>NW_027019328.1:5829048-6243156 GCF_013076305.1 Rhopilema esculentum
CCCCCCCCCCCCCCCCCAACAATTTAATACAATTTTTCATTTATCTAAAGGTCTCTTCCGTCTATCCCCAACCTTAGAGTACCAACATGAAATAAAAAAATAAGAATTTATAGTCTCAATTTGTAAAACGTTTGTATAAAACTCTTATAGAACTCATTATATAGAACTCTTCTAAATTCTTTTTTACTTCAGGTAAAAAGCCTATTTATGGAAATATTTTATCAAATGGAGCCAGAAATTATTCAGACATGCACATAGAAGTTGACCATAATGATTTCACAGCTGAGCTTCTTTCTACTGTAAGTTTAGACAATAATGCTTGCTTGCAAAATCTAGAGGCCTAGAAGCAGAACCAAGAATGATAAACATTGTACAATGATAGAGGGGAATGTCCTGTTGTATGTGATGTCCTGGTGACATACAGAAATGTCATGGTAATGGCATCATTGATGCATGAGTAGCAATTTTTGGAAAATAGCCTATATAAGCAAAGTTACTTCATTGGCAGTTAACACGGAAGTACCAGACATTTTATATCATGATTTTGGGAGACGTTATATATATGTCACATATTCAGATTAGAAAAATATGTTCACAGGCACAAAATACTTTACCAGGCACCGCGGAGCGTTGAGAAAAGTGGGGGTCTAAAAAAAGTGGAGGGGCTAAAACCTTATAAAAAGAGTCTTTACTGGTAGTTTAGTACTAAATATTGGGCATTTTTTTGCAAAATGTGGGGAGGGCTAAAGCACCCCCAGCCCCCCTGCTCCGTGGTGCCTGTTTACACAGTCCTGTACAAGGGAAGTGACGGTTGGTGCTTCTGGTATAAAACAAATTGGGATTTTTGATCACTCATCTTGCATATACAAGTAACCATCTGAATATGATTTATTTTGCTTACAAAATTGTTCAAAAATTGTCGGATGCAACCTTTGTAATTCCTCATTTATTAGTGATTATCTCTGTTTCTGTATGTTATTATGTTTCTATAACAAGAATGCCTATTCTATTCCTACATAACTGGACTGCATCTTCTACCCACTCCATATCTTTTAAATCATAAAATATGCATTGATTAAAAATGTACAAGCAAAAATCTTGTCTTGAACCCATTTGTTGGCAGTCATCAGGGTTTACATAACAGTGGAATGTGATGGAAAACTTCTCTGTGGATTAGGCAATTAGTTGATGGGACATCAGCACCCACACAATCAGGCTGGGCAATGCCTATTATTATCATGCTTGAAAACGTTACTGCTAGATGTATAGTTTCTGTACCAATGATATTTTTAAAGTGTTAGAGAAATTATCAAGTTATGTTGTTAGCTTTTGTTCACTTTAGAGTTTACTAGTTTTGTGAAAAATCTGATAGACCACTATGTTATTGTGCCATTTTGTTTCTAGGAATACTATCATGATATTCAAATGTTATATTTCTTAGACCGTCCTATTTCTGGGACACTGATATGTCTGCTAATAATTCATGACAGCATGAAATTGAAGTTCAAATTACAGTAATTATTTGATCATAATTTTAGATGATAATCAAAGTTTCCTCTGTAAGTCAAAATGTGTCCAGTGTGTTCCATGCACCATTTTCAACGTTCAGGAACATCCACAAGAAGGCTGTGAGTTTACAATTCTTTCAAAATTTAGATGCCAGTTGCATTTATCTTCTGCTCTTTGTGATAAAATCATTTCCTGCTACCCTTCAGTATAAGGATCCTTATAAATGAATTCAGAAACTGTGTATTATTTTATTCATAGTTAAGTTTAGGACATGCAGAATCCTGGTGACTTCATATTTGATGAAATGTAAATCCTAGGAAGACCGTCTTTAGTTGATTGATGGAGCGATCGATCGATCGATCGATCGATCGATCGATCGATTGATTGATTGATTGATTGATTGACTGACTGACTGACTGATTGACTGACTGACTGACTGACTGACTGACTGACTGACTGACTGACTGACTGACTGACTGACTGACTGACTGACTGACTGACTGACTGACTGACTGACTGGCTGATTAATTGATTGACAAATTATTGAATTGATTCACTTGTTTACTTATGTTGTAACAAAAGATTACTGTTTTGTTCAAACTGAATCAAGAAAAACAGATATATATTTCAAGTAATAATCCAACTTCATAGGCCTTAGCACTGGCATTTTTCTACTTTAACAAATATAATAGGAGAGTAAAAATAAAGTAACAGTGAAAACTTGATATCAATATGCTATGTAATAAGAAAGAAGGCTGTACCAGACAATTAAAATAGTGCCATATAATACAGTGCAATATAATTACTGAGATATACAATGCTATTCCTGTATTTAGTAAAATACGCTAGACAAAATTTCTTTTTTTAAGGTTAGGTGTGTTGATGTGTCCCCTGGTGGAGCTCTTGGGATTTCTTCAAGTGATGATGGAAGTTTGAATATCTGGAATACTTCTGATGGAGTAGTTAGGGTAAACTATGAGTTTCAGAGATACAATACATGTCATTCTTCTTAAAATATTTTAAGAAGTTTTCCAATTGCTGCCAATTATATTTTAGTATATTTTAGAAACTTTCTTTAGAAATATCTTAATGTTGCTTGAAAGTTATTCATTGCAGAAGACATTATTAAATGACACATGTTTAATTGTTATCTATTATATTTGCCAATTTTTTATCGATACCTATCTTTTTGTCTGTATTTTAACATGTACATGATCTTTTAGTAGATCGTATGATAATAGTCTTATGACAAAAATGTTAGAATTTTTGAAGTATCAGGAGATATTCACACATCTCTAAGCTAAAGATTACCCATTGAACAGAACTGAAAGCAGGATTACAGAGTACAGAAGTCGTGTGTCATTCATGTCTGTGTGCAAAAACCCTAAAAAAGTCTAATGGTGCTCATCATCGAAAGAATTATGTTTATGACAACAACAATTTGTAACAAAAAATAAAAGATGGTTCTAATTGTGTTATTTAGCTGTAAGGTTATGAATTGACAATCGTTTGGCTTCTTAATCGATGCAAAAAAATCATTTTACTTCTACCAAAATGTTGATAATTAGTGATTATTTATGTCTCAATTGTAATAGCTACTTTTATAGATTGTTATTAAACAACTTAATTTGCAGTATCTTTCTCTAGCAAAGTTATTCATCCTTTGTTATTGCACTTCTTTCAGCGATGTCTAGAGGGACACATCAGCGATGTGACACACTGCAGGTTCTTTCCCTCTGGGGTTGTAGCCTTGAGTGGAGGCATTGACATGAGACTGAGGATCTGGTCTGTTGAGAATGGATCCTGCCCTAGGGTTCTAGTCGGACACAGTGCAGGTAGCCTCTCAGAGGAGGTTTTTTTATTAACTTAACTTGATTAGTACTTTACGCTGACATAGAATAATGTCACAAGACACTCATTTTCACGCAAAAAAAGTGCTATTTTACTTGAAAATGCATTTTACCCACTGGAGAAAAGAACAGGTGGCTTCTAATATGTGCGATATTATAGGTCAGTTTATTATGATTCAAATATACTCTATTCAGTTATAATTCCAATTTTTATTGCAAAGTTTATAAGAACTATATGTTCGATTTTTTATTGTAAAGTATATTAGATTTCTTTAAACTCTTGCGAATTACAATTTCTTTAATCTTTTATTACTTTCTTTATAGTTTCAAATTAATTTTTCTATTTCTAGCAATAACTGATACAGCTATTATTGACAAAGGGAAGACTTTTGTATGTAAGTGAATTTTTAAGCGATATATTGCAAAAATTCTTGAATTAATTATCAGGCATTTTCCTGCAAGAATGAATGACTATATAAAAAACTTGTTTCGATTTTCTGCTCGATTTTCTAGCATTTACTATGACAAGGGAAAATTTTATTCAAAATGTTCTTACACTTGCGTTTTTATGTATTTATCATTTAAATTATTCGAAGTATATATTGCACTTTTCAAGTATGCAGAGGTCGCACAAAAGGGGGAGCACATTTCGCCACATATTTCAGAAGAATATATTCTAGAGAAAATTTGAGCTGTGATACGACAAGGCAAGGACCTGAACATTCCACCAGTGGCACTTTATGTCGTCGCCCTGATGATTGATAACTAAACGCTCTCTACTGTATGGCCAATCCATCTGGAAATTCAGGACATGGGGCATGGCAGGAATTAACAATTATTCCATATTGACACATTATGCATCTGTTTTACATTTAGCTGCTGTTGCTGTGCTGTTACTTATACATCCCACTGCATCAGTTTGAATACTCATAGTCCAGTTTCTTGTTTCTCCAGCTTGCAGCCGAGATGGAACTGCAAAACTTTGGGACTGTGGCGAAGGGAAATGCAAGCAAACGCTAGTCGATACACAGTGCGTTATTAACTCTTGTGCTCTTGAGGCTTGCAATCCAGGAATCTTTAACGACCAGACCCCTATGGAAGGTACAATCTAAAAACTTTTGCCTGCTTATTTTAGTTTCTGATTACGATTCTGTGTTTTATGATACTTTGTGCTTTATGTCGTGTGAGATCTAAGCTTAATTAACATTATGGAATTCGACAACTATTAGGCTACGCATCCATTAGACCGTTTTGTACCGTTTTTATTTCTTTCCATTCTCCTCTGACAATACATAAAAAATAAAAATTTAATCCGTTTTACAAACACGATTCAAAAACTGAAATGTAAACTTCAGGAATCCCCTCTCTGCTCTTAGCAGTTCTGTTGTTTCGTCTGTGGTTGACCCTTGTTGTTATGGTACCCTTTTTATAGAAAACTGGATAGTACATTCGATATTAATCAGCAGCTTCTACCTTTACCCTTGTCACATTTATCATCATATTTTATTACCAGAAAAATGTCAACGGTTTATGTACCAAATCACGGAACATTTTTTATTTTGCCATGGGAAGTTTTTGTCAAGCGAATATCCCAAATATTTTTATGGTCCGCCATGTATCAAGACATGCTTTTATGTCCCGTGTTTTTGAAGCATCATATAAGATACGTTTTGGTTTCAAACTGAATTAGAGAGAAGTCATGGTAAGATACATCTAGAAGTTGGACAATTTTATCCTTAGTTGGTCTATTTGTAGTGTATTTCCAATGAGAACACACGAGTTTCCTAATGAATGTTATTTGTTGTAATAAGTGATTTATAAGGCAGGGTAAACATTATATTTTACAGTATTTGTATCTATGGCATTTTTAAAGAAAGATTATTAATCTTAGATGGAAAATGTTCAAGTAGTTTCCTGGTTTATCGAATAGTTTCCTCGTTTATTCAAGCCCCCCGTCTCTTCTTGATTCGAAAGTAATAAACAAGCCTTTCCCTTCTTAGGTACTGGTGAAGATGGTTTGGGTGGCAGAGCTTTACTGATCGCAAGGGAAGATGGGATACTAGAAGCCATTGACATTCATAGCGGTACACAGGTATGGCGTGTTCTCATTGTTCATGATCAGCCACCAACCCCCTCCCCCTTTCACCCCCCAAAAGATAAATCTTCTCTTTTTGCATCATTTTTATACCAGTATCTATCTGCTTAGGAGCTATATTGTTACTATCTTTCAGGAATTTATGTTTGATTTTAAGTAACTTTTCAGTTGTCTCCTTTTTTTCTTCGGAGTAAGGAAAGTTTTTGGTTTACGACTTTTTCTGTTTCTGCGTTGAGCTTTTTGGCTTTGTCCTTTTAAACTGTCCCTTTGAAAGCTGTCCCGGTGAAAACTGTCGCGGTGAAAACTGCCCCGGTGAAAAGTTGAATGACCGGGTTCTATGTCATAACGTCCCCTGCAACCTAGCGTATTTTACTCCTATCGGTCTTGAAATTTCTCCCTTTGAATTATTTTCCTAGAAATGCTGAGATTCAAAAATTCTCTTTGACAGTTCTCGTTAACACCCGTCTCTCGGTGAAATTTTACTGATCCCTTTCCAGCCCAAGACAGATTTTGTTTTGCTTTTTTACACAGAAGTGTTATAGCTCTCCATGAAAAGCCAAGTTAATTGTATGCTGTATTTCTCTTATGTAATTTGCTTTCATATTACAACGTTCTTCTTGATAGATCTTCCGGTCTAATTGTCACTCCGCAATTAACTGCTGTGATTTTGTCAACGAACACCAAATTATTGGCGGATGCGAAAATGGAACAATATTTTGTTTTGACCTGAGAAATGGGGCATCGGCATCTTCAACATATTCAATGGGAGAGTCTTCAGTTCACCATTTAAAAGTGCATAACAATAAGATTTTTGTAGCCCGAGGTATGTTTGCATTTTTTACGTACCGATATTTTTTTTGCAGAAATTTTATTCATCTATCCGCTTTAATTACATTTTGAAGAAGACAAAGCCAATAATATTTCCTTAACCGTTCAGGGATGTGCCAAGATTAGTTTGAGCTATCCCTTTTCTTATAGCCTCTCTCCTCTTTTTGTAAGTGAAAGGGAGGCATGAGTGTGCAAAAGCTGCAGGATTTTTTTAGAACTGAATTTAAGTGGCTGAAATCTTGTCTTTATTTCGATGTTACCATTTTCCTAGTTTCTCGTTAAATTGTATCACCGTATCGTTATGAACAGAGGGTCGATAATTCGTTCAGCAAAGGGTGTTTCTACCTGTTTCAAGCCTTGCTTTGGTTGCTTCGGTTCTGTTGATATTCGGCAGGCATGTTTTTGATAGTATTGATGCAGCAAAGCAATAAACGCAGCAATTTATCGAAATCATTAAACTTGGCTGGATTGCTCTAAAACATTGAAGGAGATTAATTATATTTTCCTAGTTGTTGTGCAGATTTACTTCTTTACTGTCTTGCAGAGCAAGGGTGTGCTATACTGTAATATTTTTGCATAAAAACTAAATGTGAAAATAGCACATGTCAGTATATTTTTATTTAATCAGATGAGTTATATCCCTCTCTGGAATCCTCAATCCTTAACCTATCCAAAATGGTCTTGTCTGAGCATTCCCACTTCGGTTTACAATACATTTCCCCCTAACGATAAAAGACAATTTTTGCCCATTTTTTCAAGCGTCAGAAAATTTCAACTCGTTTTCCATTTGTTTGCACAAGATCTGATAAGTGGGTATCAGTTGTAGTTACTGGCATTCTCGTCTCGTAGAGTGGGAACCGAGTCTGAGTCTCCCAAAAAATTTCATTGGTCGTGTAGCTGGTCACGCACGATTTAGTTTTTGACGAATTTTTAGGAGTTTTTAACGTGACGAAAAACAGTGGACGGGAATTTTAGTGTTAAGGCAGTTGACAAAAGGAAGGCGCGAGCACGTAAAGAAAAGATGGACAGCTGCCTGGAATGTGGTACATTAAGAGTAAATGCAAGAAATGGATGGGTAAGAATTGTAAATGAAGATGAACCAGCAACATGAAGAAGACAGACAGAAGAAATGGAAGACTGAAATATGATGATGTTAGAATTATATAGAAAAGAAAAGAAAGAGTATTATACTCTATAACATAGACCAGTAGGGAATAAACGAAAGGCATATAGAAGACAAAGGGGCACGAAGTGAATAAAAAGGGCAAATGGACGAAAAAGGGAGAATTTAAGTAAGAGAAAGTTCGAAAAGAGTTCAAAATATTCTTCTAGCTGTTTTTATCAAGTTACTTTTTCACAATCTGCCTGCCTATTTTCTTCAGATATGTTAATATCTGAGTAAGAATGATAAAAGCAAAAATTTTAAGAAACCAAACAAAGGCTTTTCTGCTTTTCAGGCGACGGTTCTTTGCAAATCTACAATCCATTTGAGCAGAATGTGAAGGAAACATTGCAGCTTACTGGACCAGACGACGATCCTATTTATAGATTTTGTTGCTATGGGGAAGATGTATACTCTGCTTGCAGAGACGGAGTGATAAGGAAATATTGCTTGGATCCGACAAAATGGCAATTTCATGTATGATTGTATTGACTCATGGCTGTATTGGATACAATGGGAGTTTGTTTCGAGGATGGAAATACAATTTGGTTCCAGAAGATATCTACATTCATGACATGTTTTGAAAGACTGCTTTTAAGGATATGCATAAGATTGACTATTTAACACAGTAACAACTAACCTAGCAATCATTATTTTCCTTTCACCATGACCTATATGATGCACTGCTGACACAGATGTTAGTCAACTATAGGAATCTTTAGCTATAAATATTTTCTTATCCGACAGTCAAGCTAAATGTTTCATTGCAAAAGATTTTGCTTCAGAATTCATTATCTATTGTTACCTTCTCTGGAATTGTTGCTACATACATAAAATTTCTGAGAGAAAGTAGACATTTTT
This sequence comes from Rhopilema esculentum, assembly GCF_013076305.1. The sequence continues at coordinate 5,837,354 of NW_027019328.1, forward strand.
ATAAGGTTGTTATTCTTTTATCAAGTTATTGTACAGCATGAGAAATGTCAAAAAACAGTTTGCTGACATCTTTCACAGTCACTGCCTGCGTTTTGTTCTGATTCAGGTTTTCAAAAACAAATTGACAAAGATTGACGGCTGGGTGAGTTAACCTCTGTTAAATAACTTAGTTGTCGTTTTAAAGGGATGGATGAAACATGGCTAGGTCTTTTCCAAGCATGGCATCTTTAGCATGGTGTATTGAATGTTGCGCGGATGTAAAACTTAATGAACCTGCGTTTAACAGGTAATATGCTTCTAGAGAGAAAATTATTTTCTTACTTTCGTGGAAAGAGAGAGGTTTCGTTAATTGTTTGAAATGTCAACAGGTCACCGTGGCAGAGACGGATACCAACCCCATTCCACAAGAAAAGCTCCTGTCAATAGGCTTTCTCCCTTTAAAAAGCGTTTACAGTTGATATCAACCACTTTTAGTATTAGATTTAGTAATGTTTGACCACAGCCAGCCACGTCAACCATTGTAAAGTATGTGACACCCCTCTTGTTGCAAATACAAATGCACTTTTTATTGTACTCAGGTATTTATCTAAAAAGATTTTCAAAAGGCACCAAAATAAAAGTTTTGAATTGTCAAAGCAGCTAACGATAAAAGCTATAAAAGTTTCTGGTCAAATTTGAAATTGTCAATGCGATAAATGTTTTTAGAATGTGCAATTTACCTTTTAATTGTTTTTAGCTTCCTGCTATATTAGCTAATATGTATTATACAGAAATATGTGTCAATTTTTTGATACCCTTTTACCCCTATTCCCGAATTCTGCGACTCTAGTCCGATTTTTACACTACTCTCCCCTGGCAAGTTAGGATCGTAATCGTGAACGCTCCTTCACAGATGACCCATGTCTTTATCGCTTAACTTGGTTGCAAAGGGACATTTTGAATATGACTGAAAATTTGTTGGAGAGACGTGTCTAGATTCGTATTTTTACGAGAAATCGCATCATTTGCAAAGACTTACAGACAAAATTTTCATCTCATGGTACTTTGCAGCATTTAATCAAAACTATCTTAAATCATGGCTGCATCGTGTAAGCTACAGTTTCATTCTAGCTTTTCTCGTGACACCCTTTTCACTCAATTTTCTTCATCCAATAAGAGCCGCTAATGTTCATACATCCGAATTCCTTATGCGATGTGAAAAAACTTCGTTGGTTTTAACTGGTCATGTTCAAAAGATGCAAAATTTGAAAGCCAAAGGACCTTCGAACACACCCCTGTACCCTGTACAAAGCCTTTCGAACGAAATTGCTAGTTTTGAGAGTTTATGATTAAGGGAAACATTTGTGAGTTGTTTACTGAACTTGACAAGGCTGTACAAGTCATAAGAGTTTTTTGATTAATGTAAAGCAGAGGCCATTAAAATGCAAACAGCACTCAAAATATCTTCTAATTTTATTAATTTTTATTCTTTAAACATATCAATGTCGCATTCAATGCACTTTCTACGATTGCAAAATGATAACTGTACACTTAAGTGGTAATTCCTGTCTTTATATCAGGCCCTCGAACTCCTGTATTTATAATTTCGCAACCTTCTTAGAAATTTCGGGTATCGGAATGTGGCGTCTAAAAGCAGGGTCACGATTTCATCAATACGGTTCTCGTTTATGCCATAGCGCCTCATCTCTCGACCGCTTCTGCCATTGTGCCACTGGCCTCCAGGCCCATTCGTCTTTATTCTCTTAAATCTGCGATTGAACTTCTGGGCATCTCTGCCTAGTCGGCCATTGTGCCATTGGAAGAGGGAATCTACAATAGATTTAGGTGACATTTAAACATTTTTTGCTATATCACAATGAATAAGCCACAATAAAATGCCCTCAAAACAATTTTAACTTGTTTTACAAAGAAACTTTGTAGAGTGCAAGACCTTTTCTTTGAAGAATGAATATACAAGACACTACCAATATAAGTAACACGCAGAATAATCTGAAAAGCGCAGAATAATCTGCAAAGCGCAGAATGATCTGAAAAGCGCAGAATGATCTGAAAACCGCGTAGCCCCGCTTCTAAATAGAAAATTGAAGCTAGATAGAAATTGGGCATTTCACTATAAATATTCCTAGTTCTATCATAACAGGGCTGCTCATATGCTAGAAAATACATAATTTTGTATCATGTCCAAGGAAATTATCAGACAAAATGCATTCAGTCCAGCAATATTTACTCGATTATTAAAGGCACAATTTTGTGTTGCTGCGGTTTTTGTCATTTTCTTGTCGATTTTGTAGCTTATGAATTTGAAGCTATACACTGCCTTATAAGAATCAATTTTGTAAGAATGGTGTCGGTCGAAGTTGGTAAACTTCAAGGATTAATCGAGAATAAGAGTTTTCAGAGCAGCAAGACAAGTGTGAATTTCGTGCAAAAAGTTTGAGATACACTCATCAAGCTTGTATTGTGTTAGCGTTTTTTATTCCTTTTTTAGATAAAGAAAGACAGTAGGAAAGATTTGAACTTTCTTTCTCGATTCTTACCAGATTTATACGTTGTGTCAATAATGACTGAAAGATAATTTTAGGCTGGGAATCACCAAATTTTAAGAATACCAAGGGTCAGCAAAGATTAAGGTGTTCTTATAAGAACTTGTGCAGCTTAATATAAAATTTGAACAAAGCCTAGTTCATTTGAATAGGATTGCTATAAAGGACTAAAATATATCTTGGGTATCCCCTTTCTCAATGTTGAACAAGGTTGGCTACTCGAGGTATGATAAAGAATTTTTTTATTTTATTAGAAGTTTTTAATTTCCAAAATACGTTTTTGTATATTTCCTTGAAATTTTAATTTTAAATTTTTGCTTATTTTCTTGTGAGTGCTCTGCTAGTCATACGCCATAGAACAAAGCGTATCAATAGGAACAGCGAAACATTTAAATAAAGTAAATAACTGAATTGCTTGTGTATTCCTTTTTCCTATGTTTGAACGCTTTTTGTTCATCGAAACTTTTATACTAGATGCAAACTGACTTTTTTTGTTACTTTACGCATCAAAGCCGTTCAAATGTCTCTTAAGGTAGGCTACTGGTCCAAAAATGGCAATATTCCATAAAAATTTACATTTTTCGTTTTTGCTTGATATCAATTCCTCATTTACTAGAAAATACAACTGCGATCTTTTCTGGCCTGAAACGTGGCAGAATACGTGTAATTTGATGTTTAATGATGTTCGGGTCCGTTAAACTAGCTAGAATCAGCTGATTTTTTCTTTAAAAATTTTGTTTTTGAAGTGCCATTTTCAGAGCATCTCCCCCTTCGAACACAGGATAACTATACACCAATTTGAAGCTCAACTCAAGCTTCTTCCGTTCCCAGTATTGTTTGGAAAGTTTGAGCTACCTGTGGCATGATAAAAGCCTCGTTTGCTTATCTACTTTAGCAACTAGAGGCTGGTTTCTATATGACGTCAGTTTATCTACGAAAGGTGATTGGCTCATGGATTGAAAAGGTCCTTTTGATTGGTTAAACTGTGTCACATGCTTTTCAAAATGGTGGCACCTTGCATCTTGTTGTCGGCTTATTTCGTTTAGCGTTGCCAAAGAAAGGTTGATTTTGAAATAAAACTTGTAATTTTTGCAATAATTATGGCCAAGACAAAGTTTAGGACAAAGAGAGGCTACGTTGGAGGTCGAAAAAAGAGGATTGTCAAAAAGTTAACCGAAGAAGGAGCTCGCGCTGTAGTTATGTCGGTATCGGGAGCAGACATGTCTTCCAGTGCTAAGAAACTCCAAGTATTTGGAGTTAACATGAACATTGATTCCTCGGTAGAGAATGGCGACTGCACTGTTGAGAAGCCAGAAGACTGCTACATAATCGTACAGAAGGTTGCAGTAAATGAGTTGATACGCTCGCTACTGTGCCCTTTATGTAAAAACTCTGGACTAATTTTTGATGTTGAAAATGATAATAGATGTGGATTTTCAGCAAATGGAGTAATATTTTGCCCTACTTGTGAAATACCTGTGAAAGCAAATTATCTTTGTGAGCGTGTTGGAGGGGACAAATCTCCCAACAAACCTTTTGATGTTAATATACGAGCAACTCTTGCTTTCAGAGGTATTGGATGTGGCTATTCTGCCATGAAGAAATGGGCTAACACCATGAATATGCCCTATGCTCTTAGCCGAGATGCTCATGTGAATGCACAGAATAAGGTGTCAGAAGCTTGTTGCAAAGTTTTTCAAGACATTTCTGTGCAGACTAGAAAAGCAATTGAAGAGGCATACTGTGAAGTTGGTGTATATCCTGATCACCAAAGTGTTCTAAATATTGGTGTATCATTTGATGGGTCATGGCAGAAGCGTGGATTTACTTCACATAACGGCATAGGGTCAGTCATAGAACTGTTGACTGGATTACCCATAGATTTTGAAGTGCTCTCCAATTTCTGCTTCAAGTGTAAGGCCTCAGAAGGCCAGGAAATTTCTGGCGATTGGAAAGAGAAGCACTCACAAAATTGTCCCAAAAACTTTGATGGAACAGCTGGTGCCATGGAAGTGGCTTGTGCAAAAAATCTGTGGTCAAGGTCATTGCAAAAGTACAAATTCAGATACACCATTATGCTTTGTGATGGTGACAGCAAGGCATTTTCTGCTGTTAGAGAACTAGCTCCATATGGCCCAGATGTCAAAATAGAAAAAGAAGATTGCATTAATCATGTATCAAAGAGAATGGGATCTGCCTTGAGAAATCTGGTGGCTGAGTCAAAAGCACAAAAACAGCCTGTTTCTGGAAAAGGTAAACTGACTCAAGAAAAGATGCTGAAGATCCAAAATTATTATGGGCGGGCCATAAAAAATCATGCTGGGGATATTCCACTCCTAAAAAAGCGCATCATGGCCATTCTGCTGCATCTTTCATCAACAGATGATTTACCTAAACATGCCCATTGCCCTCCTGGATCAAGCTCCTGGTGTTTCTGGCAAAGAGCTTTGGCTAAAGAAGAGACACCAGGTAAGCATAGTGAACATGAGACATTACCCACAGAAGTTGGCAAGAAACTGGTTCCAATCTTTCAGCGATTATCAGACGACAGTCTTTTGAAACGGTGTGTAAGGAACAAAACACAGAACCCAAATGAGTCACTGCACAACATCATTTGGAGACTTTGCCCAAAAACAACCTTTGTAGGAAGAAAAACATTAGAAACTGCAGTCATGTTGGCAATTTGTCAATTCACAATGGGTGCGACATTCAAAGTTGTTCTCTGCCAAGCACTAAATCTCACTCCAGGGTCAACTTTAGAGCTGTCAGCAGCAAAGAAAGACCAGGAAAGAATCAAAAAAGCAGAATTAGCTGTCAGAACAGAAACAAAGAAGAGAAGGAGGGTTCTGAAGTATAAAAAAAAGACAACAGAGCAGAAAAGAACAGTGCAAGAAGGCGAACAATATGCTTCCGGCAAATATAATGCATAAGGATATTGAATTATATGGTTAAAAGTAGTTATTTATAACATGTTATATGTTATTTCTTATTGAATTTCAAGTAAAGTGACATTTCTATTGAAGAAAGTTGAAAAAATACCAATTCTAGTTTGCTGCCTCTTGATACATTTGTCTTGAAACTTTAATCAGCATTTTCTAAGAATAATGATTTCGGAAAACTGGTAGAGTTTAGTGCAAGGAAAAATTTTACCCTCTGAATATAAGAAAACATGTCTATATACCAGAAGAAACCTTATACTTCAGAGAGTGCACAAAAGGCCTCCATTTTTTCATTACAGGACCAGTTGTCTTACCATTGGACTTGGAAAGAGGAGATGTAAAGCCGAAAAACTCAAAACTTTGTAAAATGTGTAACAAAAAAGTACAAAATAAAAAAATTCAAATTCAAAGACCTTTTGTGCACTCCTCAGGGTCAAAGCAACTCTTTGATGTATCATTTTGGGTTGTATGTTTAACTACAACTAAGAATAGCTTGCACTAAGCGAGGCACGTTTTTCCCTATTCTTTACCGATTACCATAGCAACTACAAGTTATTTTTAGAATTTTATTGCAGTTTTGTAAAAGGGGCGAAAAGTTACTCTAGGAACCCAAATTTTAGCAGTGTAGCACCACAAACAAAGATTTTAGAATTTGGACCAGTAGCCTACCTTAACACGCTAAGATATCATGCAGTATATAGGAGACATGAATGACGGCATGATCAGCCTTCTTTGAAAGTGGAAATAAAGTTGAGAAGGAGGAGACACCAGTTTATAATGAAAGATATAACATCTACCTGTCATCCTTCTATTGGCTTGTTTCTTATAAAACACAGCTAATTGATTTTGATATCAAACTTATTACTAGATTGATGCAATTCTTCAAGGGACTGCTGAGTCTTCACCATACGATAAGAACAGAACACACGATGTGATCGAATAGGTCACTCGGCATGTTCAAGGCCGGCAGTATCATAACATTCAACTGGTGCAAATAGTTACTCATAACGCAACTTCATTTACAATAATTAACTTATTATAGAAAACTTTTGTCAAATAATGCCACTAGTAATTCTTACATAGATCATTATGTTCCATTCCTTTCTTTGATGATTTCGAGCCAAGATGATATAAATTCTTGTATCCATCCAATACGATATTCTTCTGATCTGTCTTCTTACCGAGATGCCACGCCACTGCTGCTTGCAGATATATCCAAGATGAAATTATTATGATAGCCACTTTCAACAACATCACGATATAGGAATTCTATTGATAATAAGCAAAAATTGCCATTCATCTACTGGAGAGATTCTTCAATAATGAGCCTCGAAGAACAGTGCTCAAATATAAACGTTTGAAAATGCATTAATAAATAATGGAGGCGAGGCGAATTCTCTACTGAGAAACAATGTTTAAGTGTTGCGCAGCGAGTCTGGACAGTAATACCACGTTTGCTTAATGATCAACTGTAATTTGAACAATTGATGTATAGCGTAAAGTGTGGTGTGATGCGCGAAATGATTTCAAATTACAAAATGGCTTTTGCTATGCTGATACAAAATAGGCATTAAGGATTAATTTTGCTAAAATGAAATATAATTAGATTTAAGTCGTGTCACTAACATTAGGAATGCACACGTATGGGTGTAATAAAATCGAATGGAGAAGCAAAGAAGAAGTATTAAGTCTTTCTGACCTTATAGAGAGTTTCAATGGATATCGTTAGCAAGAATTTGCTATTACTACCGTTCTAAGAAGTATAAATTTAAAAGACGCTTCATCAAAGTGAAATGATCAAGAGATAATTGTCCATTATATCATTAGATTAAAAAGTCGAATTTGTTTGACGTCAAGGTCATTTCTAACAAGTAATGCACTGAAACAAATTTCTAAAACTATCATCTAAGTCCTAAGACGAGGCCGTCAACTGTATTGCCTTGCTTTCAGAAGGATTTGTGGACATACTTTCCCATATTTAAACACTCTAGCGATAATGAAGCTCATTTTCTAAAGGAGGGAAGTTAAATAGTGGAATACGCTTAAAGAGAGAGGTGCTAATAATTGATGATCTTTTTAGACGATTTAGGCATTCACCTTTTTGGTGTTTGCTGTTATTAATCAGACTGAATGTATCTGGCATTTCCTGTGTTTTGTGGAAAATATAAGGCGATACGTTGTAGGCTTGACACCTTCACTTTGCATACTATTTTACCTTAATACGACAATTGTTCAAATCATGGTGCGAGGATGGCTATGGTGCATATGAGAATTTCGTGATCTTAAGGAAAGGTTTCTGAACACTGCTTCCTGTAACCCTGACGCTAAGGTCTTTAAGGAAAAAATGTAGAAAACTTCAGCGCCTCCGACAACGGGGGGTTTTCAATTTGCTCTTGGTCCCCCCCTTTCCAACTTGCGTCGGAGCCCTTGATCTTTGATTTAAAGTATCTAAAATTTGAACCATGCCAGCTTGAGCTCCTTGGGAATTCTTTAGAGGAGAGCTCAGTCACCACTGCTAGCTTTTTAATCCAGAGCAGACGGAAAAATAGTATTCTTCCCACAGTCACAATGAAAAGTCAAACAGCAAATCAAAATATGGTATGATGGTAAACAAGCCCCGAGGCATACCAGGCCCCGAGGCACACCAGACCCCGAGGCACACCAAGCCCAGAGTCGCACCAAGCCCAGAGGCAGACCCAAGTAACCCCTTTCTACTTGAATCAATAACCCTAAGACGTGATCAATATGTTTCATATGGATTTAAAAATGCATATACTTTTCTTTATTTACTTAAAGTTTATTTTCGAAAGCATTGTTAAACTCTCCCAGTAAACATATGATCTATAATAACCACGCTATTAAGAGTCATATTTTGAATTGAGATTTGCTTGCGGGCCTAGAGGCAAACGCTCCCGTGGCCCCCGGCGGTTAGTTCTGTGTACACCATGTGTATACTGTACAGTATCATGAAATCTTGGTTATTTCCAAAGCAGTTGAAGAGGTAGTTGGTGATGTCTTTATATGTGTAAAGCGTTTTGCATTTGGTTTGGTTTGAATAGTCGTTTCTTTTCCTTTGACGGCTTTAGGGGGTGAATTGTGTCGCTTTTAAAGAGACTTAAGTGGAAATCTTCAGATCGAGTTAATGTGAGATTAGAACTCTTGGCCATATTTTTTATTTGAAGAATTGTGCTAATAGGTTGGTAATGAAAGAAGTGTTCATAGATTGGTAAGAAAAAATGAGGAATTTCTTACCAGCTATTATTTTTATAAGGAAATAAGCACCGATGTCAATCATCGCAAACACTGATTTCAGTTCGTAAGAATTCTATTATCTAGAATTGATTTGGCAAGAAGTTGGCTGGCAAGTTACAGAAAGCCGCAAATTGTGAAGTGTGAAATGCTGTAGTCTCGTGAAAATACTCGAAACTTGGAGAGTCAGGTCAAAGTTCTTTGATAACACATTATTGACATGCAGTCTTTATCTGATTTTGGTGGAATCATTCTAGATGATATTAGAAAATGACCCGGTGAAATTCCTGTCTCTTTATTAACATTATCCAATAGAAAATCTCTTAAACTGCGAAATGAAATATAGAAAGTCTAGTAAAGGTACGATAAAGCTGTTAGAACTTAACCTAGAAATGTCTAAATAACTGATTGACATTTCTATTAGGTTCTATTGCGCCTGACTCGGCTAGGACTTTTTTTAATGGTTTCCTGTATATAGACAACATTAACAAGAGTCTATTTTGATTGAAAATGTCCAGTGCTTTTGCAATTAAACAGTCTTGATCAATATGTGTTGCGACTTCTAACTTTAGGTTATAGGTTTCCAACTCTATACTTCTAGAGCCCCATCAAAAAGGTTTGTAAAGCGATGACTCCCTTAAACACAGTATATCGCAAGAGAGTATACAAAAAATTCAATTTTCTTGTAAGTTTGAAATTCTTAAGCAAAGCCAAAATACACTCATTGCTTAAGAATATTTGTTTGATTTGCCCTCTTTTAATGATGTCTCTTGTACAGTACTGTAAGAATTATCACAGAGTTTTATAATAAGCTATCCGTTATAAACGAAGTCACCAAAAATCTCCGGCGATGTTTTTAAAATACTTTGATAATTCTAAAAACCCAATTAATGTTTAAATTACCCAACAGAACAAATGAAAGAAACTTGATGTCGATGGCAGGCCCGAAAACTTAGCAGAAACACTCGCTTCGCTACCGTGTCGTTTCCGCAAACTCAAAATTGCAGTACCGATAGAGCGTCTCCTTGAAATTAATGGCAGTAAATACTTCTTCAGCATTTGGAATATATTCTTTTTTTACGTTACTTTTCTTGTTCTGTCGTTTCCACGACCTGCCAATCACGGGAATGATAGCTCGTTTCCCGAAATGATGCGATTTCCACAGTCAGCCTGTTTTCAATTACCATCGGACTTTTCCACTTTATTCAAGGCAAAAGTTGTATCACGCAGAAGTCGAACATTCAGTAAGTCAATTCATTCCCTTACCATAGAACACACTTTGCCAATCCTTATAAAGGACTTAAAGAAGAGAGCGAGCAGTAGAAACATTGGTGATATGGTGTTGTCTGATTTCTTAAGAAATCAATGACCCTTTTCATAATTCTTGTAAGTTTTTTGATAAATTTTTTGGACGGACATTCCTTGCTGTTTCATAGGAGTTAACCCCTATTGACGTTTGTTGGTTATCCCCTAAAGCAAGTAGTTTATAACGCAAGCAACTTTGATAAACTTTTGCTTCGTTTGAATTTTGCTTTCGTTTTCCAAACGCGTTCGTTATCCGAAAATTTGTTGACCGTATAGCTAATGTACAAGTATTCAGTCACATCTCATGGTTCATTGTATGATTCTCCCTTGATACCAAAGGCACAAAAGTATTCTGCACCTGCCAGCAGATGAAACAAAATACCAAAAATGCGTGAGGTCTCCATTTGACTGAATTATGCTTTTGATCGAAGTTCTTTTACACAAGAAGGCCGATTGGCGGGCGTGGGGGCATCACACCCCCCAGTGCCTGCAGACTTCAGGAAAGTTGATAATGCAGAGGGAAACCTTAGCATCAAATAGGAAGTTTGACCAAATTTCTACCTATACTTCATTCATTTTATTGGTCATGGTTGGTCATAGCCAACTTTTTTGGTTTGTAATACATTCTTTTTTTCATAAGAACACGAGCCTCGAATTGGTCAAAAGTTAAAAACAAATTAGGAACAAGCTGAGGCTAAGGTACTGCAAAACGCAATTTTGAACAACGTTTTATCTAAAAAACGAGGGCTTTTAGCCATATGTGGGTTCTTTTTCGAGGAATATTCAAACTTGTGGGCAAATGAAGGCTGTCTATCTCACTTTGTGGCAAATAAGGCCTGAACACCTCCCTTGAGCGAAAACGCTAGCAATCGCACTGCTTACACCCTATTAATTTAAGAACAAAGAACCATTTACCCTCATATTGTCTTTTCATTTTGCCCCAGAGGCTCTGAAGCCTCTCGGCGGCCTTCCAGCCATATTTTCCCTTCAATTCAGGATTTTATAGATTAGAGGAAATTTTTTATGCTGAAATTATTGTTCATGAGGAGCTCAAAAGAAACCGCAGTTCATTTTCGCACATTTCCTGAAAATTGGCTTTTCGCAAAAATATGCCCATAGATTCACCCAAAAACGCGAACTCCAGGACTATTAGTTTCCGCAAACTTGATTTCCTTATACTTTCATGCCATCATTTGCTCTTACTTGTTATCATTGAGTGTGTATATGATCATCTATTTCAGTGTTAATGAATTTTCTTTGGAGAAATGATCGGTTAAAAAAGTAAAGTTGGTCACTTTTTTCTGAACGCTCCCCCTCCCCCTGAACAAAATTGTCTAGGCACAGCACTGTTTCTATGCTTAGATATTGCTTTGCAAATAAGCGATTTTTATAATGCTTCTAAGGCAAAGATATTTAAATTTATATCAATTTAGAACTCCCCGTTAACAAACGCCTTTTCACTCCTTTTTAGTTCGATATCTCTTGCCTGATAATCGCATCAAGCTTGAAATTGTGAGTTGCAACTTAGAACCATTCTATTCAATACATCAAAGCGTGTACAACTCCGCGTATGCAGTGTCGAGTACAATATGACCTATCGGATTATAGCAACCTTCATTCTTTGAATTTCGAGTTACATATTTCAAATATTGACATTTTTCAAAGTAGTTTTGTTCTTCGTTTGCAAGCATCTATATCACGGCATGTTCTTCTGGCCTACAAAATCCTTATCTAATTGATCTTGCAACTCAATTCGTGAATTTTAATGAATGAAGGTATATTTGAAAGCAGAATAAAAAGATTAACTGAGACATTATTTACATATAAAAATAAATTCTAAAATCATTTTGCTGCAACATTATAACTTAATCATCTTCATCTAATTCAAGATCATCTAATTCTTGAAACAATGATTCATCTACTTGAACTCCACCAGCTCCTGAAAATATATTTATCACAGCCTTTACAAAAAAGATACATAATTTGATATAATTTAAATGCAACGTTTTACATAGAAAAGTCAAATATTGTTGTGATATTTTGAGCATAACTCTTCATCAGGCAATAAAATGTGTTATTTTTCATTCATTTGACGTACAACACGCTGAACTAGATTGATAATTTACAAAAAGATGACTGAATGGTCCTTACATCAAATTTATTTAGATAAGCGTAACTGCCAATCATCAGCGGTGCTAGCAGGTACGAATTTGGAGAAGCAGACAATATTCTAAACTGCCTAACCTCTACTCTTTGAAACTGAAAAAGTTTGCAAGAGAAAAACAAAAATCTTCACAAAACAAACCTTCATTGTAGAACTGTATATCAGAAAATTGTAAACTTGAATCAGTCTGAAATAGCTGCCGACCTGAAAAGAATTTTTATGGAAGAAAAATTAATAAAAAAAATTCCACCTGTGAAATTTAGCAGTGTGTTGAAAACAATGTTGTACCTTTTTGGCAAAAATAAATCAGGATATAGAAAAGATTGAGAAAAAATCAATCACTTGCGAAATTCTGTTAAGAGTATAATCTAAAGTCCCATCCTTTCTTGTTATGGCGAAAGAATCTTTAAAACACTTATAATTGATTTTAGTTGACTTAACAGTTGATTAACAAGTTGACTTAAAATATTGTTGAGGATGGGTTGAATAAATTGAATTCTGAGCTAATTGGTATCACTTCACCACAAATCTTAACGAAATCTAGTCAGTTTTCCTGCAATAAAATTAAAATTTGTCTATCTAGGCTAAGAACAGAATTTTATTTTAAAGATAAGTAACAAGAAATACAGTAGTTAGTAGACAGCTAAAGAAAACTAAAGTTGAGGAAAAACTGCCTAACTTGCACAAATTAATTTACTTCCAGTTGTGTTACTTCTAAACCTAAACTACCTGTGAGTTTTTTGGGTTCTGTCTCTTCTTTTTTCTTCCCCAGCTTTTCATTCAGTTCGCTTTCAAATTGTATTCTCCACTTTGTAAAAGATTCTACAGTCACTTGGGTACCATGGTATTTCTTTTCCTCCTCCTTCTGTATTTCAAGCTCGATCTTTCTTTTGACTTCCTCTTTTTCCAGTTTTATTCTTTCGATTATTTTTGTCAAATGTTCTTCTATTATTGAAACTAAAGTGAATGTCATTGCCATGCCAGTGTTATTTTTTGCCTAGTTTAAAAGAAATCCCAAGAGTCAATAATTAAGAATATCAATTATAATATCAACAGTCAATTATAAATGAGTTATTTTGTATAAGGCTAAGGTCACAAAACTAAGTTTTGATTTGGGTCAAGGGCTGAAAATTCGATTTCCAATTTGGACCAAATTAATGGTATTCTAAATTTTAGTTGATTATTCATAGATGTCAGCTCATTTCACTTCAGGTTATGTGCATCAAGAATATCAATTTTCACCTTTAGCATAAGCTGCATTGGTTTGTAGTTAGTCATCTTACATTCTAAACTGAAACAGTCTGGTGAATTAAAATCAAAATTCAAGTTTTTCTGATAGTGCTAGAAGAGAAATTCAATCTGCACATGAAGTTAAGCTTAGCATAGATATGGGGGAAATTGACACAATATGCAGTAGCGGTGGGTGAATACCAATTTGCTTGTTTGATATTTCAATCTAAGACTGTCAAATAGGAATGCAACCATTTTCAATTGTAATATATGACGTTTATCATAATAAGCAACAATTGGACATTTGATTGTCAAAATTCAGCAACTACGGGTTGTTTGTCTGATCATTCATAGAGGGTTCTTTGTGTCAAGCAGTTGATAAGTTGGTAAAGACACATAGAAGCTGAACATGAGGTCATGTCATATCTTTGCTTTCAGGTCAATTTTTTTTCCACTTAGCTAATTGCATGTTTTATTAGTGCTATCAATCAGATTAAAATGTCAGATATAACCAAACATATTCAAACACAATTCCCACTATCAATTCCATACAGTGGTTGGCATAGAAAAGAAAGTGAGATGTGGTCTTTAAAAATTGAGGCGATCTAATATTCTCAATAGATTTTTGCTTGTGGGGATATTCTTAAACTTAAAAACAAAAAAATTCTATCTTGAGCTATATTCACAATAGGCATTAAACAGAAAGAGACAAGATGTTCTCTAAGCTGAACTAATTATATAAATATTTGAATAGTTGTTACCTCTTCTTCTAAAACTGTTATAAGCTCTTGTTCATCCTTTTCTGTCATATTACTGCTTCTTGATACCTCCATTGATGGAATTTCATCTGGATAGCATTCAGTGAATGTAAACTGTACACATGCCTCAACTAAAATATTCAAGTCGCAAGACAAATGTTGAATTCTGTAGAATTATGTAAGAAGGTGGGAAAAAGTAATCATATGTTATATTGATGTTAATTCTGCTAGCTATTAAGTGAAAAACAAGATTAAAGGCATTGAGTCATGGTAAATAGGACTTCTCTATGGGGGGTCATTTGGTTTCGGTGTGATCGCTGCTGTTTCATGTGATATTTGCATCCGTTGTTGACAACTATTGATGGAAATTGTTTTGTTAATCAGTATGAGGTGAGTTCATGTGACCAGTTCCAGGTCAATCAATAGCATCGCAGTCATGAAAATCATGACTCAGTGGATTTTATCATGACTCAATGCCTTTAAGCTTAAATGGTTACACTGGAACAATAATTTTGGTCAAAATTCTAGATTTACAATATAAACACTTTGTCTTATTTTCAAGTCAGTGATTGTCAGATATATAGAATTCTGGCCAAGAATTAAGTATTTAAGATTGCTGTACCACTAGTGCAGTTTGTATCAATCTTTATTCTTAATTATCATACAATCTGATATTGTGAATTCTATCATTATCATTATACTTGCTGGACAGAACTATCATAACTACTACATGGTGTATCTGATGTGCAGAATGATAGTTTATGCCCATGCTTCTGTAGTTTCTCAAAAGGAAGAAAAGGCAACATCAATGATTAACAACTGAATTCTTAAAAATCTCTCTAATGTCCAAAAACCTTTAATTCCGTTAGAGATATGGAGCTCTCATGTGACAACTACATTAAGAAAACCATGAGAGGAATTCTTGAATGTAGAAACAGGAAATCCTATTATTGCTAATCATAATGCAGAGACAACTCATCAAACTTAGAGGAGGAGTTGCCATTCTTGAAAACTAGATACTACCCATGACCTTTCTCTTATAAACCTTCATATTAGTTATTTTCCTCCTACTAAAGCATTTATAAATCAATATTTGCTTAAACATAAGTTTTCTTTACCTGACAATTCTTCATTTTGATCAATTTCTTCAGTGCACTTTACAGGAATAATGAAACAATGGGGTTCATCACCTAAAACTATACAAACATAAAACGCATTGGTAACTGAGGTAACTTGTCTAGGTGTCTAGGTAGAATTAAAAGGAGGATAACTGCCTCTTTTGGCACTAGCCTCCCAGACTTAAAACTTTGTTGCACCCCCACAACTTATTGCTTGCACACTCAAATTTTCCACCTGCCCACTTTTGCATATTGGCAGCACAAAGTTCCTATTTATTAACACTTTACATTAAATTCTAAATGTGCGTAATTTCAGTTGGGCAGTCACAAACTTTCAAAATGAACTTGTCCGTGCAAGAAACAGAGTTTTACAGGCGTGCAGTCGCAAATTTTCAAAATGAACTTCCTCATGCAAGAAACAAAGTTTACAGTCTTAATCTGCCCAGTTGCAGCACATACTTGCGAGTCCCTGGCACAGCCTCACCACAAGGCTTGCAAAGGCTTTTTAAAAGTAAAGTCCTGCAGTTTTTTACCTGCTTGTTTGCAACAGGCATGAGCAGAAGCCAGTTATTTCCTGGGCTCAAAAAATACTTTGCACCTTGGTACATAGTAGAGTGTTGGATTGCTAAGCATATTGATATAGATGACTTAATGTTTATTTATTATGCTTAATTGTACCTTTGTCTGATGGCTAGACAAGACCTGAAATGATTTGAACGTGGTCTTGACACAAAGTAAATGCAGTGGTGTCAGAATCAAGATCAAGATACCTATCTTTATTTGCCTTAAAACGTCTTGTAAAATTTTGATTTATTATTTTTAAAGCGTATTTCTCCTCTCAGTTTTTCCTTTCAAGCTTATTTCTCCTCTCATTCTTTCCTTTCTCCAGCCATGTGTAATAAATGGAAAGTTTGAAAATGGCTTTGAAAAAAAGCAAAAATGGAAAGTAATATAATTGATCTATGACTTGATCTTCTCCCAGTCTGGATTTCATGGCAGTTTTCAATGAGTGCACAAGATATTACCCCTGAGTGGAAGGGTATATTTGTGATAAGTGTGCACATTCAAATGTGCACCAAATTTCCTGGTGATTCTTGGGTGTGTGCGTATTTTCCCAGCACTTATCCTGTTTACATCCATTTTACATTTTAGGGAAATTAAATGATTGAGAGTTTAAATATGCTTACCTAACACTACCATCAGTGGCTGTTAGTCAAATTCATAAAGGCTCCCCAAGTAAAGGAACAAATTTGGAAACAATGTTTAAAAAGGGCAAAGGCTTGGCTACCCTAAAGGATTATCTCAACCAGGGGCACCAATAGGGGGCAAGGGGCAAATTACCCAAGGGCCTCATGGTCTTAGGAAACCTAAAAACATTCCTAAGAAGGGAATTAATCAAACGTAACAGAAGTAATTGCAAGAAACATTTAAACATTAAAACATTTAAAACAATTGCAAGAAAATTGCGAAAAATATTCTCAAGTGTATTTAGGCCAATCTAAAGAAACTGATCACAAAAATGTCTGTTCACTTCGCTCGCAAGGGGCCATGTCTTTTAGTTTTGCCCCAGTGTCTCTAAACTTCTTAGGAGCCCTGATCTCAAGAAGATCATTTAATTTAAGAATAGAATGTCACATATTTTCCAATCTCAGTTGCGAACAAATTTAGAAAGTAATTTTGTCATATTTGAAATTGCTTTTTAATTTGAGCCACACCCAGAACCACTCTCATCTTTCGGGTGTGAAAGAAAACACTCGTAATTTTACAAAAGTTTATCGGGAGTGCAACTGCCATGGAATCCATACTGGATCTTCTCTACTTCGTCACCAGTTTATGCGACTCACTTTCTATTTCTTCGGCATATATCGAATTCAATGCTTCAATTTCTCCTGTCTGTTCCTCTTTATACCTATTTTCATCCATTCTAATATATTCAATCACATTGATTAAATTAATAAATATTTCCTGTCCTCTGGTACTGAATGATTGACTGCATGAAGTTGCAATAAGAACGACATTATGAATAGGCCTCTTTCTTAATCAAATCTAAAACGAGATTCGGGACTTC
Organism: Rhopilema esculentum; assembly: GCF_013076305.1. The sequence goes on from NW_027019328.1 coordinate 5,854,728, forward strand.
AAGGTGGCAAATGCTGAAAGGTAGGATACTGACTAATCTTAGACTTTATAAGTTTGGTTGATTATCTGCAAGGCTCACAATATGGGCCTTGCTTTAGCAAAGTCTCAGAAACCTAGGGCACCAGTCCCGACAGGCCAATTGGCTGAAGAAGATGAAGACGAAGTAGATATTACCATACCTATAAAGGTAGAAAATGTGCACATTGATGGACTGAAGAAAACTGAGCCAAGCTTAGTTACAAAACAACTAGAGGGTTTACTGGATGCAAAGTCGTTTGACGAGTTACTGGACAGTGCTGGCCATGCAAAACTTCGTCTTCAAAGACTGGGGATTTTTAAAGCCATTGAAATTTTTGTTGATGTTAGCCGAAAGGAAGATGCTTCACCAGAAGGACTGGATGTTTACTTTCTTTTGGAAGAGTCTCGGTTTGTGACAGCAAATGCAGGAACTAATGTTGGAAATAATGAAGGAAATATGGTTTTTGGAGGCAAATTGAACAATATAAGAGGAATGGCTGAGAGTGTTCGGAGTGATATATCAATAGGAACAAGATCATCTTCCACATATGAACTTTCATTCAGCAAGCCGCTTTTCAAAAACCCAGACTGCAAGCTGTTAGCTAAACTCTATAAGTCATCAACAGAAATCCCACAGTCCTTTTACAAGCAATGTTCAAGGGGTGTAGGTATGGAATTTACGGTACCTAGCCCCATAGGATTGCACAGTTTCAAATACGATGGTCAGTGGAGGGAAAATTCTGATGTATCACCTAAAGCACCATTCATTGTTAGGGAGCAATGTGGACATGTTCTCAAGTCATCAATCCAACATTCTCTGGTCAGTGATGGTAGAGATGATCTTTTGCTTCCAAAAAATGGACACTTTTTCAAACACGGCCTTGAATTTTCTGGCATTGGTGGAAATGTCAAATATGTGAAAAGTGAAGTGGAATTCCAGTTGAATAAAGAATTGATCAGTGATGTTGTACTTGGAATGTCATTCCAAGCTGGTGCCATGAAACCAATAGGGGAATCAGACACCCTGATAAATGATAGATTTTTTCTTGGTGGTCCCCTTTCAGTGCGTGGTTTTAAAATGAAAGGTATTGGACCAAGGGTAAGAGAGGCCTCTTTAGGTGCAGATGCCTTTTGGGCTGCAGGGCTGCATATGTACACCCCATTACCATTCAGGCCCGGAAAAGGGGGATTTGGTGACCTCTTTAGGCTACATTTCTTCGCAAATGCTGGAAATGCACAAGACATGGACTTAACAGCTTACAATCACATGGAGATGAACAAAATGATTAGGGAAGCAAGGTGGTCATATGGACTTGGCATTATGATGATGATAGGTGGCATAGCTAGGCTAGAAGTTAACTACTGCATCCCAAGAAATGCAAAGACAAGTGATGGTTTAAACCCAGGACTGCAAGTTGGTGTAGGCATGAACTTCTTGTAGATTTGGTTTTTGAGAAATTGGATTGTTGAATGCAGTTGTTTTTATTACAAATTGATATAGAGATATTTTCATGTTTGTTTCAGTTAGATTTCATGAAAGCATAAATAGTGCAAAATCAGTAATTCAAACTTATAAACTTTTGTCTAAAACAAACTACTACAGGCAGGCCTTTCTGTTTGATGCAAGCGACAAATCATGATTGCACCAGCACTCATGCAAAACCAAATTGACAAATGCCAAAGATGAGAGCTGAACAAGCAGAAAATTCTTGTGACCACAACTCTTCTGGATAATGGCTACAGAATGGAAACATTCATCAAAATTTTTAAGTCAGAAAATCTTTAACCAGTTGTTGTTCCATCCAATGCCTTGTGTGGTGTATAGTACAATATTCACACTCTAGTCCATTCAAACAAATATGTTTCTACAAATCGAATGAGGTTGATCATTTTTTAATTTTTCTGCGAATCTGAAGCATGGTGTGAAAGGTGCACTAGACAGTAACTTTTTCTTTTAATAAACTGAATGTTCCCACAAATTCACAAAAAAGCTTAAGAAAGATCAGATTGCCCAACATAGCTCAACATTTACTCAAGAATCGTATAATGATATGTGATTTGGGGAAATGTATTATGAGGAGGATTTGCAAATAATCAGGCATGCAAGGTTGTTTTTTATTTTATGAAATTTTGAATTTGTCTACATCAGCCATTCTGGTCGCCAACCCACAACAAGATTTCACCTGGCCTGCTGAATGATTTTACCTCAGAAATATTTTTGGCTGATGTAGACACAACATGGTAATAAATTTATCTTTATTTGATTTTGAAGACCAGGACAGTGCCAATTCTTTGCATATCACCAGATTTTAAATTTTGTTCAGATTCTAAAATTTAGGCAGTTATGATGCATAAGGTAAAACAAGGAAGAAGTCAATGAATACCATCGCTTTCTGCCAGTGGATATTCATTTTGAAAATAGAATTTTATTTTTGAAATTTGCTCCAAAGGGTGCAATTTCCAGCGAACTTGAAGCATAAAGATAATAAAAAAAATTTCTCTTTCGGTGACAACCATGGTGCCGCCTCAGGTAGTAACTTTATTCAAATCCTTGTCCTAATCTACAGATCTATATAGGGTTGCGATATGTCAGGGACGTTCACAGCAAGTATGACAGAAACAAGACAAGTTCAAAGTGCATTTTAGATATCTTTAAAGCTAAGGCAAAGGTTATGTGTTTTTCTCACCCCTCCCCCTACACTAACATGAAATGCTTCTATTTGATTGAAATAAATCAAAGAAATTTTATTGGAAAATTTTTCTTTTTGGTCCCCTCTAGAATTCTTTCGCCACGACGCCCCTGTATGAATAGAGGTGTCTGATAATACATAAAGGTACACAGATTATCATATCCAGATCTAAATTAAAAGTAAACCAAGATGGATTCTATCTTTTTTGAACAATCAGAAACCTCTTACGTCTTACCAAATGTTATCGCATGTATTTTCCCTCGTTTTCTTGGGATACCTATTTATGAAGGTTGTGAGCGATGTTTTTGGATTGAGAAGGGCACCACTGAAATCTAACATGGGGCCTTTTTAGCAAGGTAACTCGGTACGTATCCCTTCGTTTCCTCGGGATACCTATGCAAAAAGCGTTGTGTGCACCACCCCGGCACCACCTAACACGGAAGATAATTTCCTACATTAAACTCGATTAATTCCTTCGTCTCCTCGAGAGTCCTATCCGACAAGTTTTGTGTTGGACGGAGACCGACACCACGGGTAAGATATGAACAGAGGTGCACTACGTGCTACTTGGGGAACCGTTACCCATATACACTATATATACGTATCAAAAATTTATCTATACCACAGATTCGCTAGACTTGTGAAAATCATGGGACAGGACGGGAGTGTGTAAATGCATGTCCCTTCGATACTACAATGGATTCAACTATTCTACGGATATAAAACATGAGATTTTAGCCATATATCTCTCTTCAAGCCGTTTTCTATAAGTATAGGTTATTTCTTTTGACTACAAAGTTTTCTCAACATTTCGTTTTGCTTCTAAGCCAGTTTAACTAGCTACGCAAAAGAATGAATAAATGAGATATCTAACTTATTATCTTAGATGAGTATCTAACTGAGATAAACAGCAACAAGGAGACCTCGATATTGTGTTCAACCTCGTTTCAGTAAAACGTGTAAAGGAAAATGGCGGTCGCCCGAATTGAACAGCTGTTGACATCAACAGATTGAAACAATGCTTCAAGGTAACGAAAACAGAAATCTATTCGGAATTTTTTTGAAAAAGTTTCCTAACAATTGCCATTCTTTTTCAGGAAAAATTTGAGGGACTCTTACTTTTATCTAAATCCGAAAAGAAAAACAGAACAAAGTAAGAAATGGACAGAGATGTAATTGAATGAAAGTATCAGGGCTTCAAACGAAAAGGGGCCGGGGGACCATGGCCCCCACCTTTTTGAAAAAATAGAGCTTTTTTATACTTTAAGGCTTTTTTAAATCCTCTCTTATGGTTGTTAAAGTTTACCTTGTCCCCCTCCTGCTGGGCCCTATTTTTCAACCATCACCCGGAACCAGGAGGCAGTGTGCTAAGTTTTTTGCACAGGGAATAATTTTATGCTGCTAACGAATTTTGCAAAATCATGTTGCAAAGTAGCAGGTTAAATGCTGCAGCCTGCAGGATTTTGTTTTTAGATAGCATTTGTAAGCCTCAAGGTAAGGCTGTGCGTGGGTTTGCTCCCCTCTAGCATCGACCATTCTTGTATTCTTGCTGCGAGTTTATTGATCAAACCTCCTAATTTAATGTAGGAGTTTTAGAGAGGTGGGATTATAAGAGACACAAGATTATAAGAGAGGCAGGATTAACTTTTCAACATGCTTTTTTTAAAAAATAGGGTTAAATTTTCAACATGTTCTCCGAAGCTTTTTCACAAAAACTTTGCATGTAAGTTGCAAAGAATGTTGCTGAAAGTTGGTTTGAAAATTACAGTGGTTGGTTAAATCATTATTCACCCCTTGCCCTCATCAAATGAAAATGGTCCATTTGAGCATAGGTCATTGTAAGCAATTTGAGCGACAATGTTCTTATTTGGCTCCTAACATATGAGAATAGATAAACTCGAATTTTGAATGAGTATTTTTGACTGACCTATGCTTATTGCAAAGCCATTGATGCTTGGATTAATCAATTTACAATCTAAAATTTCAGTCTCCAAAAAGGCTTAGCCCATGATGGAGAAACACGATACTCTCACTACAACACACCTACTTTACCTAACTACATATAACTACAAATTATATTGGTTAACGGATTAGTAGTTTCGGCACTTGCAAGGGCACTTGAACAGCATGTTTTACTTTGGCTGCATGGCAACGTATTTTACAGTTAGTGATAAGACGGCTATAACCTTGGGTATATTCCATTTCTCTTGGAAACTAGTCAATCCTTTGTGGAAGTTTGTCATGAAGGGAACTACCCATAGCTAAAAACATGCACGGAAATGCTTTATCTGTAAAAAGTAGCCTACCCAAAAAATATTTTGAACAAGTGCTGTACCCAAAAAAGTATTTTTACCCATTATTTTTAATAGCACAGTTACAGGAGCTTTTCGCTATTGGTTTTAGAAGAAAGCCATTTTCAAGGTCATACCAAGATTTTCTCCATTGTTTTAGAATCATTCTTAACAGTCCTTCTTCATTTGGCAGCTTTCAGGCTACTGCTACATTAGCAATTTGAGTTTCAAGATTTACCTTGTGATTCGAGAAAATTCAATACAATTCTCTGTATGTGCTGGGGTTAGTTGAGAGTCTTCTAGATTCTCTTTTTTGCAAAAAATCTTTATCCTCTTTTTTAAAACTGTTTAACATTTAATATTTTCTTCATGTGCATGATTTAATCTTGGCTTGTTGACATTACTGAAAATCTTTTCTGACAAACACTATTAAGAATTATGAAAACATGATAAGTATGTAATTTTCCCCCTTTAAATGAGCCACTTGCTTGAATGGCAGTCTTTTGAATCTTTCAGTTGTTATCTTCACAAGGTTGATCTATTCATGCGTTGTTGTCTATAACAAGACCATTCTAAGTTGCAACTCTTAATTTTCATGTTTAATGCCATCCTCAGGCAGCTGTTGAAATTGGTAATGGCAAGTTTTCTTCCAGACAAATTTTCATAGTTCAGATTTGCGTAATTTGGAGTTCTAACAATTTCTTTCTTTCAGAAGCCACCAGCCATGTTTCATATCATGCTTTAGAAACTGGCTATTCTGGGAGCTAAAAACTAGCTTCATTTGATTTATGATTTTGGTTTCAGTTTGTGTGTTTTTGTTCATGTAAAACTGGAGACATCCAATCGATGAATATCTTCAGGAGCAGATTAGTTTCCAAACGAGAAAGCCCATTCAAGATTATACATGGAAAATGGCTTGCAAGCTGTGGAACCGAAGAAATGCATGCAATAGGTATGTGTATGCTTTCTCTGCAGGTCTTGATCAGCAGGATGCAGGAGATATAGCAATTTGCTTGTCAATGTGTTCTGTGCTTGTCAATGTTTGTTCTGATGCACACAATACATTCCCTAATTAGAAAGATTCTAAGATGTTTCAAAACCCTTTTATTTCGATCTCAGGGATATCATCTTTTGGTCGGACTGTGTCTATCCAGCTGTAAAAAAGGTTTATTTGCTATCCATTTCCAATTTAAGTCAGATTTTTCTAGTAATTCTTTTTCAGCTATACAAATAAAGTCTACTTTGAATTTTTAAAAGACGTAGCTTGAAGCTTTTCAGATTATGATTGTAGAATGAAACTTTACCTATTGATTGGGGTCATGTCATTATTTGTAGCTAACATTAAGCCACCAAATATTGTGGTATTCAGCAGAAAGCCAGATTCATTGACAACATGGAGGAGTCTTCTTCAAACTGTTCTATCTCAAGAAGCATATGTGATTTACAGTTTGCCCGAGAAAGATTTTGTTAAAGACTATTGGAAGTCAAATACAGTCATGCTAGTTTTGGATCAAATTAAGCTGGATTATCTCCAAAAGGAACAAGTTGATAGCTATGTTTTTCTTGGAGGAAAAGTTTTCTCTCATTGTAGCACATATCCAGTTGCAAATGAAGTATCCAATTTGTTAGACCCTGCTTGCTCTGATAAAACTGTACAACAGGGATGTATTTTCAGCTCCTATGATAGAGAGATTGAGTTTCAGGGCACCGTGGTAAATGAAATCAAGGACTCACTGGGTAAGCTATTCTCAAATCACTTTCGTTGGTTTCAAACCACAAAGATGTCCAAACTTCAGATCCTGTCAATACTTCAGTTTCTATAGATATAATTTCCATGAGCCTTAATCCCATGTGTCATTAAGAGGACCTAGTCACAATTTTGATCGATATAATTGGAAGAATGGCATCAATGGGAGAAAAAGCCATCATAACTTGCAAACAATAGATACATATGTTCAAAGATGTTCTTTTCTACCAGTTCAAGAAGAATCAGTAAGAGCTTGTTTACTTTCTAAACCAGGCTGTCCTTTTACCATTCATCTAGGCTCTTTAGTGTTTTGAAAGTTTTGACAAGCTGAAATTCTGTTTGATATCTTTGAGATTAAGTCTATGAGCTTTGCTATACCAGGCTTGTAACCAGCATTTTCTTCCTAACCCTTTTAATGTCCTTTTTTGCGATAGATTGTTCTGTCTAATTTATTTAAAAGCTTCTTAAAGTAATGCTATTTTTGCAGGAAGCTACACCATGGAAGCATTGTGTAAAACAATATCTCATCAACATCCTGTTGTGAATCCAAGCAAGTTTGGAAATGGCCTTGTAGTTACATCTGCTTTAAATTTCCAATCAGTTTTCAAGAATGAATTTATCAATGAGAAGGAACTTGGGGAAAACGGAAAGTCTGCACTAACTCTGTTGAAAATGGTCTTTGAAGCCCTTGGTATGAAATGTCTTGATCCAGGGTCAACATTGAATATAAAACTGACGCCTGGGCATGTTTATGGAGACAGAAAGGTAAATATAGTACATATTTGCCTCCTTTATAAGTAAAGGTTAAATAAATTACAAATCAGTTAGACACGAGAAAGGTTTTCCTGCTTGTAAAATGCTTCAAAAATATCTTGCTTTTAAAACATTTTCATCTGCCTAAAAAAAAATTCATGCCAACTCCTAAACTATCCTGCTTTGCTCCTCATGGATATGTATTTTCTTTAATCAGGCTGTTTCAATATCTTACTTCATTTGTAGATTGTTGCAAAATTTATTCCAGCACTTAAAGCTAGAATTGAAGAGAGACATGGACAATATAAAGATAAATCTCGAATCGTGTTGCTCGATGAGAAACATTCTGGATCAGAATTTCCTCTTGACGTGAAGCATTTTCATATAATAGTTCCAGATGATATAGGGAAAATTTCAAAGTCAGATGAAAAATTCAACTATGCAACTTACAAGTTCAATCTAAAAAGTGAAACCATTGGTAGACTCTTGGTTTACTCAAATGTTGTATCATCAACACAATCTATTGTTGAAAGGTTTGTATATTTTTTATCTTCTGCATTGTTATCCCAATATGATACCGTTAAGATGTTTAACATAAGTCCTCCCCCACCCTCTCCATATTAGTATGTTAAAAAGGCCTTGTTGTAGTAAAAGCTCCTTTCAGAGTTTCTTGGTCAACTGTGATTATTTTTGATTATACGGTTGACAAAGAGTAGAAATAATTTGACAATTAAGAAATGGTATTCTCCACAATTGACCCTTCATAATTATCCTTTTTAGGGATTGGCAATTTATAGTATTTGAAAACCACATAAGAAAGAAGAATGTTGAAGCAACAATCTTAAGTTCCAGTAGACCTAATGTCCCAGCTTGTTTCCAGTATTATTTTGGACATAAATGTTGCAATCAGACATTGATCCATACAAATTCTTATCAACTACAATTTCTTCGATATCATTTCCAGTATTGTTTCACTGCTGTCTGGCCCCAATGGACTAGTCGTTGCTGCAGGCCAACAAACTCAAGGAAAAGGTATTTTGCAACGCTAAAAAAGTTATAGCTTTGTTTTGCATTATGTTTTTGCTCTCGTCTTAAACGAAGCCTAATTTAGTATACATCCACCAAACAGGCAACACTTCAAAATGTACCTTGTTTTCTTTCAATCACTTTTCCTTTTTTATAGGACAATAAATATGCCTTCAAACAGTACTTATATTTCATACAGTAAGGAATATTATCAAATTTTATAGGCTGATCTCGATGTTTCCTTATTTTTAGGTAGAGGAGGGAATGTTTGGCTTTCACCATTCGGCTGTATGATGTTTTCAGTTTTGGTACAGATTCCTTCATCGTCACTTCTAGGCCAAAGGATGCCATTTTTACAACACATTGCAGCCGTGGCCTTTGTCAGATCCGTTCGAAGTAAAGAAGGTTATGAGGCACGTATGGCTAATAGAAATAAGATAAAAAAGTAACTTTTCTAATGTCTGATAAAATAAGATTATATGAAGTATGATCCTACAACCACAGCCAAAAGTCTTTTTCAATTCAAAGGTGAACTCAGCTAGCCCCTATTCAAATAGAAACAATACTGGGTTACTACATGATGAAGTAGGAAATGGTGTTATGTTTGTGATTTGTATGATCTTTGCCAAACTGTCTACGTTTTTTCCGGGGGGAAAGGAGAGAAGAGAATGCAGTATCCGGAAAACAAAATAAAAAGTGTGAATGGAAGATGTAAACAAGGCTGTTTGGGGTTCAGGTATTTTGCAGGTATTGAAGATGCATGAAAGGTTTTATCACGAGAAAATTAGTTATTTGTGGATGGATTTTAAAGTATCTTTTTGTTTTCAACTTAGTGTCAAAGGGGCTTCTTCTTCTTGTTTCAGAAAGGAGTCGCATCTTTTCTTTTAAAATTTGAATTCACAAATTTGCCAGTTTGATAGTCCATTGCTGATAACTTTATGAAATTTATAGCCATTATTGGATTTTAATTTTTCTTCTGTTGCCTTGGTTACAGGACATCAATGTGCGCATAAAATGGCCCAACGACATTTACGTTGGAGACAGCATCAAAATTGGCGGACTCATTGTTAATTCGTCGTATATGGATGGCAAATTTAGTGCTGTTATTGGTAATCTTTTTTAATCATTCGTTAAAAATACTTTTTTTGTAGGCTTTTAATACTATTCATGATACTTACAGGGTTCAATTGAGTACCCTGCTACATCTCTTCTGTGCAGACGCTAGTTTTTGTCCAAAGGTAGTTATTCTTACAGTTCTAGAGCATGAACGACTTGATGATGCAGAACGACAATGAGTCAGACTTTCTTTAACAGATCAGTATTCTGCTAAGGACACAAACATTAACATTGAAATTGATTTCTAGGTTAATTGCCTCGCAACATCATACATTCTTTTTATTCTTTTGTTGCTGTTCTGTTTTCCAGGTAACAAAATACGTATGTATTGCAGAAAAGGCAAATGCACAGACTGCCAAATTAATTTTTTTGTTAACAATGACTGAAGTGTGATGCACGCATGGAATTGAGTCAATGACAATAACTTGTTCGATTTTCTCGTTATTTTCTGTAGTCTTGCTATTGCTCGGGCTAACAGGTGCTCTAATACCCCAATAGATCTCTAGCAGCTAAAATTCTTCAATATAGTCCCAAATATTTTTGCTCCTGTTTCTTTTATGTTAATTTTTTGTTTTACAGGTATTGGTGTAAATGTCAAAAATAAAAAGCCTACAATATGTCTGAATTCGGTAATAGATGAACACAATAAACAAAAGAACACTCATTTAGAACATTTTTGTATTGAAGAACTAGTGGCTGCCACGCTTTCGAATATTGAGAAAATCATGGCGGAGTTCGAAGAATATGGAGTCGAGGAATTCTGCAAAATCTATTGTAAATATTGGCTGCATAGGTACGAGGCCTATGTTCAACAAACGCTTTAAATCAAGTTAGATTTTTTAATCCTGTGTCCAACTCACTTTCGTCTATTATCTAGGATTCATTTTAATTCTTTCGACCTCAAAATTTTTCTTCTCCTTCAAAAATTATTACTGTTACTTTTTTTAAATATGTACATTTGAGTAAAAGTGTAATCCTGATATCTTTGGATTCTATACGAGTAATTGCAATTTGTTTTGAAAAGTCCCAAGTGCTAGCCATTCTTTTTAAAGTTGGTTTAGCAATCATTTACCTCTCTTCCTGCGACTGGTTTTCAGAATTTTTCCTTTGTTTTAAGCAATCAAGCCGTCAAAATTGAGGCAGATGATGAAGAGGTTATTATCAAAGGCCTGGACACTAATGGATTTTTATTGGTGGAGAGCAAAGATCGTGGTTTCCTTTCCTTACAGCCAGATGGCAATTCTTTTGATATGATGAAAGGACTTATCAAAATAAAGGAAAGGACTTAAGGTATAAAAATCTATAGCTAATTGTCTATCTTTGTCATTAGTTTCACGCATCGTCTAAAGTCTAATATTGATTTTTGTGCGGATTATCCGCCGCATTTCCGCATCCAATATCGATTTCATCTTGGCAAGAAACCAGAAAGCTACAGAAATGTGGTACCCTAGAACAACTTTTTCATGCTTCGTGCCTATGTTCGAAAATCATGATCTCTAAAATGAAATGAAACAATCGTTTGATTTTTTCTTGACTAACTGCTTCCTTTTAAAATCTAGCGAGATTCCAGCTAAAATATTCCCAAGCTCTTCATTTCGTTTCATTCTATATTCATTACATACCGTGGCCCTATCAATTTTAGAATGCTAGATAAATAAATAAACGCGTACAAAAGTAGATATTATGGAGATAAATAAATGATTTGTCACGATATTGTAGCTAATATCGTTAAATTTTGTAGCTTTATTTGAAAAATATTAAAGTAGCATAAAAAGTTTGTCGGGTAATTCATATAAATTTACCTTGATATACATCTGGGTGTTTATAAGTAGTCTTATAAGATATTCAAATATTGGATGCCTTGGTGCCTGCCTCACCGCTAAGATGCAGTTCATTCCAAATTTAGGGGGACTAGGTACCAAATCTCTTTCGATTTGTTGCAAGTTCCTGCCCTATGGACATGTGATTCGATACTATTTTGACAATCTGATGAATTGATGGATGTCAAAATCAACGTTGATAGCACGGTCACGACCTTGTTGCGTATTACTGACAACAAAGTCAAATTACTTGAAATGAAGTTGAGATGAAACAAACTTAGGTCAAATTAAAGAAAAACTTTAGAGGAGCAGCTGGTCTTGGTTGATACAATGCAGTTCATTTCCCATTTATTGTTACATTTCACTTTACTTAAAGCTTATTCAAACAATCTTTTGATGGTACAGATCTTGAAAATGGCTTTGAAAAAAGCAAACATACTGGATATATATAAAATTCCTAGCGTAGAGTTTTCGATCTATGTTCTGAAGTTTTATACTTTGAAGAGTGTCAGACGAAAAGCTTTAGTATACTCAAATGTTTGCTTTTTTCAAAGCCATTTTAAAACTTACTGTACTAAAAAAGCTAGAATTTGTGCATCACTGCATGCGATATTTTTAAATGAATTTTAAATTTGATCAAGTAAGTCATTTCCTTCAATTTTTGAACGAGCAGAAAAAATGATAGCGTTTCTGTGTCTGCAAAAGGAAGAAAAAGAGTCCAATTTTTTAATGGCGAAAGGTACTTTTCCCCATGCTGCTTCGAAAAAGGCCCACGTTGGTAAACGTGTCATGTCCAATATGCAACATTAAATACGTAAAGAAAGCCTTTTGGCCTAGTTAAATCATTAATCAGGAAGATCCAGAAAGAATTTTGCTTTTGCTTGACAAAATTTAAACAAATCCGACAATTTATTTTCGCTAAAGTTTCTTGGACTTTTTTGTACATTTACATTAAAATATCTCTATCTATGAATTTTCTGACATGTTTTTAAAATAAAACTGTACATAAAGCTTTGTCAAACAAAGTCTCCAAATGTTTGTTCCACATGAAACTTTTTGTTAGTTTGTACCTCAACGTCTTTTTCTTGAATGTTTCCCTAGGACGAATGATCTTTAATAGGTTGTCCGTTTGACCTAGCACATTCCTGTAACTGACACCATTTAGGAGAATACCACCTGAAAAAGAAAAACCCCAATGCACGAACTGCCCTATAATACTTTTTGGCCTGTATTGTGCACTCTTCCTGATTTTTATTTTTCTTGCATAGCTGGATCATATTCTTCAGAAACGTAGCATCGCACTCATACCTCGTCCAACCAAACTTCGGCCCCTGCGGAGGAGAAACAAGAATCAGAATAATACTAGAAAAAGAGGTATATACATTTATAGTACAGCAAAAACTATTTACTCTATATTTTATTGTACTAATGTATGCAACTGCGCGTACTGAATATTACCATGTAATGTTGTTGAATTTGGTTTGATTTGTAGTTTGATTACCAAGTTGAATGATGATTTGGTTTAGAATTATTGAAGCCTCACTTACACAGTCATAGCAAACATCATGTTTATCGCAGGCCTTCTCGAAATAGTATGCATATGGGAAGAAAACACTCTTTAACGGAACACTACAGCCATCTACATAGTCATCTGATATGCACTTTGCATCAAACTGCACCACGTTGTAGCATAGCATTATTGCAACCAGACAAAAAACAGCTGCCATATCTTCTGATGCTCTTTGGTTGGTTCTTTAATAAAATATTTTCATAGATATTAAAAGATTTGTTAATTCTTTCTTTACGCTATTCTTTGGTTTTCAAGGAAAGGTCTTCTTTTCAGAGAGTCAATTGTACGAAGAGATCTTAAGAATATATTTTGATGATACAGACAAACATAAAATTGCGCAGTCAAATGTACAAATAATTTATTAGCGATAAAATGAGACAATTATATCAATAAAGGAGTAGCTAAAGAGTTGTTAGTAACCTGATAACGTCAGGATTGCCAGTAAAGTCCCTTGAAAAAGTAAAGTTACTATGAGTAGTGGCTACTTTGAGCTAAAATCACAAGTCTTCCCCAAAGCCTTTTTGTGCATTATCAAATGTTTTGCAAATAGATTTTAAAAGTTGTTGAAGATACCTTCCCAATTTTATTTTACCAAAATCTGTGATGGTGTTGGATCATTCGTATGTTCTTTGATGCATGTCTCATATTAGTTTATTGGATATATGACAGTATTTGCAACCTAGATAGCTGACCAGTGAGAGCATTATCATACCACTGCAGAAATATCCACTTCACACTAGATGAATGCAATGTCATAACTGCTTGTCACATTACGGTTGGTTCTAAGGGTAGACCTTTCCTTCGATGACATCCGGTTTGAAATTTTGCTTATTGTAATGAATGGAGTAGCTGCTTAAGAATGGAGTAATTTAGTAGCTGCATATTGTCATTAAAGGTTACAATCATCTTTTATAAAACAAATTTTCTATACGAAATTTGAATTAAGAAACTTTAGTTCTCGAAGCAAGGAAGTAAGAAACAATTGATATTTAAAAAATAATATTGCCATCAATATTGTTGACTGTTTGGCTAACACTTTAGACGCAATATGTGTGTCTCGCGTCATTTGTGTCAAGTTTTGCAAATTGTTCACAGCCAACTTCAAAAGTCCAATCTTTCGTAATGAAATGTAACATTGAAATGTCGTCACAATGAAATAAAACCTTCTTCCAGCATAAATAATTATGAAGAGGACCCCAAATGATAAAATTAATGATATCAAAATTAGGTGTTGAAAATTGCTACAGCGTTAAAGAACTTGAATGCTGAAAGTGGAACCCAAAGATTGAGAGATTGTGTCGGTTGGTTTACCATGAGATTAGTCCATTGCCTGCAAATATATTTGGTTTACAAGGTTTTGCTTAGATCCTGGTTAGTGTCAAATATCTTCTTACAGTTGATAGTGGTTGTGACGTAATTACTATGTAATTGTGACAATGATGGTGGAAACGTACGTCATACATCTTCAAGTAACAACGGCTGAATACTAAAAACAAAAAACTGAGCCATTTATTTGATAAAATATCAAGCATGGATAGTCAAAAATAGGCACCCATTGAAATTCTAACATATAAAACTTGATACCACGGTATGATTTCTATGATATATGAAAAATGAAAATGTTCTATGATAAAATGTGAGCAAGTCTCAGGACCAGGGCTGGACTTGAACCCGCTACCAGCGACTCTTCCACCGAGTTGCTCGTCATGAATTCAAGTATTGCCTTTGTCCTGGGTTAAAGTCTTGCCTGGTCGTTGGTTCAAGTCTTGCCCTCGTCGTGGGTTCAAGTCTTACCCTGGTTGTTAGATCAGATCTTGCCCTGGTCGTGGGTTCACTTCTTGCCCTGGTCGTGGGATATTTTTCCAAATACTTTTCTCCCATCGCTTATTACTATGTTAATGTTATATATCAATTATTATGACAGGCCCCTTAGAAAGTATCTAAATGCCATAAAGTCTTCTCTCGCCGTAGAAACTCAAATAAAGTCCATCAATTCGTCACCTTGTAGTAGCTGAAACTTTATAGCCTAGATTTGTTGCGTAAAACACACGCTCTTGTGTAATACTATGCTTCCACGTTTCTTCCCTATTATTAAACTTTAAAAATCTGTTGACTAGAAAACGCAATGGCGGTTTGAGAAAAATGTAGTAAGATCACGGGTTTTGGCGATAGTTGGTAACAATTCTGTAGGGCAATTGAAAGTTTGGAAAATTAAAACTAACCTTTCTGCTTTAAAGTTTCACAAAGATTATTTGTTTTGTTAACTTAGTTTAGATCTTTTTATTGTATAGAGCATCCATTGAAGCCTGACCATTTAAATTATAATTCGATAAAACGCTTGTTAATTGGTGTTAATTTCTTATTTTGAATGCATTCCATCAATAAAAATAAAAAAACTCCCTCAGAAAACGTTGCCACATTCTTCATCAGATCAGGTCTTGAGGCTACATTCCCTCATCACAGGAAACAACGTTCGGCCGTTGTTGGTGCATCGGCACAAGTTGCTTCAACTAACCCATACAAAATCCTAACCTTTGATATAGCTTAATAGACTCGAGTGCAAGCAGCTTAAAGTTCTGGCCAGGGAATGGACAAGAAAATTTCCCTTTCCCCCACCATAGAGCCGATGCACCAGTCCCACCTTAGATACTTAAGATATGAGAGGGGAAAGAGAAAACATGACTGAATTAAGAGACCAGTCTTTCCTAAACGAAAAATAACAAGAACTTTGAAATGAATAGTAGTTAATAAAGAACATCACAACGCGACGAGAATCAACCACAGCAAACACACAAATAAGTGATGGCTAATATTCCCCCCCGGCATTCGGGGCTTCATCAGAGAAATAAATCCCGTGATATAAACAGGCCCTAGCCTAATAAATAAGTATTAGAAGAAACACACTACGCTTGATGTCGAAAGGAGAGGGAGGGACAGGAGAAGAGAACAGCGTGGAAACAGCATACGAAGTAAGCACGATAATCCCGACCCAAGCAATTAAATGCACCCATCTGAGTCAAGGAACCCACACTTTCGTGCAGAAGCTCAAACTACAGAACTCCTTTTCCCCTGTACTTCCCAATGACATCAAAGAAGCACATAAGGACTTAAATACCAAACTGAAACATGATAATTGACCCCCAAATGAAAATAATACAAATAAGCTAAAATAAGAACCACTAGCGAAGTCAAATTCTACAACATCCCTCGTGAAATTAACTCTGATAAAATTTCATTTGATCAGCATTTAATCGGCTATTGCTTAATCTTCAATACACGATTTGTTTTCAATTGAATCGTCAATGCCGTTACATCTTGTCACAGAAGGTATTTACGTTGAGAGAGGGGGTGGATCTTTTTTCAGTTGGAAATTTGTTGGAATTTAGAACCCTTAAAACTAAGAGGTTCTGTATGAATTGCTCAATAGGCTGAATAGAGTTGCAGAATAAACTAAAAACAACCTAAAGCATAAGACAAAATTATTGTGTATCCGACGAACGTATGATCCCCCTAAAACATTTAGTAAACTATTCTCTGACTTTTCTTTTATCAGTAACGATGTTTGCAACCAAACGATTTTTACTGTTCCATCACAAAGCCCAGCTACCTGGCTTTTAGGCAATAATAATTTTCGTTGAAAAAAGTCAGATATACAAACGTACACACTAAACAAAAAACATTGACATACCTTGCTTTTTGTTTGACAAAGAAACGAAGAACTATGAAACAACTCTAGAACATGCAAGTCGATAGCTGTTGCTTGTACCAGTCACACAAGGAGTTATTCGATACTCTAGCCCTTGTCACCCGTCTCTTTAACTGACGAACTTTGTGGGAATCGATACCAACTAGATTTGTATATCAAGGATTTTTCTTAATCTCTGTTTCACGTAAGACTTTAGGTTTCGTTTAGAGGTAGGCTTTCAAACAGAATAATGTAATACATTGAGAGGCATCAGGAGTATCTATATGATTTGGTAAAATAATAATGCTACACATAAGGTTGATCCAAAAAAACTTTGTTTATAATATCGTTTATCGTGTGATCAAGTGCAAGTCGTGTTTATTAAGATAATTTGATAAGATATATAAGTTTTTCAAACATATTGAAAATTTCGCAAACGGTTTTAACGGGGTTTCACCGGCCAGTAATTGCAGGTTGTATTGTAACCGTGGTTTTGCATATTGTATTTCTGTGACTTTTCAGTTATAATTTTCGGTGTAAATTAACATGAAAGATGCCGGAAAGGGGGAGGGAGTGGCATTTGGGTGAATCACCCCTCGCTCGTCTACTCCATTTCCACATTTGACTTGATTTGGCCCAGGTGCCAAAGGTACATTGAAGATACAATGTTCTTAGAGAACCAACCAACATAATCCTTCATTTCTAGAAAAACGAGATCTTTTTCCCTACGCACTACTACGTGATCCCTAACCAACCACCGACAATCTGTTCTTTCTTGCCTTCCTAAGTAATTTTGCTTTAAAGTACACACCAGGGTTTCTTGAATTCTAGCACTGGATTGACTGTGCAGTTTTTCATAAGTACAAAGTTTGAATTTCAGAAAAAGAGCTCCTTGAATTCCAAAAAAGGCTTTTAGAGATTAATGGTCCTTACAAGACGGTTAAAGTAAAAGTTAAGGTTCGGTAAATTCAAATTTTAAAAAAGCACTTTGTAATGTCATAATAACTATACAAGAGTTATTGATTATGCGGGGGAGAATCCATTGTCATTTTTTCATTTCTTTATTTTGAATTGGTTTGTACAAAATAGCTACAAAAGGTTAATTAAATACAACCAACTAAAGTAAAAAACCTAACGCTGTTCGAATTTGACAAATCAGCTTACAGGCCAAAATTTGCATAAACCTTTACTCTTCTTGCGTTATTGACCCTCCAATATTATTTTCTATGTTTTAAACGCATTTCAACATTTTCCTCTCAATTTCTTAGAAAATCTTTCCAATTTCTTTCTTATTTTAAATTTCTTCTGTTGTCCTTCCAACCGGACATATTCCCGAGAAAAGGACTAATCCTTTCAAGTGGAAGCACTGACCAGCCCAAAAAACTACAATGATGCGATAATTGAATTCTGGCGCCCTTAAACTAACTGTTGGTTGAGGTGGTCACAGGATCCAACATTTCACCCAACACTTCAAAACAATAGAATTGTTGGATGTCGGCAGCCAACATTATTAACCGCAGGTCAAATTTCACCCAGTATCAAAAATGACGTTGTTGGATGACCCAACATAGTGGTCAAATGATCCAACATTTTGCAAAACATGATGTCGGGCAAAATGTTGGGTGAAATGTAGGATCGTTTGACCAGGGCTTTATGCGATTTGGACCGCACCTCCTGTCTACCCAGCAGGAAATGGTACCCGTCGGGAAAACTCGGGGTGAGGGCAAAAGACAGCGAGCAAAGGAACTAGGCAAGAAATATGTGAGTAAACAATTTATTATCTCACAAACTTAAATTTTCTAGTACAGATGCAGTTCTAGTTCATTAGTTAACATATTTAGAATAACCAGAATAAACAAAGGTTGTTAGTTTACTGTCAAATTTGGCAATCCTTCATTTTTGACGCATGGGTTTTCACTGCACCAGCTTGGAGAGTTCCTTCTGTAAAACAAGCCGCCTAGAAGGCGCACACCACTGTAGTATGATTGGGCAGCCACTCGACAAGTGTCAAGGAATCCTAGCGCTTCTTGCAAGCTAGCTGATGAAAGTGCTTGTGCTGCGCTTTCTTTGCTGCAGATGTCCAACATATCGTTCAGAAATCCTTTATCACAGTCGAATCTAGACCAGCCATAATGAGAACCCTGTAACAAACCAGATCATCTACATCTACGTATTCAAGCTCTAAAAATGACGACCCACAAGCTCCCCGGTCAGAGAACATCCGTCCGCAATTACGGCTGATATTAACGACAGTTGAAGTAGGTTTTCCCTCCTATTCATGAAAAAATGCTCTTGAACCTCACATAAACAATATACCAAGCAATGGTTCTGTCTAAAGAAACTGCTTTAATTTATCAAGTATTGAAATCTCAGCATCATTGAACCCGGTGCAACGTAATGCCCCTCCTCTCGTGTTGCCCTCGACGAGAATCTTTTTGTATATTTGAATTGAATAACTGAATCGAACTAGCGTAAATCAGTTATGTAAAATATTGGATAAAATTATGGTTACTGAATAAAATTATTGATAGTTAGTTTATAGAGGCATGCATTTTTGTGGAAACGATTTTAGGATCTATTCAGTGATCAGTGAGTGTTGTCGTTCTGCATTGAAAGTAAGTCAGAATTGATTTCATGTTCTATCTGTTTTGCTTCATCACTATTGAGCTTGCCTTTGTCCATCCCACCCTCTCTCATCTCTTCTAGTCCTTCTACCCGTATCTATTGCTAAGAGTTATTACTTATTGCTGGTCTTTGTCTTCTGTCATTTTTTCTTCCAACCAAAAGTTTTTAGCCGTCTGATTGAACTTCTTGTATATAACACACCACTACCGAATTGTGATCAAATATTCAATTAATGCCGTGTGAGCTAGATGCAAATGAATAATAACCAATGTAAAGAGAGACAACATTAAGAAATGCCAAATTCGCTGGAGAAATTAAGCTTTAAAACTAAACTCTCCTTCGAGTTCTCATAAGGAGACTTACGCATCGATAGCAGACATCATGTCTATTGCAGGCTGGCTTGAAGTATCTTGAATAGGGAAATTTCCCCCTGAATGGGACACTGCAACCATTTACGTTTGTCATGCATTCCGCATCTGCCACATATTGCCCAAGGATAACAGCAAGCACTGAAGCTAAAAGTGCGATTGTAAAAGAGTTCATGGTTACTAGACTGGAATAGTGATATTCACGTTTTTATAGGAATCAATTTCTAAGTAATACTGGAAGACAGGTGGGGCATCTGTTTAAACAGTGTTTTAATGTTTTAATTCACTAGCAATTGGCACTTAGACCCATGCAGAAATCGGATTTCAAATGCAGAGCATATGTTTACTTGTAATTAGATCTGCATTCAGAAAAGATTTGGTTACAAACTAAAACCTACATGATCTTTGCAAGCTAATGTGTTTTCAATCTCAATTTTAAAATCTTTTGTAAACAAAGCATCTTGAACAAACATGCTCTTAAATGTCCAATTTGAGTCGTGAGATTTCAAGCTGGCTGCCAAACGGGTCAAAAACAGTAAGCAGACATAAAGTTACAGCAACGCAACAGTTTTTCATAAAAAACTAACCAATTTATTTACAAACAACAAATATTTTTTGATTCAACCCAAGTATTTCTAACTAAATTTTACGTCAAATGAAAAAAAGCGGAGTCGCACCATCGCATATGAATTTATTAAGGCTTCATTTTTTTCTGCAATTTTTAGTATCATGTGCAAAGATTGAATGCGTAGGACTACTATTTACACGACTTGTCCTTCATTGTGGGTTTTGCTCTTCCCCGTCCTCTTTGAAAGGATTTCGAGCCACCTCTACCAAAATTGATAGTTTTTGGTATTCCTTTAACTTCTTTCATCTTGCTAAAGTTGCTTCTTGTAGCAGGATTTTTGCCCACAGCATCGGACCCTGCTTTAAAGTCATCTACCTCCATTGAGTTATCTTTACAATCTGCCTTACTTTTTCTTTGCTTTTTTTGCCTGTTAAATCTAAAGTTAGATGGATATTTGTGCACTTCGATCAAATGCTTGTGCCTGTCCTTTTCATTTTCAAACTTCTCAGTACATGCCTCCACAAGACAAGCATGTGCTGCTTGGCCCCGCTCTACCTTGGCTTGAAAAAAACTGTCATGGTTCTCTGCTATGTGGATGTCCAGTAAGAAATTTGTAGGAAAATTTCGTTTACATTCCTGGCAGGTAAACCTATGTGAACACGAAACATGTATTTCATATGCGCTTGATGTTCTGAAAGTTTCTTTACACCCTTTGACTTCACACTCAAAATATTCTTCGTTGTCAAGGTCAGCGTCAATTGTGGAAAAAAGTTCGGAGAGTTGGTCAACCTCTTGATCTGTCACATAATGTTTATTGTCGGAGGATGCTTCATTTCCTTCGTCGAAAAGAACATCATTAGGGTTCAAGAATACAGCCTTTCGTTGGAAAGCCCAAGATGGTTTGGGACCATCTATGCTCTCAGTGTTTTCCATTTCAAAAGATTTGAATAGGCCCGCGAACAGTTTGATGACGCCCTCTTATAATTGCCTCGTTTCTAGATTTCGTGGAAAATAATTTGTGATTTTATCATGAAGTAGCAGAGTATCCACAATGCAATTCTCATAAGCAGCGCGGGTCGAATCAAGATGGCTTGAACAAAGGTTTCTATCTCTGATGAAGTTGATCGGTTTTCAGAACTTTTAGAAAGTGGATCAAGTTTTTGCTTGTCTCAAACCCTTAAAATTGAAAGGAGTGCTGAGATGGCTTCAAAAAATGAAGGTTTGTATCTGGAATATTAGGCGATTATTGGCCTAGACATGGGAGCGAGTGGACTGACCTCACTCTAGGTGTAGTCTTAAAGCTTTTACGGCTGTATCTGCCTTCGTTTCATGGTGCTAGACAAATAATGAATCAGGCCAAGTTTGTTTGCATGATTTGATGGACGTTGTAGATCAAGTCAACAGAAGTGGGTGTGGGTAATGTTTGTTCTGAAATGCAGAAAAGTAGCCTTGTCAGCTATCATATGCCATGCGTAATCGTAACACATAACATATTATCATAACATGACATATTACTTGAAACATGTACTCGAAAGCTTCCCATCAATCTCGTCAAATTGTCCAAACTTGGTCAAGGCTGTTTTGAAGACTTACTTATTGAGCCATTAAGGACTATTTCATTTGATATTGGTGGTGGAGAAAGTGTTTTCCAGGTTTCTGATTGAAGGTTTTCCTTCTTGGTCAGTGTGCAAATTGTTGTAATGACCTATGAAAATGCACACATAGTAACCCTGGACTGAAGTGCACATCAAATTGGACCAGACTGGAAACTTTGTTCCACACCCACAATATATTGCCCATGACCACATCTGCACATTTTTGCATTTTGGCCACGCAAAATCCCAATAACAATAACATTTAACATTATTAACTCTTATGTTGTTATTAATTGGCAATAGAATTATTAAGAATAACTAGGAGTGTATGATTTCAAAGGCACAGTCTCAAGTTTTCAAAGTAAACTGTTCTGCATAGGAATAATTTTCCAGTCTGAAAACTAGATACATTAAATCTAGATATGGTAAACCGTTATTTCTGATGCACCTGGCACTTTTAGTCAATTTCTACACACCTGTGCACAGGGTGCCCTGCTTTTAATGTGTACAATGGTGCACACTAAGGATCTTGTCAAATTTGGTATAATCTACACACCTGCCTCTCAGGAATTATTAAAGATTTTTCCATGATGGGAATGATTGTGAACCTAGGTTCTCTTCCTTTTCTTACTTTATTTGTTTTGAATATGATACATTTTCAGATGAAATTCCAATCTTTCAGAGAGAGAGAGAGAGAGAGAGAGAGAGAGAGAGAGAGAGAGAGAGAGAGAGAGAGAGAGAGAGAGAGAGAGAGAGAGAGAGAGAGAGAGAGAGAGAGAGAGAGAGTAGAGAGAGAGATAGAGAGAGAGAGAGAGAGAGAGAGAGAGAACAAGAGAGAACAGAGGACAAGAGAGAACAAGAAGAGAACAAGAGAGAACAAGAGAGAACAAGAGAGAACAAGAGAACAAGAGAGAACAAGAGAGAACAAGAGAGAACAAGAGAGAACAAGAGAGAACAAGAGAGAACAAGAGAGAACAAGAGAGAACAAGAGAGAACAAGAGAGAACAAGAGAGAACAAGAGAGAACAAGAGAGATATGACAAAACTTGCAGAAAGCTTATGCTTATTTAAATCATATATATTTAAATCAATCTTTCGGTATTTCTTTGTAATTGAAGTGTGAAGTCTAATTATACCTTGATGAAAAAATTTCAGTAAAACGTTTTGTTATATATCAGAATCTTTCTTGTTAAATATGAAAACAAAACAGTTAATTCTTGAAGACAATTTTAGAACTTTCTTACATACTTGAGATCTTGATAAAGTAGATTAGTAGGGGGTTTAGAGTTGCCAGCTCCTTTGATAGGAGTCAGATTTGTTGACCTATTGGATTGGTATTTCTGCTCACTTCTTTCATCTTTTTTCCAGGAGAGTTGAGTACAGCTGGTGACAAGTCTGACAGTAAGTCTGCACCACCAAAAAAGGTAAACTATCACCATGACTTTATTCTTAGCTCACCAAGAATATATTAATACATGTAGATTTAAAGATTTTTGCCAGGTTTGGCGCACATTATTAATATAATTTCCAGGTCTGTTTCTTTTTTTTATAATGACTAAATATCATATAATTTATATAATTCTATAAAAATATAACTTTGTGCGCTGTAACTTTCAAAAACTGGGCTAGATTTGTGGAACTTAAGTTTCAGTTTCAGTTTCATATAATTTTAAAATTCCACTACATACAATCCAAAAAAGACAAAATTTAAATATAAATAAATATAGTATGCTTAACTAATTAATACAAAGATAAATGCTACACAGGAAACCTAAAAGAAACAATGTATAGTATTACATCAAGAAGACAAAGGAGACTCAAGATTTGTGGATAAAACTGATACCTTATATAAGGTGTATTCTTGGTTAATGCAGGAAGATATTGGCTTTTAATGTTTGTTGTCAACTTGCTCTCTTCGGTTTTCTTTGATTTTCCATTTCCTTTTAGGCATTCATGAAAGCATCAGAATTGAAAGATCTAAGCAAAGATGAAATCACCTCTAGGTATTGATATATGTTTCATTTCTTCAGGATTTTGAACATTGTCTGCACAAAATATTTGGATTGGAAACACATTATTGAGGTTTTGTAAAATAAATATATAATGAACTTTGTATATATTCAGTTCTTAAAATATTTAATGGGTGGATGAGAACATCAAATGATTTTAGCTTTATTGGAAATGAAATTTTTCCAACCTGTTCTTTATTTTCATGCATTTCAATTTTTTTGTTAATCTTACACTAGGTACACAGAGCTTGAAAAATACATATCAAGTCTTGATGAAAAATCAGGTCAGTTGGATGTTATTAAAAGTCTTATACTACCTATTACATTATGTTTGTGTTATCTATTGTGTTGGTAGAACAACAGCCATGTTCTTTCTTCAAGCACTTTGTTTAAGTAAATATTTACCACATATTGTCATTATTTTTAGGCCAAGTAAATCCAGAACTTGAGGAGAAACTAAAGCTACAACAGCAGGAGTCAACTAGGAGAGAAAATGTTCTAGTGATGCGATTAGCAACAAAGGAGCAAGAAATGCAAGAACTGCTGGTGAGATCAAGAAATAATTTTGTTCTTTATTTCCTGTTACTTTTTAACATTGAATGTGCATTGTAGATGAGTTTTTTGTGATAGCATTCACAAGCAGTTTGTGGTAATGATACCAGGCCTTTCCTGGAGACATGGGCTATAGCCCGCACTTGGGCAAAACCCATGCAAATTAATCATGTTATATATATTTTATTCTTTTCGTGCAAACACATCTCCTTTTCCATTGCAAGTATTTGCAGATGAAAGTGAGAAACGTTACACCATGCTGTCAAATACGAAATAGTTTCTTTTCAAGTCATGATATATATATAATCTAGGCCTTCCTGAAAAAGCTACATTTGACCGGAAAGACCTAACAAAACCTTGCTCTATTCCAAAAAAGTTTTGTTCCTTATTTGTTTCGTTTTAAGGAGTGGTAGTACAAAATATAAAGGTAGTAATACAAAAAAATGCCTTCTTAAGGTGAATAATTTTTAAAGTATTGGCAAGGTAATGTATTTTTGCTTTTGTAAATAGTCAAATATAAAAAAAGTTAACAACAGTTCTGCAAGGGCCAAATAGCCCATGCAGCCAAACTGGCAAAGGCTTTTTATAGCCCACATTGTTTTTTCCCGGAGAGGCCTGTGATACCTTCCAAATATAATGTATATACTGATTGAAATTGTACTATTATCCTTTAAAGAGCATGGAAAAGAAAGGAAATTTTAGTAACTGCCAAACAATTTAAATCATTAGTTTATATTATTCTTAATAATTCATAATGGAAGAAGTACATCCTGTTAAGTGCAAAGTAGAAACAAAAGTTGCTTTTTCAGTAATGTTTATCATCAAACTCTTATCAATAGACTGAACCCTCTTGCTTATTTTCAGACACAAATTCATGAATTGAAGCAGTCACAGACACCTGCAACAAGCCAGCTGAAGTCAACACTTTTAGATCCATCAGTGAACTTGTTATTTGAAAAAATGAAAACTGAACTTGGAGAAACAAAAGACAAATTAGAACAAGCACAGAATGACTTAAGCGCGTGGAAATTCACACCCGATAGGTTTGTAAAAATGACTTATTTAAATCAAACATTAAGAAGGAGGCTGAAAAACCTTACAGTAAACTGTCAAATGAACACATGCACTGCACAAGGAAAGACTGTTGCTGTTCAGTCTTAAAAACATAAACTTATATATAATCAATATTTATTTCAGGTGAATCTCTTGAGCTGGCACTTAAAAGTGACACTATCAAATATGGCAATAGTTTGCCATAAATAGTTAAATTGAAAACTGTCGAGAATTATGCTATTTGTTTAGTTTAAAAAGTTTAAAATAGAGTCACCTTTCACTCTTATGAGTGATTTGTTACGGGCCTACAGAATTTTTATGTGCCAATGCATCATATTGTATACTTTTGTAGATGATACATGGAGAAGATTTTGCCAACCC
The DNA here is from genome assembly GCF_013076305.1 of Rhopilema esculentum. Next base: position 5,880,593 of record NW_027019328.1, read on the forward strand.
TTTTTTAAATCACAAGTTGGTTTTCTATTAAAGTATACAGTATGGTGTGTTGTTTATATTTTGAATGTTAGACTTCGTTATAATGAGATGTGGTAATATTTTGAGTAGAATATTGCCTCTACTATGTAGTTATAAATGACCACTTTGTGTCGTTTACAAGGTGATATTTCTTTTTGTATATATTTTTCATGTTTACCTGACTTTGTAGACCAGGTGTAAAGGTGATTGGGGCAAGGAATTAGAGAGAGTTAGTTTTATAAGTTATGCCATGCACGCGCTAGAATGTAGACAATACAACTTGCATAAAGATTCAATTCAAGGATAACATTCTGGCCTCCAGGATTACCTTATCAAAAAGATTAATTTGATAGGTTGCTACATATTTGAAAAAAAGATTACCATTCATTGTATTCTTTATGCAGAATAGGCCTTAAGTTATCTCAAAGATCAATCTATTCGTAAGGGCTTTGTCCTTTTATCAGCATCCTTGGCACTCATTCTGAAATGCAAGTTTGATAACATGGAAGTTTGAAAACACTGATAAGCAAAACTTTGAAACAGTTTAAAAACAATGCTCAAATGATGAAACAGCTATTTTACATAAACAGTTTTGTGTTTCAAATGTATTTTTGTGCAAAAAGTGTTCTGGTATTTTCGGTTTCCAGAATTTCACCAACTTGACCTTTTACCATGCCCTTTTTGGGATAAGATTTTCTTAAAGGCTGAAGGGGTATCAGGCTATCAACTCTCCACAGCTGCCTAACTTTTGGTTTTTAAATGAGTGATTCAGCCAGGTTTCCACCCAAATACATAAGTGATTTTAATTGTGTTTATCTGCATGTGTTTATACTTAAAATCATGTGGAAACATGGCACAAGTTAGAAATTGGAAAATTAAGAACATTTGAACACACGAAACAGTTCATCTCAGGCATTAAAGTAATTTCAAATTTCAAATGTGCCAAAAAGTTTTGATGATTGAATACTTTTGAATTTGGTATAAAGAACCCATTTTCTGATGTCAGAGCTGAAGTTCCTTTTTGGATAACCAAACTGCTGTGATGTAACTTGCAAAAATGGGCATGGTCTTACCGCTATGTATCAGCTCTCTTAACAAGGAACCAGAAACACAAAACCCTTTGATTGCCTCTAGCCTGGTATGGATCTTTTTTCCTAATTTGTCCTTCCAACTGTGCACACCTTGGCAAACGCTGCACTCTTTCTTAACTGTTCCCCATTATTTACCTACAAATCATAAATTTGCTAGTCTTTTCTTTGTTTTCAAAAGCATGTAATGGTTAAAATCACTTAAACTCACACAGATAACCCCACTGAATATCACTCAAGGATGCAAGACATGTTTTTGTGAGGTTGATGAATTGACTAGAACATTGGTGAGCGCTATCACCCCTGTGAAACAAGAGGCCTGGCGTTTACCAATTAAGTTTTATGTTATGTTTCAAATTTGCTTTTTTGATCAAAATATAAAAATAAATGATTCAAGCTCGACCAACAAGAGAATCATTGGTTTAATATTTGCTGCCAAAGAGGCCCTTTAATGTCAATTTCTGCCACTACTTAAGTGACTAATTTAATTGTTGTTCTAAGACACCAATGTGCTTCAAGATTTTGTCTGGTGTGTCATGGAAAATTCTCCAATTTCACACAAGTGGTCTTAAAATTTGAAAACAAATTATAATCACCAAATAATGCTATATAGTCTAGTGATCAGCAGAGTAACCTTGTAGTACTCTCCCATATCTACTTTGAGAACAAACATATCTACTTTATATTGTGAATGTGACTATAGGCCAAAGCATTTCATTTTTAAAATTTTCTGTTGTTGGTGTGCCTTGAAGAGGGAACACTAAATTGGTGTGCTAAATTGCTCAAACCACAAACAAACCTTACAATGCTTCACAATTTGCTTGCTAAGGCACATGTATTTAAATATAAGTTCAGATTAATGACATTTGAATTCTTGCCAACAAACCAGAAAAGATTAAATCTCCACTTTATATAAACTTTATTGTTTTTGGTTGTCTGTATTAAGCAAACTTTAATCAAAATATTTTTCCTGAAAAGAGACTCCTCTACATTAGTATTTCTAGAAAAAGTGTGTTTAGATTTCCTTCAAGCTTTTTATTTCTATTGATTTCACACCACTTTTTACAACATCAGACGTACAAATTGCTGCAAACTCAATGATTTTTTAGGAATCTGTTTGCCTCTGAAATTTGAAAGCTATTCATTCATCATTGACAACCGTTTTCAAAGGATAGAACCTTGCTTACCGTAGGCTTGTCCTTTTGACAAAGTGATGTTTTGGGTTTTCACGTCTTTCTGTCCAGTTGATGGGCGAAATCAATGTTTAGCAGGCTTGTTTTAGTTTAGTTTCAAACATTCAGTTGCTTTGAAACTTACCCAAAAAGCAGTTGTGTTAGTAAATACATCAGCGTCTCAAGGATCACATGGTAAATTGGATGGCAAAGTAAAGTAACAAGGCTTGAAAATAAGGAGTTGGTAAGAAAAAAAGAGAGGCTCCATGACCTAAAACAGTGATCTAAAGACACAAAAGGGAATTTCTCAGTAAGATGTTGCTTTCCAAATGAAATGATGGAAGTTGCAGAATTTTTTTTCTCGTTTTTTAAAAGTGGCTACCAGTGTATGGCCCATGGGATGGCATGTCAGTGTATCCATAGATTTGCAATCTGGCTCTAGGTAAAACACTCATGCATCTCCAACGATATCTTAGACCTGGAATTATGAATTTGTTGTTGCTATTGGTTAGTCTTATTTCACAGCACCATCAAGATTATGTTATACAGCACATTACATCTGGTGTTTTGCATATGATGTCTAGAACTGGGTCATTGAAGTTCCATATTCTTGTGGTTTCTAGCTTTGCCATTAATTGTGCCTGTACCCTTCAGCTATATTTTAAAGGTGCTTGCAGCTTTCTGTCTAACCAATGTGCCCTTACAACTTTCCTGTTGTTATGCAAGGGCAATTTCTGAAGCGTTTGTCTGTGTAACCATGACACAGATTTTAGTTAAAGTCTGTTTGTATAGTTCCTGTACTAATAGTATACATGCTTGCAAAGTAATTCTTATGAAAAGTCTACAAATGCTTCTGGAATTGGTGAAACAAGCCCCATTCAAAAATGAACTGAATGAGAAGAGACTGTGGTGATATGACAAGATCACATGGTAACCAGATTTCTTTCAATTTTGACTGAACAATTTCAACTTACTGGAAAACTACATGACCAGTGCTTCTGTTTAGACTATACCATTTGCATGACCAAAGTTTAGCAGTGAAGTTCCTTGCCAAAGAAGCTCAAAAGGAAACCCTTTAGTAATGAGTGAATGCTCCAGATTGGTTGTAAAGCCTTTAGGAGTAAAGATTGAAGATTCGAGACTTGTAATAGAGTTGAAATCGCAGAGTTTTACTACCACGATGATACCAGCAAGAAATGAAATTCACAAAGAGGGACCAGTATAGAAGCACCACTTCCTGCCTGTATCTTGCATAAGTAGTCAAAATGTCTTTTCTTTGCTAGTGTGAATGTATTTTACTATGTGTAATAGTTAGATACATAGGCCTCGTGGTTTTTCATTAAGTATTATTAATGCCCATGCAAAAGTGTTAAAACATATTGCAAACATTCCAATCCAATCCAACAATCCAATTGCACCCTTAAATGTATGCTGTCTTAACAATGTTGCTGAGATCCAAAATCAGGATTGGCTGGTATGGAAATGTTGATTAGTGGAAGGTGTTAATGTTATTTTGAATATGTGGAGTTTGGGGAACTATTCTTTATTAGAAAAAGAAACATATCTTTAAGACTGGATAATATAGAAGTATAAAATGAATAATTCTTCATTAGAGTGAGATCTTTAAACTTATCACAGAAAAGACAGTATAGTTGACTAAATCTGGATACATTTAAACCTGTTAGTTTGTGAGTAAATGTATCTAGTAGTATGTTTCAATTAAAATTTTGATGTATTGAAGTCAGGGTTGACCAGATTTGTTGGAAGATCTCTAAAAACTATGCTACTTTGTCAGTTTTTTTAGAAAATTCCTTGTCCTTCTTTAGTTCCTGTTTGATATCAAGAAATAGTTGTTTAGAACATTTTCAAATTGTAGTATAATGCTGGAATGAAATGTATTAATAGCTGTTAGTTAATTTTAGTTTATTTTAAATGTTTACTTTTTAAATGAAAACAGTTTATTTTAAATGAAATTTTAGAAAATGCAAGTTGATGATTTGTGGCAGTAAGCTTTTACAACAGCTTGTTCTATTTGTAAAAGAAACTGCAGTATGTATGGTAATTTAAAACCCCTCTTGAACATTGATTAAAAAGTGTTTTGATTTTTTTGATACAACCCTATCAAACCAACTAAGACCATGTGTCTGTATTCCTTCTAAATATTCTCATGCTTCCTTCATTATAATATTTTAAAGTCTTTCCAAAGCTGAAACCTTGCATCCAGGATAATGGTTCTGCTTTTTTATTCAATCACAAATTTTTTAATTTTGAAAGACTTTTATTGGTGTAATGTCTGCATCACACGCAAATGGTATGAGGGCTTGTTTCTCTAGTGAAAAAAAACAAAAAAAATTGTCAACTGGTTCTATATCCAAATCAGATTTATATTAATTTCCCTTGGGTAGATGCGATTTCTAGAGCATAAATTGAGCTCTCTACAAGAAGTAATTTCTAATTGGCTTCAAAGTTCACTAAAGATGCAAATGCCATAAAATTTGTATATTCTTTTCTATAAAGCCATTCCCGTGTGATAGGAATATTTTCCCTTTCTTGTCATATAAAAACAATTAGTAGCACTCGCAACCAGGTACAACCTTAGCCAGCTTTGTGCCTGCAAATCTTAATTTTTTAATTTACTGTTCTCAAGGCTTTGCGACAATTAATTTTTTAGATGAGAATTTTAATATGGGCTGAAGACAACAGAACACAACAGCAAAAGACAATATTTTTTAGCTTGATAGTGTACCTCAGGATTCAAAGTTTTGATGTTTTGTTGTTTTGTAGTTGTATTGATATCTTATATACCTTTTGTGAACGATTTCTCATTCTAAAACTTTGCACAAGCCGGCTTCAAACGTTAGAATTATAGTTAAGACACTAAATTACCTTTCCCCTCACAAAAACCCCTTTCAAAAAACTAAAGTCATGGCAGTCTGGGGTCTTTTGGCATTGGATCTTGCTTTATAACCACCAAAAGATTTGTAAGAGGCGAAGGTTGTCATTGGGCATTCTGATTTCCCTTTCTAGTGTGACAGGAAAGAAGCTAATGGCAAAATGCAGAATGTTGATTGCTGAAAACCAAGATCTTGGGAAGCAGTTATCACAAGGCAGAATAGCACAGCTAGAAGCAGAACTTGCACTGCAAAAGAAGTATAATGAGGAACTGAAGTGCAGTCAAGATGGTACGGTGGTAGTTTTTTATATTAAACTTGGTTTTTTCTCATCCAATTTTCCTAGCTAGGAAGGTATAGTGCTCATGGAAGTATTACTTGAGAAAGTGGAATAACATTGCTAGCATATCACAATTCAGGTTTATATTTTCGTCTGAAAGAAAACATTTGTTAGATAGTAATATAGTTTGTAGATATAGCTTGTAATGTCTAACAGTTTTTCAAAAATTATCTTTTAGAACTGAATGACTTTGTCTTGCAACTTGACGAAGAAGTTGAGGGTATGGAATCAACCATTTGTGCCCTACAACAGCAGCTAAAAGAGACAAAAGAAAAATATCAGCTGACAACAGCTGAAAATAATAAACAGAGGACAACATCTCAGGGAAATGGTACAAAAACTGGGGTAGACTTAAAAAGAACCTTTGATCAGAGCAGTGGTACTGTTGAGGATATGGACGCAAAGCGTGCTAGAAATGTTTTTGATGTTATTGATAACCCAGCCTTTGGAGAAGAGTCAGATGATTTAAATGAACGGACAAAGCTTTCTGCTGGGGAAGATCCAAAACTTATGGGAAAGAGTCCCATCAAAACTAGCATTAAGAACCCATTCTCTATCTCTAACCTTCTTTCCCCTGAGGTCAATATATCTGGTGACAAGGGCCATTGGCAGGTAACTGATGATATTGGAACAGCGGGAATGAAAAGGACGCCAGGGGGTTTAAAGAAAGAGGGCACTAATGGGGAAACATATGAATCGGATAGTTAATATGTGATTGTAGATAGTTTTTACAAACAGTAGATCAGAAAAGCTACAAGTAATGTATTATTACTAAACAGCGAAGTGTAGCTTTTTTCTTGTATGTACATTCTTAAAAATAATTTCTTTCAAAACACATCTATTGTGCCAAAAATTTTCAAATGCATTCTTAAGCTGTGACTGTTGTGATTGGTTTCTGTTAGGAAAGACTGAGTTAAGCAAGAAAATTTTTGAAATGCTAAGTTTGTCAGAGTTAAAAAACCTTTCATACCTTATTTCATAAATGTATTGGCACTTTTACTTGTCTATTTCTTTCTATTGTGCAATTCAATCGAAGTTTTCTGAAACAGTCTATAAATGCTTTGATCTGTTCCTGTCTCAAAAAAGACAAGCAGCAGCACAAAATTGTTCACTTTAGCCAATCATTTATTCATGCTTTAATTTTATGTTTGTCAATTGATGCCTCGTTTACAACTTAATGTGAGGATATTTGTTTTATGATACTTGGCATTTTGGTAGCATTTTTTTAAATTAAGCAAAAGTAGACTTCTTTGAACTTTTCAACATTATCTTCATCAAAACAATGGACAGCCCTTGAAAATGTTTTATTTTCTTTTGGTATGCTCTGCAAATTTGGATGTAAAACTCTATGTTTGATGTAAATTAAAGAATTGCCTCTGGAGAAAATTTAAGGTAGCTCTTAGAAAGTGATATAAAGCATTATTGCATATAGTTTCTCAGTGATACACATGCTTTTCAAAATTATAATGACATGTAGGATTATTCAATTGTTTATTCAGGCAAATGGTTTTTGGGACAGTTGTTTATGTTCTTTTAAGCTTAGAAACCAGTAGATAAGTAATTGTTTATTGTTTCTCTATTTGGTTATTGTTCATTGTTTATTTCATTGTTTATTTGTATATTTAAGATGCAACTTTACTTATATGTTGTATTTCAAAATCAATTTCAATGCTGTAAACTAAAAAAAAAGTTTTAAATATTAATACATAGAGATTGATGCAAAGCTCCAATTTCTTCATCTACAAAGTATTTCAAATTCAGCATATTAGTAATTGTTTGCAGACACCTTTTTACAAGCTCTAAGAAACAGATGAATTGACATTTGAGCCACTTGGGAACAGCAGTGTATTCAGCTAAAAAAATTTCTAATTTTGTCACCTGCTGAATTTTTAAAATCAATAGATGCTTCGTGCTACATATCAAGTATTGTCTGCAGGTCTTTGTGATGCTATTGTTTATCAGCCAACTTAAGACAGTCTTTATATAATATTCAAACATAAACAGGTTTACTCCAGAGTATTAGATAACAGCTTATCAGTATTAGATAAGTGTGTTTTCTGAGAAATTTATACTAAAAATGTAAAACTATTATTTTAATGAAAAATAATTTACAAACATGTGACCCAGATTTATATTGCATCTAAATCAGAGGCTTCAACTTCAGCAGTCCAGTCCAGACAATAACACGTTACTAGATTTGTCCAGTCCAGTCCAGATGTTACTAAAGTTGTGGTCAATTTATAAAGAAAAAAGCAGTAGATGACAAAAGACAGTTTAATTCAATGTGAATAAATACTTCAATCTAGTGATCCACAGACCCTAACAATTAAAGATATGCAAACAAACTTTTTGTGGTAACAAATTTTAAAATCGCGTTGAAAAAAGCAAACATTTTTTAGTGTATTCTGAAGAGTTTCAGAGTCTGACACTCTTCAGAGTATAAAATGTCAGAGCATAGATCAAAACACAACGATAGGAAATATATATACCCAGTTGTGGATTGAAAAAGGCTGTTATTGGATTAATGGTAATGCCAGATCAGTAAAGCCAGATTCTGACTATTGGTAAAGCCATATCATTCCATCTAGCCGTTTGAGATCTATCTACAAAAGCATGAAAAAACGCTATTGGGTAGACAGAAGAAATTCGTTTTCACCTTAGGTAAAGGGCACTTATTGGGCAACCTAAACAGTCAATGTGATTGCGTTTCTGATTGGCCTATTTCAATCCACAACCGGGTATAGCTATTACCTATAGTAGTGTTTTGATCTATGTTCTGACGTTTTATACTCTGAAGTGTCACATGAAAAGCTTAAGCATACACAAATGCTTGCTTTTTTCAAAGCCATGATTAAAGATATATGATAACATATTATGATATCAATGTAATGTTTTTACAGGTATTATACATTTGGTGGAGATGTAAATGCTCTACTACCTGGAAATAAACTTAAATCTGCTGAACTTTATAAGCATCTCATAATTTTTTTTCATTTAACTACTTATATGGTTATTTAAATCATAGTATATTATCATAAAACCTGCTTATTCTAACTTAATCAAAACTTGAACCAAAATCTCTTGGAACATGTATGATAATTTCATCAACAGGATAATATTTATAAAGGATCTTGTACAAGCTTCTTATGATGGAATGATACATTTGGGAATGAAAAGGGATGGTGAAGTTAAATAAAGAACAATGAACAAAGAGCATTTTCATATAAATAAAATGAACAATACCTTTCATGACCTAATAAACTGCAATGATGAATTTGTAGGACTCAAACTACCTTTATCAAAAACTTAATCTTTAACAATAAAGCAACACAAAATTGAAAAAAGAAGATAAGAGATGTTATATGATAAAACATATACAAATCCTTGAAACTACAAGCAACACATTAAACAAAATATTTAATAAACTTTTTTGATGGCTTTAAAGAATGAGAAGATAAATTGTATATTTATAAGAATTATTTTACACTTTTTCAGCACCTGCCAGGTATTTATTGACATGATGATTTCATCCAACACCCTCAAATCAATGTTATAAAAGAAAGGAAATCAAGCCCTGCATTCTATAAAATTTTGTATTGGCTAGAAGCCTCCAAAAAACAAGATATTTTCAGCAAAGGCACACAACTACCACAGCATTTGAATGTTAAAATCCTCCAGGGTTAGGCTGCATGCTCCCACCAAACTGCATCCCGGGCATTGCAGATCTCTGCTGCATCATCATGCTATTCTGCATTTCATTTTGACTACTCACAGGCATATTAGGCATACTTTGCTGCATTGACCCCATCATATCATTCGGTCCCATCGGCATATTATTAGCCATGCTCATGGGCATGTTTGGCATATTTCCTTGCATATTAGCCATACTTTGCATACTATTTGGCATGGTTTGCATACCATGCATGTTAGGCATACTGGTGGACATGTTGGGCATTCCATTCTGCATGTTCGCCATGTTACCTTGCATGTGCATAGTCTTCTGCATGCTTGCCATATTACCTTGCATGTTAGGCATATTAGGCATGCCTGTTCCCATATTTGGCATATTACTTTGCATATTTGGCATGTTACCTCCAACATTCGGTAAATTTCCTGGCATATTTGACATCTGCATATTTCCTTGCGCCATACCGCCTTGCATGTTTTGTGGAGGTCTAAAACCCATTGCATTGTTCATGGACCCTGGCATGTTACCTTGCTGCTGCTGCTGCTGCTGCATCTGCATCGCTTGTCCACTGGAGTTTTGTAAGTTAGATTGTAGGTTCATGTTTGAGTCCGCCACCGTGGCAAGATAAACAAGATTTCGGTGAAGCATCTGCTGATACTGCGCACATTTCTTCAATTCCCCCTGATTCTGGTAGTCAATTAAAGCTTGGATGAGTTGAGTGTTTTCATCTAGCATCTTCTGGATCGTTGCTGATGAAAACGCTTCACCAGAAAATATAGAAGACATGATGAGTTCTGCCTTAAACGTCGCACAAAGCAGGTGCTTTTTACAGAAGGTGTAATTTTTTCGCCATTGTTGAGTGAAATGGTTGAAGTGTTGTTGGTGCTGTTGGTTATGCTCCTGCGCAGCACGTATAAACGAGGTCATGATTACATAACCAGTTTATCTGGCTGAGAACAAGTGAACGCCACAGCATAAGACATATTTTTTAGCTTGATAGACAGTATAAGTATACCAAACGGAAGACTTTGGAGAAACGTTTAATTTTTGGCCTAAAAACTCTTTATCCTAATGGTCTTAATAAACATTTTAATTTCCTTCAATAATTTCTTTTTATATCTATTTCCTTCTCTTTTCTTACTTTCCTCCCATTCCCTTATTCAGTTTTTTCGGTTGCTTCGCATCTCGCATTCTTTTCTATATATCGAATATCTCGCCTTTCCTTTGCTCGGCTCGTTTATTTTCCAGCCACTTGATAACGAGTGCATGCTCGAAACGCCGTGGTTTTATCAATCAACTATTATATTTTCATTCTGGTACAAAATTTATTTGATAACTGTATTATCGTTATTTCATTTTTACATCTTCGTTAACCTAGCTAACATGATGCTTATAACAACACTACTCCAAGTTTTTCTGTCGGAACACAAAATTTCAAGAGTTTCAAGTTTATTTTCTAGACTTCGAGTTAGTATAATGCCTGTGTTTTCCTTCACATCATTTAACACTCTACTATGCCAAGTAGTTTTGGGCCTTTCAATTGGTTTCTTCACTGGTTTTGCAAAATGACATATAGCTTTTCGTGCAGGTGTTTCACGTGGAAGTCTCTTGAGATGACCAAGCCAAGATAATCTTCCTTTCAGGATGGTTCCACACCAAGGTTTTGCATTTGTGCTTTGATACAATCTTACATTGGATATTTTTCTTGGCCAGTTGATATTGACGACTTTCCGCAATAACTTTCTTTGGAAAGTATCGATGGTATTTTCCAGGGTCTTTGTAAGTGTTCATATCTCAGAGTTAAAGAAAAAGGCAATTTTTACATATGCTTTGAAGATTCTAATTTTTATGGATTTACTGGTATATTTGCTGTTGAATATTGATTCCATCGTCATGTGCTGTCATGTGCAAGAGCTTTTCTCCGATTATAATGTCATTTTCAGTATCCAGTAAAGATTTCCATTTTTCATCACTTCCCTTGCTGATTTGGTCCTTTTAGTTCATCAAAAGCAAAGTGTGATTTGATGCGTTCTGAGCATGTCCATCTTGTACAGTGAGCGAGTATAAGTGGAAATAGCGTGTTGGTTAGTATGAGTTTGTTGTCCTTAGCATACTCAAGTAGTTGTTCTCCACTGCTGTTCAGGAGTCCCTTTCCATATTTCCCAATGTTTTCTGGAAACCTAGTATGACCTGACCCAGTTTTCACATTGAAATCTCCCGTAACTAGTAGAAAGTGTTTATCTTCTCTCTGTATCGTGCTGTCGTTTGGTTGAGCTGGTCGTACAAAACTTTCTCTGCATTTGGGATCTTCTTAACTTTTGATTAGTGTGGGACCGTAGGTGACAAAAATGTTGATGGTATGGCCATTATTCAGTTTGACAAAGACGGTAGAAATTCTTTCACTTAAAAGTTGAAATTATGGTTTCAGTTGGGCATCAATCGAAGTAGTTCCACTGAGGTATTTCTTGTAAATTTTCCTTTGTTGTTCTTTTTCAGTGTTATGGTGGTGGTCGTCTCTTCCTTGATGTGAGTTTCAGTAAAGCCATGATATCCAGGTCGTATTGGAGCGCATCTTCACAGATTCATATTTGCTTGTGTTCTTCCTGACACCCTAAAACGTTAAAAAATCTGACACAAAGGTGCTTGAGTTTTCTCTTAAATTCCTGAAAAACATTGGATCTTGCCGTCTTCACTACCATCTGTCTTCAAATTAACTCTGCATCCTTGAAATGACTCGATGATAAAAACTTTCTTTATCATTTGTCACGCTTGCAAATTTCATTAAACAACAATGCTCCTCGGTGCTGGCTTCATGTTCCCTGCTTCGGTTTACTGGTGTACGCCGTTTCCGGTACACCACTCGTCATACATCTCTGCAATATACCCATTAAAGGGTTTGTTCCAAGAAATACAAATCAGCAGAAACGACAGGAAATTCAATAATGACTATGGAGTCTATGGAGACTCATGTGTGATATGACTCAACAAAATGCTAATCTGAGATCCAACTATTGTTGGTTTATTACGCACCAAATCGAAGCAATTTTTTGAATTATCATTCAAAATTTCATTCACAAATTTATGGATAGTTGAAGCCTTTTCACGACATAAATAACGTAAGGAAAACTCGTGTTTCACGCTTCACGTAATAATCTTAATTCACGAAATCACGCACAAAAAATCGAGATTTCACGATTTCACGCACAAAAATATGGCCAATAACGCATCATGCAAAAATAGGGGGGGGGGGCATAAAATTCTCTCCAGTCTAAAGAAAACCAAATACATAATTGTCAACAATTTTCTAAGATTTACAAATTTGGTGAGGAAATTCAGGTTTCGACAGTAATGTAGCTGGACCTTCAAAACTAGCTTGGTTGGCGGGTCATCAAGAGTAAATTTTAATGTCGAAGAAATAAATGAAGAAAATTTAGGTGCTATTTCACCTCACCGATGGCCGATTATACAGATTAACTAAGGATTTTCTGGATACCCCTTAACCTCCCGTTAGCTATCCCTATAGTTTCCAAAAGTTTTGAAAACTCCGTAATCCTGAAACAACATTTTTTAAAGAAAGTTTATTTCTCCTGACACGACATTTTTTAAGAAAAGTTATGTTCCAGGATAAACGATTTCGGAGGACCAGAGGACGGAACAGAGCAGAGGACTGGAGGAGCCGAAAGGATTTCATTATGTTGTTGTTGCTGTTTGTTGACAACATTGACAACCTTTAGAAGTCCGTTAGCAACAACTTGGTTCGCTTCACGTTGAATGTCTCTAACTTGAATTGAAGTGAAACGAATATTGAAAAAGCATGTTCATAAGTAGCATGGCGCGAAAAAATATGGAGAAGGAGCGGGAACTTCAAATTACACGGTCAAAGCCGCCAGAAAGAATAAAAATGTCATCAAACAACGTGCTTCAAATTACTGGAGAAAACCCACTGATGAGGTTGGTATTACAAATATTTGAAAGACGAAAGCTCCTTCACATATTAAAAGTTGCGAACACATGTTTGCGTCTAAGTAGGGACAGCGGTAGCTATCCTAGAGCAAAAGCATCTTGATTTTCAAAATTGGAAGATGCTTTTCATAATTTCATATAATACTTTCAATGTACAATTTATACCGTCTTTGGTGGGGCTCTAGGGGGTGCAATACCCCCAGTTTATTGTGAGTTTGGTAGAAAGAATACTCAGTTGGCCAATAAAATTGTTGTTAATTTTTCTATTAAAATAGCCTGGATGGTATGTATAAAAGAAAAAAGAAAATTGTCTTTGTCAATTACGTTTCCATCAGTAAATTTCTAATTTTCACAACCCTCTACTTTAGACTGGAATGTTAAGATACTCCACCATCTGTTTATGGCTACTGTACCTTCCTATATGTATCAGTACTTTTCTTTTTAAGCCAAAAAGGATTGAGCTCCAGCTTGAAGTCAAAGCGGCACCAACGCTCAATTTCAGCACCGTTATCAACAAACAAGCCACCAAAGTCTCAGGTTGGGTTACTGCTTGACAAAAATGCTTCTTCTCATAAAGAGGAAATCCAGCTTGACCCTGAAAAGTACGATCTAGCAATTGACTTAGAGGATATTTCTGGTAGCGCCTATAGGGAAGAAGATGGCAATGGTGGGTGGTTTCTTAACCCAGTTCATCGACCCAATGAAAACTCACTCCCTTTTTCTGAAATCATGCAGAGAAAGCCCTTAACTGCATCAGTTATGAAAGCAACTGCAGAAGGTACTCTTGCTAGGGATTATGAAGAAGATATTTCACAAACTCCACTTGAAGAATTTGATTTGGATATCTTCAAACAGACAGATTTGAGAACTTACAGAGAGGAGATTCGAAGATCTTTAGGCCTCAGATCCCCCTTTGAGCTTGAGCTGGCAAGACTGAAACAAGAAAAATTGAAACTGGAAGAGGCATATTTGCTAAAACTCAAGTGTGATGCTGAGCTTGAGGAAACTAGGGGACCAAAGCCAAGGTGGTATGAGCTGAAAACAAAAACTTTTAGCAGAGAGATAAGAAAACATAACAACTTGTTGAGTAACTCAGAAAACTGGAGAGACCTTGTAGAATATAGAAATCAGCTGATTGAAGCTTCTGGTCGCTGGGAGAACCTTAGACAGTAAAGAAACTGTTTTGATTATAGTTGTAATATTTTTTATTTAAATAGAAAACTTAAATGTTGCAGTTTGTAAGTTAGATAAAAAACTTTAGTTTGATTGATGGTGAATTATTATTCGCAGCATTTCAGTTCTTTGAATCTGATTACTTTTAACTTCTTATTTGTCTTTGTGAACATATTGCTACTTGAAGCAAGAAGAGGGACTGTAATTGTAGGTTTTGATGAAACTCTTGTCATAGATTCTGACATAAGTGAAAAAACATTATTCTTTATGAGTAGCATTTGAAAACTGACAAAACAGTGTTACCTTCTTTAATAAGAGAAATCATTCATTTACTTTAATCAGTGTAAATGCTTTATCATGTTATCCGTAATTTCTGCTTCAATTCAAGATAGTCAAACAAGCCTAACTGTTAGTCAAGTTCTGATATCAACGCATTTAACAAATTTGGTAACTATGCTAACATGAAGTAATTTTCCAATTAAGTAAGAGTATTGTTTTATCTTTTTTTCTAACTAGTGATCTTGAAATCTGATTCCTAGAAATCAGGAATTTCAAACCAAAAATAACAGTTTTTTCTGCTATGACAATACACATCACAAAAAATCTCATCCTGTCCTAAAATGCTACAAGCTGCAAAAGTGGCAGCCCGGTATAAAATTCCTTTCAAAAGCATTACAACCTATGCTCAAAGATATTGGAAGCAAACCCAGAGCCAATGGGGGCTACGTGGGCTAGACAGGGCCTGTGCCACAGGGGGGCCGGGGCAGCCATGCTCCCTTTTTTGCAAAGAAAGTAGTTAAGAGATGAAGTATAATGGGTATGAAGCCTTGGTCCCCTACTTTTCCTAGCCTTGGACCCCCCCCCCACTTTCAAATTCGTGGCGCGGGCTCTGCTAGAGCTGTTGGTACTAGCTTGAGTAACCTCTTTTTCAGATTTTATCGATTTGAAGTTGCGTGAAAACGAGAATTTTACCGATCAAAATATCGTCAAAATGGCGTCTGGCGGTGATCCTCTCTTTGCTTGCACGAATTGTCATACTAAACACCCATTTAGCGAGTTGTCTGTTGATCAGCAACTTTGTCGGGTAAGTGTTAGAGCTTCATAACAAAAATCAAGCTCGCTTTGGTCTACAACTCATTCATTTTCTATAATGCCGATTTGTGATGAGTTTAAAACAGTAAATTGTTTACTTACCTCAACTCTTATCTAAGTATTTATCATTGATTCAAAAATTTGTGGCCTTTTTTAAATATTTCATAGATGAACAATATATTAAAATTTATTTTAAGCTTATTCTAGATTTTGAAGCAATTGTTCTTATGCAAATGGCCAGACTTTTATGCATGATTGATGAAACAGTTACAAATGGTTCACTTCTGTTCTTACTAGGAAAAGAAAACTCACGTGCAGGCACACCGTGAACTTTGTTCGTTTTTTTTTAAATTTGTGATGTGCCATGGCATATTTAATGCAACAGTAATAAACTATTGCATGACACCTTCTTCTTATACGCTTGATATCTTGTTAACAATCTTTGCACTTAATTTATGTCTTATCAAGTTAGAAAACTTGCTTATCACTCACTGGTAAATGCGAGTTAGCACCTCTATGGGGAAGAGGGGACAGCAATGAGTTAATCTTTAAATTTGCAGTTCATCAAATAATTTTTTAGAAATTGTGTGTGGAGTCTTGTTTATCAATATAGTCAAGAAAGTCTTATAAATCAAGACCAATAAGTACAAGGCAGGAAAACTTGCAAATGTTTGCAGCTAGGCCTGATTTCATGCACTTGCACCTAACCCACAAAATTAATAAAATCGTGTATATTTTAGTTAATGTGTGAGAAGGAAGAACCGCAGGATAGGCTGTCCGCCGGATTCTGTGAATCTTGCAATGAGTGTTGTTATGAAAGATATACAGGAACAAAGCAATACAACAACCAGAATCCAATGTCACAAGATAAGATTTTCAAAATGAATTAAATTTAAAGAATATACTATATTGTATTCTTTAATAAATATTTTTTGAATAAGAATATACTATATTATATTCTTTAAAGAATATGGTATAATCTTTAAATTTAATTTATTTTGAAAATTTTATCTTGTGACATTGGATTCTCGTCGTCGTATTGCTTTGTTCCTGTATATCTTTCATATTTTAGTTATGTAATGTATATATGAGCATTGTTGCAGCTTAAATGCCTCATGCTCACAGGTTGCAATTGAAAGTGTACAGTTTGCCATAGTATGGCTTGAAATCAACTCAATAAATGGGGGCAAAATTATGGAATAATCTACCTGTAGAAATTAGAACTACCACTTCTAAATTCTTATTCAAAAAATATTTAAAAAATTATCTTGCAAATGGCTTTGAAAATTTAAGCAAACATTTTACAACATAAAAGCTTTTTCATCTGACATTTCTCAGTGCATAAAACATCAGAATAAGGGTCCGAAAGAACACGATAAAAAATATATACCAAGTTGTGGATCGAATTAGGCCAATCAGAAAAGCACAAGACTGGTATAGTTGACCAATTGGCTCTTCCATTTATCCGAAACATTCTGTCATTATAGAGTTTTGCACAATCTGGGTTGTCTAAAGGATGTTGACCGATGGCAGAATCATTTGTTTTAACAGTGTTTCTAGACTTACAAGATCAAGGAGGCTGTTCTCTTTGAGGGACAGTTTTGTTTCTTATGTTGGAAGGAACATGCTGTTTTATCCTATCCCCCAATATTTGGGTTGTGCGTCCCACATAACCAGAATCACACTGGCATGTAAATTCATAAATAAAGGAACTTTTTTGGTTGGTAGTAATGCAATCCTTTTGAATGGATGGAAGGGCTCTCCTAGTGCTGTAAACAATACGAGGATTGACAGCAAAGAAACATTTAGTTATGGCTTGCTTAATCTGACTCTCGAATTGCAAGGAAGTGTTACCAATCCATGGCAGTTTTAAATAAACTGGGCACTTTTGCGGACTAAAATTTTGAGCAGCCGAAAAACTTGCGATCTTCTCTTTAGTATAAGATAAAATGACGTCTTCTGGATAGCCGTTGTCCAGAAAGATCGATTTAAGTTTTTCCAGTTCAGCGTGCAGTTTAGATTTCAAGCAGATCATCAGTACCCTATGTACTTAAGTGTTGACAAGGTTTACTTTGTGTTGTTTTGGGCAAAATGAATTCCGGCCTATGTACTGACTGGTCAAAGTAGGCTTGCGATATACATGGGTAAGAAATCCAGTGTTAGACTTTTCAACCAAAACATCTAAAAATGGCAAGGAATTATTTTCTTCCTTTTTAAATGTAAACTGGAGGGCTGGGTGTAGGTATTAAGGTGTTTTAGAAAAATATCACACTCAGCCACTGTTTAGAAAATGGTATATGTGTCATCCACTTACCGAAAATAGACACCTTGCTTTTGGTTGTAGTTGAACAAACACTCTTCATGAAAGCCAACAAAGATGTTGGCAAAGGCAGGTCTCATAGGGCTACCAATAGCAACACCATTTTTTTGTTGGTACATTTCATTGTTGAAACTGAATTCAACTGAGCGTGTTGCAGTTTCCATCAGTTCAATGAATACTTCCTCTGGGATTGGTGGGCTATTAAGCTCGCTCTGGTACAAAGCATCTGCACATATTTTCATGGCCTCACTCAAAGAGACATTTATGAAAAGAATTCTAATGTCAAAAGAACATATGAATTTCTCAACACTTTTGAGTTGACCAGTTCCAACAAACATCCACTCTAGTTTGGCCGTTTTGTCCTGTGTTTCAACACCACCCAATTTGCTTTCAAATTTTTCTTTGTTGTGGAGAATTACCTCCATTTTTTTGATGTAGTCCTTTTTGTTCAAAATTACCATTCCAGACACTTTTGTTCAAAATTACCATTCCAGACACTTAGTTGTGCTCGTAATTTGTTAAATTCCAAAGGGTTTGAAATCTCATGTTTGGTAAGTTGAGCATGTAAAATTTTAAATTCAGCAAAGAGTTCCTCTCTGTTGATTGTTTGGGGTGGTATACAAAATTCAAGTCCATTACCTAAGACAAATGTTTCAGTATCAGAGAGAGAGTAATCCGATAAATTGAAAATATGTTGTTCGGTATTGCTCAACATGCACCGAAATGTTTCCTTACTAGCAAGCCTATATTCCTATTGTGTTTTTCTGCAGTATGTTTTATTGTCTGCTGGTCAATTTCAAAAATGTAGCAGCAAAGTCGAAAATTGTCTCCAGTGGTAATCTCTTGGACTCCAGTGGTAATTTTTCTTTAGGCACGAGGCACTGATTGGTCAACTAAACCGGTCTTGTGCTTGTGTTTTTCTGATTGGCCTATTTCAATCCACAACTGGGTATATATTTTTCATCGTGTTCTTTCGGACCCTTATTCTGACGTTTTATGCTCTGAGGAGTGTCAGATGAAAAAGCTAAAGCTGTAAAAAGCCAATATGTTGTAAAATGTTTGCTTTTTTCTAAGCCATTTTCAAGTTCTGTACCGTATCCATTACTTTACTTCAGTATCTCAGTTGATGATTATCATGTACATCTCCATTTGTGGGCAAAAACAACATTGCCAGCCTTATACACTTAGCTCTGAAAAATGGCTGTGACAGTCCATTATATTAAATTTGACTTTTTTCTTTTTAAGTCATGTCGCAAAAAGCATCCATTGGTTTGCTGTTCTGTTTGCCGCATGGAATTTTATCTCATGAGGTTTGTATGACGTTATTAGATATTAGATAAATATTATTTGTTTTGTGATTTTTCTCTTTCTCTATTTGAATTGCAATAATCTCATAGATACAGATATATATTGTTTATGATTAAAGGTTTAAAATAAGCAAGTTTTAAATTGGTTTGAAGACACACTGTCAGTCATCAAAGAAGCTTCTGTACTTTGGTGTCTTCTTCTGTGTATCGACATTTCACCTGCTTGGTATCATTTGCTGTCAGAAATTATGCATTTGTACATGAAATGATGTTGTGAAATATGCAAAGCTCTATGAAATATGTTTGATGTTGAAATTGGCATCTCAAGTGGTCAAGTTTTCCTTAAAGTTTTAATAAAGATTCTATCCATAATTACACTACATAATTTTTCTTGCTCTTATCCAAAAAGTATTTTGTCATTATGTTTACTTTTTAAGGAATTTCATGGCTTTGGTAAATTATTAAAACAGGTAGATTTATTACTGTAGCAAATATGAAACACCGCAATACGCAGAGAATAAACAACAATAAATACACGTAAATCAGTAAAGGCTATTCAGTAGATTTATTACGTTTTTTCCATTTTGTCAATTATGAAAATTGTAATATAATATCACTTTTAAGGAAAACAAATGACAAACCTATTTGCAAGCGATGCAGAGATAACACACAATCTTATGGCCAGGTAATGAAATAATCCTGATAGGTTGTTTAAATCCAAGAAGACAATTTTCTCAAAGTATTTATCTGCAGCCATTACTTGTTCCTTTAATGTAAAATGCCACAAAACTTTAATTTTTGAATTTTTGATGCAAAAAATCTTTCAAGCAAATAGTTTCTGATTTTCACCAGTTATTGATCTTTGTTCAACTGGTCTTTATACATTTTTAAGCCAGGTCAAAAGCATTTCCAAGACATTGTTTTAGAGTTTTGATTTTAATTGGAGTTCAAAACACCACCAAACTTTCAATTGCCTCAATGCTCTGTATGTTGATCACCTTGCCAAGCACTTCATCAAGTATTTTATTCATTTAATACCTACCTATGGATGCTAACAAGGTTTTGTGCACCAAATGCCCCTCCCCAATCCAGTTCTTGTCGTAGTAAACAGGGTTCTTCTGATTTTATATGATAATTTCTATGGACAATAATTATAGCATATTCCAAAATTTGGCATACTTTTGGTGCTGCCGATAGAGCAATTAGGCATTTCAAAATGTTTGATGAAATATTCAATGCATCTGACTATCCTTCAATCAAACATTGAAGATTTTTGTTTGATTTTTAATTTTAAGGTGTGGTAACATGTTTTGCATGTTTCACCATGGCTTAATTCTTCTATGTGATGAAGTTTTAATTATGCAGTTTCAAACTTAGAAATGTAAAAAATATCAAAATATCAGAAGAAATAAAAAAGGTTATAAAGGTTCATGGTGATAATTTTTTCAGTATGATTTAACTGATTTCTGATTTAACTGCAATTGATTTATGGCATTAATCTGCCTTTTGCTGTTATGAGAAAAGTAAATGTAAGACTACTAAGAACTTGTAAATGTAAGACTGTGTGAAAAAATGTATTCTTGTATCTTAGCCAATGGAATTATTGTACTGTTGAGTTTGATACAATCATGTCAATTGTATCTTAAGTTAAACAAGCCTTATTCTTATCTTCAAGCCAAAGAGTTGCCAGTACTGTCACATAAGAGCCGCATTCAAAGGGTCAAAATGTGCCAATTGCACAAAGTCAGAAAAGAAATATGGCTCTCCAGTTGTCTGTGAGCAGTGCAGGGTGAAATGTGCATTTGCAAAAAGTGAGGAATCGCGAGCCAAGGTATTCCCCTTTTCATCAAAATATTTTAAATAATGGATATTGTATATATTGGTTTTTTGGTTTTTATATGTATGCACCTGAAAAGCCTTATTTTCATAATTAGTAAGATACAAATAAACATATCAATAAAATCAATGTGAAAGATTTTACCCAATAAGTCAAATCAATAACAACAGGCAGTAGACCCACAAATAAATAGCTTCTTGATAAATATTTCATGAATCAACCAAAATATTTTGCTATGTGTTGGTCCTGAAAATATTTTGTCATTAAATTATTCCAAAAATATTGTTTGAGATTCTCAATTACTATTGAAGTCTATCAGTCAATGGACCACTCTTTATCTTAGAATATTCTAAACTAGGAGATCTGAATGAATATTTGCCCACCCCCCAATCGTCATCCATGTATCGACTGAACATGTTTATTGGAAGCCATCTATTTCTAACAAAATTGATTCAAAAAAATTCTAACAGCTTTCTTGTTCCTTGTATAACTCTTTGTGTAGCCAAATATTTAGCAATTTCTTAACTAATAATTCAACAGTAATTTGGCACTTTCCTAGGTTGATGGTAAAATTTTGTGTATGCTCTGCACTCAACACTTCCTGAGACACTTGCAGAAGCAAAGGAAACGAGCTAAAGAAAAAAATGACGATCATGTTCGACCCGATAAACATCAGCAAAAACGGAAGAAGTAAGCAATGACAGTCAGCTTTGTTCAAGCATTTGTAATCGTTATTGCCGAGGGGCAATTCACTCTTGCAAATAGCGTACGAGATTTTCCCTTAAACAAAAGGATTTCTGGGGATTTTCAGATAAAACAATAGGATTTTTAGAAAAGGTGTATAAGATTCTCTTTGAGTGATTTGCCCCTTGGTTATTGCACTAATTAAGTGATTGCCGCTTGGTAATTGCCGCATTTTAATATTTATTTACATTCCAGTTTAAAAATGATCATTGCATTGATAGTAAGGTTGATTGCCAACTGGTCTTTTGATGATCATCATAACCGGTCTCGTTGAATTTGCCTGTGCTCTTATCATAGGTGTTACAAATATCTTGAATCTAATGATGGCGAATCTTATTTTCCAAAAGCACACCATGTTAATGACTGGCCATTTTAGACTGACTTTTCATCCTGTTTTGACCAGGCAGACTCAGTTTTTGTCCGGCCTACTTCTTTTAGATAAGAATGCTTTCTTTAGCTCTGTGCTAACTCTAGCCACTTTTGGATATGAATAAGAGGGATGGGCACTGAGCTGAGCCCACTTAACACAACACGCTTTGTCAAAATCAGTGGTTTTCAATGTTGGGCGACTTTTTCAACATAATTGCCAGGTCCGACACCTGGCTAGATGATTGCTAAATTCACATTCCCATGCCTATCAATCTTAATTAAAATTACCTAACTATTCCCTAATTATTATTCACCCCTCTAAGTCGCCAAATCACCGGGTATATGCAGCTTTCGCGTTATATATGTGATAGTTAATATGCTTTGTGCTGACCTGCTCACACGCGAAACTCGTCCGCGCTATTTCAAGTTATTTATTTTGTTTATCAGCCTTTTTTCGATATGCTCAATCATCCAAGAGCCATAATTTTGAACAATGATGTTAAGTAAAAGTAACCAATCCTTCTCTTAAAAGTCAAGTTCATTTACTAGATAAACATGAAACACGATAAGCTAAACTAACTTGCAAATCACTTGGTTACCAAATTTTTCGAGATAACAAAATGTAAGAAATGTGCAAATAATTGATTATTTTTGTCACAGGACATCGACTGAATATCGGGCAGTAGATGAAATGAAGTCGAGGCTTGCAGCTGTTGAATCGGCTTCTAACAATCGCTCAGCTAGCAACAGTCCCATGATCTTTGGTCTTCAGAATATACAAGACAGGTTTGGGTTTAATGGAGAATTTCGTCTTGAATTGCAGCAGCATATTATCTTGATTTCAGATGATAGTTTGCATGGAAATAGATGAAAAATAAACATAACCTCTTTGCATAAAGATCATTGTTTCGATTCATATGAATTGCCCAACAGCAACCACTCTTTGTTAAGCTTTTTTTGATGGGTGAATTTTTTGTAATATTAGAAGTGCAAAAATTTGGAATTATCATTTAGGATTTGGATCAGCCCTTATTTCAAATCGTTATTTTTATTTTGACCAAATGTGAATTCAAAGAACTGTTTCAGTAGGACTTTCGATGCATGAATATAAGAACATATTTTGCTGGAAGACATAGCAATGAAGATCTTGTTCAGGTTTCTCAGTAAAATTCTGCTCTGATAGAAAGGAGTGAAAAAATATGATAAAATATGTAAAGGAAGTTTAACAATGTACTGTTTCTAAAGTTCAGGTATCCCAATAAACTTTCCTGTTTGTACCATCATTTGCAGACAAATGATGCAAAATTTTCAGAGCGCTTGCTGAAATGCAAAAGATAGAATACGATGCCTGCATTAAAATCTGCTTTTAATTGCTGATAATTCTGTTTCTTCAAATAAAGTGCCTCTGTTAATAGATCATTAAGTATTGCAAGCAATCACGCATGGAAATAGTTATGATAACGATAGCATCAATAAGACATTGGTTGACACTGAGGAGAAATTGGAGGTTTTACCGTTTATAGCAGATACTATTGCTTATGTTAGCAAACAAGTTCTTATGCGAATCAGCAAAGTAGACTTTAAGATAGATATTTTGTGAATGCAGAAGACTATCTCATTAGGAACATCAAGACTTAGACATCTTGTTAGTTAGTATTTGGCTATTTGTTAAAGCTCAATCTTTAAGAAAAAGCAGTAAGGCCAGTCTGGGCTTTAACCATATTGGAAATATTAGAATAATTAATAGCAGTTGCACTTACCATTACAGCAACTAAGAGCATTGTAGTAGGGGCGGATGCTAAGAGTCATTTGAGTTGGATAGAGACAACTACTATTCTATGGTGTCGCAAATTATAATTACTTTTAGGGCGTAACATTTCAATAGGCTAAGTTTGATACGATAAGCTATAGTTTTATGATATACGTTGATTTCCATTGTAGCGATGCAAACCGTGATACTCCAACCGACACAGCGCTGGTAAATCAGATATCGGAGATTGCCTCCTTGAAAGACGAGGTAATTCTCGTTTGTTTTGCTATTCGCGTTTTTGGTAGGCATTTTTGTATTGACGATCTCTGCAATGTTGCTGTCTCAGTTAGCTCTTTCTATTGACAAGCAGTTATAGCGCCTTATCTTTCCTTATCAGTTACGCCCAGCAAAGGTTTCATCTTCCAGAAGTTTCTGCTGCTGTTATTTTCGCTTAAGCAGCAATAAGTTTCCAACATCAGGCATTGTCAGACAGTTAACTTTGGAAAGCTTCATGAACCATAACTACCACTATAGGCCTATTGTGCTACTTCTTAAAACCAGTTGTGTAGTGCTTAGAAAAGAAGGGGGAAGCTTTTACAAAAATATCTCAAAAAAATTGCAAAAAGTAAAATTTCGTCACCTTGTGCCACTCGAATCCCCACCCAGCGCTTGAGTCGCCCCCCCCCCCCTCGAGTCCTATAACGCTTAATATGTATCTCTTACCATCTAGATCAGAATCTGTGCATATTGAGTAAGTTTTAAGGACACTAAGAAATATTGAGCAGTATCCTGGTCCTTCCTGTTGGTGTGACCAAACATCGTGATTACCATGAGAGAGCTGGTGACTCTTCTTTTTTTAAGTGAAAGTTTTGTCATCTCAGTGGCTCGAACCACCTTGGATCTGTGGCCCGAGACCCTTACCACTGAGCTTTTCACACACCTGTAGCACTTCACTCCTGCTTAAAACCCTTCTGGATTTATTGTAGCTCTTTCTTCCTTTGATCGCTAGTTCAGATAAAGCTCTCATGTAGTTTGGTTGTTGTCAGCTGCCTTTATTAGTCCTTTGCAGCCAAGCCTACTAAAGTCCCCAATCCCAAATCACCGATGGCAGATGCCAAAAATATCGAAAAGCAAATTTCTTCACGTTATTTATTCGTGCAATGTCTGTATGCAGAAACATATAGTAACTATTGCAAGCCGTGTCTTCCCTAAAAGTCTTAAACAAATTGTTTACGTCATATATCATATTCGATTTCAATTTAATTGAAACAAGTTTAATTTTTATTTTAAAATCCCAAAACAACATACAAATTTCATCTAACAACAATAAGATGATAATAAATAAAAAAGCTGTATACAAAGCCATGAAACTAATTTGAAACTAATTTGAAGGGAATTTGTAAGTCAGAAATTTCTTAAGGAGGAACTCTCTCAATAGATAAGCTAATCGAGGAGAGAGCAGCCCCTTTAATTTTTTTCATGTAACAAAAACATTTTGAATTCCTTGTTATATCATTTCTATGGGGTTCTTGTACCTTAGAAGTGATATAACCAGGGCTTGTCCTTTGATTTCGGTAAAATAAGAAGTTACAAGATTCTGCAATAATTTGTTACTAATTGTCTGTTGCAAGAAACGCTGTCTCATATATTGTAGCGCAACCCCTTATGCGAGCTACCCTAATCAGAACTGATCGAAACTATGTAATGCTTATCCAAGAAATGTGGCAGTTTGATACCGGAGTCTTTAGTGTATGGAACCAGCAGAGGGGAAAATTGCTCTGATTGGTTGATCCATTCCTGCGTTTGAAGCGCGTTCTACTTCGACTTTCCCACCTTGCCGAGTCAAGACGTTGCGTGTGAGTCATGTGTGAGTTTAAAACGAGACCAAACTAAGATGGTCATCCATATCTACAGGCTCAATTTCGTTGCTAGGGCCAGAACAAAAAGCTTGTTTTTGTTTCCCTGTGAGCTCTTCGCGCATGGCAAGTGCAATTTTCCCCTCTGCTGTATGGAACCCCTTGCCAACCCAGAAGTTACCTCGTTTTCAAAGAAGTTTATAACAATTCATTGAATTTAATTGAAGAAAATTTCGCGCTTTCAAACTCTGCAACGTTTACTCGGAATATATATATTTGCAAGGTGAGACTCCTAGTGAATGTTTATTTAAGCAGATTTTGCTTGTTTGTGAATTTTGTAATGACATTAATTGGCGGTGCCACACTTATTTCATTGTCTGTAAGATTGCCTGTTCAAGTTGTGCTGGCGAAATTATTTGACCACTGTAAAGCAAGACCCTAAAAGTTTTGTGCTGTGAATTTGCACATTTTATGATTTGCTCAAACCTCACTAAATGAAAACGAAGCCAAGCGGCTGGTTATTAAATAAATGGTTGCAAACCGTACTGTGTTTACCAACTATCTCAATTTTTTCACTAAAAGCAGTAATTGGCAGCTCATATGATTTAGCATTTTAAGTTTTATGCTGTAAATTATAATTTTAAGGTAAAGTATCAATAAAAGGTTCTTGTAAATTTGCAAAAGACAGTTCATCAACTTCAAATGATTGTTGTAGATTCTCGGATCCTTCTTATTCCATAATAAACTCCTAAAGGGACGCTAGAGCTCCAGAATCTAATAAGCCTGTGGGGATATTTAAAATCAGCTTACGTGCAGTAAAGTCAACTTTAAGGCTAAACCTGTAGGTCAGTGTAGATTTAATTAGAGCGGTGTATCAGATCAAAAGTCCTGCACGGCTCTGGTCAGCATCTTTCGAGATAATTAACAATTTAGATTTTTTTGTATGTTCCATTAATCTGCAGCCCCTACCAGAAGTCTTGGTAAACTACACTAAATCTTTGGACATTTTTATTGCACCCCCGTTGCCCCCTCCAAACAATGTTGTTGTATGCAATATCTAGGCTCGATGAAGCCCAATGAATTCCTTTCAGATAGTTGTGCATTGTTTTGGAGGAGAGACATGTTTTGGCTTTGCTCGTTTACCCTCTGCTACAAATCAACGACAAATCTGTGACTGAAAACATTAGCATTCAAAAACACCTTCAAGAGTGGTATTTTTCCTAACGCAACCATTTGAAAGCACGCTATTTCCACGTGAACACGTAATACTCGTGTACCCGCGATTAGCACTCAGTTTTTTTTAATTTTTGGTTGATTTCAAAGCTAAACGTTTTTTAACGTCTCTTAAATACCAAATTTTACATAGCTTCTTTTAAGAAACCCAAAAGCTTAACATGATATAACATTGAATTTATTTAATACTTGATAAATTACAACGGGCTATTCGTTCTATTTATCTATTTATTTGAACCGGAAATAGAGGCCTAATCGTCAAAAATAATTATTTCCACCTTTCAAAGAAGGATTTTCGAGTAGCTTCCTGAGGTTAAGGTCGACCAGTAATTTTGATTGCTAACTTTTTGGTCATCAACGGACTCCGTACATTTCATTTATAAGCGTGACTCTTTATGACAGAAATTTATTAAGTTAAAAAATACCGCTTTTTCCAGCTATATTTATGATGTGGTTTTTATTCACGTTAAAAGAATGGCATGTCGCTTGTAATAAACCTGTCTGGATTTTCGGATGCTTACAATTTACAACAGATAACAGAAACAAGTTTTAACATTTTAAACTCAGTTCTTAATTCAAAAACCTTTTCATCCAGTCTCAGATTTTTCAATAATACGACGTCTTTTATTTGTTAATGGAATAGGGCAAAAATTGCGAATTAAGGCTGTTGCTCAATATCGTAATGCTTGTACGCTACGTTTGCTCCAAGTCTCTGCGACAATATGCAATATTTAAAAAATGTTTGATACAGACAAGACTGGCCTACAAATCAACATATACTCGGCTCTTATAAGCTCAAAGTGATAACGTCGCAAAAATATATTTCTAGAATTGTTGAATTTTTATCCCATAACCTGAAAGAGCATCATGAAATACCTCTAAATTTGCAAAATCAGGCAAGTGTATTACGAAATGGCAGAGATATGGCCACATGTGTATTGGCTCTGTCCCCATCAAACCTCTATATTTTGGTCTCGGTTCATAACTTTATGAACAGAGCCAAAATAACAGTGATTCGTTAGCAAACTTCAAATCTTCCATTGGCCATATCTCAATCAATTTCGACATATTTGTTTAATTTTGCATATTTGAAAGTATTTCGTGGTGATCTTTTATGTAATGTGGTTAAAATTCAAAAATTCTAGAAATCGCTTTTTGGTGACGTCACACTTTGGAAGTCTATTAGGTTTCATTGCTCATACCCTTTCCCCTTTGGTTGAAGTATTTTAATATTTTAATTTCCCTGTTTTCCATTTGGTCTTATAAATTTAGAAAAGAGTCGCCTGCTTCTTCCTTTGTCCCTTTTGTCTCTTTTGAAATGTCAATTTTAGTTGTGTCATTTTAATCAAG
Organism: Rhopilema esculentum; assembly: GCF_013076305.1. Next base: position 5,908,784 of record NW_027019328.1, read on the forward strand.
CCTTCTTAAATGGTCTACTATAACAAGATTACCGGACTGAACACCTCGTGGCAAGAATAACACGTTTAAAACCCCAGTCGGTTGCCTTCTTTGTCATGCAATGATTAACATGCCTTCTAGAACTTCTTAAAATTGAAAGCAATGATGTTTTATTTCAATCATTTGTGGTGAGTACATTATTTTCTGCCTTTTGCAGGTTGCTGTTTTGAAAAAACAACTACAATCAAAAGAAAGGGCAATTTTAGAGAAAGATAAAAAGGTTTGTAGGACGCTTATCCTACGTTTTTTGTTTTGCTTCGTGTGTCTTTCAGTTTTGCAAGCTTTTGATCTTTTGATCTTATAGTCAGGGATGGCGGCAAGATTGGACCGGAGGGGGGGGGGAGGCAGGTCCACTCATCTGAGGTTTTCAGCCCCTGACTAAGGACCCTTTGTAAAATCCATCCTTTAAGTCCCCAAAAGCTGGTTCTGCGCGAACTTTATAAGCTACGTAAGAGTTTGTTTTTATAAGGAATTTAGATGAAGAATAATCCGTAACGCCAGAAAATAAAGCTTTGAGTTACAATGAGAATAAGCAGGCTAAAAATGTACTAATCTCAAAATGATTTTTGTGATTAAGTGCTGATAATTAAAAAGAAACTGAAGTATTTTCGTTTTTATCTATTGATATCATGATATTTTGTGTTTTTTGTTGGTTTAAAAGCAAGAACCGTGGAAATTGAATCCAAATCCTATGAAAAATCGACTCACAATTGGCAACAGAGTCATATAAATACAGTGTCTTGCTGCTTTTAGATCACCATTTTAGATTCAAAACAATGAATAAACACGCAGAATGCCAATCGCTTCTGTTAGCTCACATCAAATATTGATGCTCTTTGGCCTGGTTCACACGAATTATTAGTAGTCTATGAATAAGTAATCAGTAATCAGCAAAACCTACGTTTTTTGCCGAAGTGAATGTTTAGATGTGCCCACGCCAGTTGATAATGAATAGTTTAATCCGATTGCTATCCACCAGTCTAGTTAGAATTGTTTTAAAATTAATGTTTAGTGGCTAATATTCAACATAAGACATCAAGCACTTTTAACGTTTAGATTAGCCCAGCCAGCCTTGTCTCATCGAGTCATAATTAGTTTTGCATTTTTGTTACTCTTACAGTTGCCTGTCGTCTAGCGTCAAATACTATAAATCGTTGATAATTGTTTTGTTAAATGGACGTAGATCTTGGAAAGAAAACAAAATCTTGGGAAGTTGGCAAACTTTTTGACGAAATTAGCCCTGGGTACTGCGAAATTTCAAAAAGGCTCGAAAAATCGAATCCTATACGATGAATCCTTAAAATGGTACTTTTGACACTTCAAAGTTAAGATGAGAACGGAGACTTTTTGTAGGTTCTGATTTAAAATAAATTATTCGAGAAAGGGAATGAAACACTTATTGGCTCCTAGGTAGGGGTAACCCAGTAGGTTATTAATGTCTCTGAAAAAAACAAACTCTTGAAAATGGCTCCAAATTTATGAATATGAAGGGTTGACATTTACGATGAAATAAAATCAATTAGCTTGAATATTTAAGAGTTGCCCTTTTGTTTGGTTTACAGTTTAATACTTTTCACCCTCTTCACCTGTGATGTTAGCTGCTGCCCATTTGGAAACTGATACCATGTATATTAAATGTGCCCACCTGCGATTGCTACGGCTTCTGTTGTGTAGTGGATAAAACGTAGAACTTCCGATCCTATAGTTGTGGATTTAAAACCAGGAACTGTCACTTTGGAGGAGAGAACCCTTGGACAAGACGTTGACGGAAATTGTGCCTCTCTCCATCCCAGAGTATAATTGGGTACTTAGTCTATAGTTCAAGCGCCGTCTGTGGCTGCACCCTGCTACACTCTCTATTTTTATAAGAACACCGGCCTCAAAATTGGTCAATGTTAAGGACAAATTAAAAACAAGCTGAGCTATGTAAAATGCAATTTTGAACAACGTTTTATTTCAAAACCAGGATGTTTTGTCATGTGTGAGTATTTGTTTTGTCTTTTTCGGTGAGTATTTAAACATGGCGGCAAATGAGTGTTGTCTCACGCAATTTGTTGGCAAATGCATGGCGTCAAATAAGGGTTGTCACGCAGGCCTTAAAACTTCCCCTAAGCGAAAGGCTAGCAATCGCACTGCTTATACCCTATAAATTTAAGAACATATTAAGAACAATCTAGCCTCAGATTTTTGGAAAAATTAAGAACAATCAGCGCGAACTCAAATTTACTGGTTCTTATAAGAAAAGAGTTTATATGCTTCTTTGGTCTTGCAAAAATGTTGTTGTGTGAATTCGAGGGAGTAGCCTTTGGCTCCTTACAGATTATAACCCACCACTTTTACCTTCTATCGTTTCTCGTGTATTTATGTGTCAGACAATGAACAAAAAACTTCTGTCTCGTGAGCAATGATTGGCCGGAAAGATGTCCGGGTAATCTCATTGATCCCCTTCCCAATCAGGTAACAAGATTACAACAATACATTTTAAGCTCGGGGAGAGAGTTTCTTTGGGCGGTCGCAAATCTTTGTCAAATGTAAATCTTTTTCATTGTGATTGCTGTTGAAACGATGCTAGTCAACTCACATGGGGCTTATGAGAATAAATATATTCTGCGGGCCCGACATGGTGTAAGATTATTAAACACATAATTTATATAAGTATCTTGAATATAGTCGTAAAACATTTCGATTGCCAAAAAGTTTTGGTATTCGCTATGAATTGATTCCTGTGAAAATGTTGGTCTGAAAAATGTAACACACAATCATAGCAAAAGGTGCTTGGTACCCTAACGCCAGTTTTCAAGGGTGAATTCAGCCATCCCTCGCTCCCATTTCCAATATTGCTGATTTACTATATCTGTTTAATAATTCTCAGCTTAAATGCACAATATTTGATGTTGCAGATACACAGCTTAGAGGCGGCTACCTGGCAACATGGCAAAGAATTACGCGAGAAAACGCAGAAACTCGAGAAAGAGTTGATGGACATTATAAACAACCTCAATGTAAGGTTCTTTTTTATACATTCTCTGCCACCTGAAATGCTGAACATGTAACTAGATACGATGTTTGCTCCTATCTTAGCTGTTGCATACCACCCCATTTAAAGTTGTTGCGTTACGGAGAGGGAGGGGGGGCTGTTACCTTGCCATTTATTTTTGCATAAAAAGCGATAAAAGTTTCAATATTAAGTACTTTACAACGATGTCAAGAGACAATGGGGTGGTAAAACTTTAAAACTATAGTAAAACCTCCACTAATGAAATTTTCTTGTAACGGACACTTCCCAAGGACGGACATCTGCAAATAACAAGTAAGAAGCGGACACCTTCTTACTGCTAATAACAACTATTGTTCCAGATGTTTTCCGAAACCTTGCTTGCCTAGAGGTATTTAGAAAAGAGCACTGCGCGAAATCAAATGCGGTTTCACGAATCATAAGAAAGTTGAATAAACTGGCGATTTTCTTCGGGATTCGAATCTCTTGATTTATCGGCAATTGGTTTATTTATTTTTTTTTACAATAAGGATTGTAGGCTGAAATGGCCCATCGCCAACACAATTACTATACTTACAAGTTAACATAATTACAAATTAACATTTTAATGATGTTCGTTCTTTTTTTACCTTTTTCTTTCCTTTCTTCTTTATAACCTTTTTCCTCCTTGTTTTTTACTATAGGTGCTATGTTACCCTACTGCTGCGTATTTTGCAGCAATATGCTCTTTGCTTGGCAGGCTCCCCGATACGGTTCACTCGCACAAAATTTTCGTTTGTTTTGTTAGAGAAAAAAAAAATTCAAAATCATAGCTGATAGAAATAGAACCTAATTGTGTTCTTAAGTTTGCTGCCTTTGAAGTCAATTTTAATCATTTTCAATTTCTGACTTCAAACTCGAACAGAACAAGTTGAAACAAAAAGCAAATTTCCTTGAGGAGCTGCACTTAAATTAGCCGAATTATTAGGTTTCAGTTTTGCAAATACGCGCGACGTTTATTGAATACGATTTCATTATTTTTTCAGCTTATTTTTAAATGGCGCTGTTGTGTCAACAGTTTAAGCTTTGTGAAGTCCTGCAGTGTCTGCGACATCTTTTGATGTTGACATTTGCAAACGCATTAGTTAACAAATTCTACTGGAAAACGCGGGATGGATTCAATTTTTCAATTCCGAAAATCAAATTTAAAATATTCTATGAAATAAATAATGGAAGCAATATCCCATAGCTCCTGATGATGACAGCTTGTCACTGATACGGTTATATTTTGTGGCCCTTGTTCCTTGTCAATCCTAATTTTGTTAAGATCACAAACATGACTCTCCTGGTATTTTTGCAATTCGATTAATAGTGTATTAGTTGATAAAGGAAATAATTTCAATACAAAACAAGATACATAAACCGCAAAAATCGCCGTGACAAAATTTTGGACAAATATTTTGACGAAAATTTCTTCCACTAGATTTTATTGGTCACGGCGAAATTATTTGCCTTTAATAATTTTGAGAATTCCCAAAGAAAAGCTTTCGCATTACACTCTTTTTTTCATAAGAACCAGCAGGCTGACTGTTCTTAATTTTTTCGAAAATCTGAGGCTGGATTGTTCTTAATTTGTTCTTAAATTAAGAGGGTGTAAGCAGTGCTATTGCTAGCTTTTTCGCTCTAAGGAGATGTTAAGGCCTCATTTGCCAACAAAGTGAGTGAGACAGCCTTAATTTGCTGACAAATTTGAATATTCACCGAAAAAGCACCCACACATCGCTAAAAATCCTCGATTTCGAGATAAAACGTTGTTCAAAATTGCATTTTGCAGAAGCTCAGCCTCAGCTTGTTCTTAATTTGTTCTTAACTTTTGACCAGTTTTGAGGCTCGTGTTCTAATAAAATTGTTCTTATAAAAAAAGAGTGTAGATCAATAATCAAATTTTTTCATCTTTTTATTCTAGCCAATGCAAATTACGGCGTCATCTTCATTAACATTGCCTCATAATCATCCTCGTCGACGTCATCATCATCATCATCATCATCATCATCATCATCATCATCATCATCATCATCATCATCATCATCATCATCATCATCATCAATATCGGCGTTCGAACTGCATTCATTCTCACCATCGCTCAATAAGAGTAGCTCTAACTGTCTTTTGTCTGTCTTTTATTGTTCAATTGTACCATTTCTTTCATTCTTTCAATTTATTCGAGCTTTTCAACACAAAATTTGAACTCTAAGACAGCAAAATTTCCAGGCCACCTTTGAAAATAGAGATGGTCTTATACTTTCCGATTCTTATATTTATGCTTATATTTTAAATAATTATCTGTTTATGAACTTTCATACCAGATTGATAGAGAGTAGAGACTCGTTGACTGCTAGAAGCATCTCTTCCAATTTGCCTCTCTATTAACAATGAATATATACCTTTTTCATTTTGATTTTCCTGAAATGCTGTTGGGTGTGAAAAAGCTGCAAGGGGGTAACATCAAATTTCAAGGGGGTTGCTCAAGCCCCAAAGGCTCCACAGAGCTAGGGGCTTTGCCTCTTATAGTATTGGTAGCATTTTGCTATCTCTGCTTTGTTAGAACCATTGGGAATTTTTCAAGGAAGTTTCTCCGCCCAAAATTTATCTGACGAAATTTGTTGTTGTTAATGTACAATGAGTTTTTAAGATTTTAACCTCTAAAGTTTTTATCTTCTTAAGTTTTCAACTTCTTAAGATCTGGCTTGTTAAGGTTTTAACTACTAGTTATAACAAGTAAACATTTAAAATTTTATTGGTTTAGGTATTTCTTATGTCAAAACCTAGGTTGTTTTATTTTATTTAAAAAAATCTTAAAAACTCAAGAAAAAGCTCAAACTATTGTGAGCAGAAGCAAAATATAAATAAAAAATTAGCAGAAGCATGAATACAAATAAAAAATGTTCTGAAACTAAATGTCTATGAAACGTCTTTAGGATGGCAAAGACCGACTGTATAGCCCAGGGGAGTCACTCAAACTTTTCATATAGGAGATCCATCCAGAGTTATCAAAATTCACCTAAAGGTATCCAAAAAAATTAACAGACCCAAAATTATCAAAAGTTTTTCAATATTTCAAAGGAATTAGCTTGATTTGGCTTCTGTTCATTTTGAGAAGAACTTAACAGTAATGGTACTGACAGCCAAACCATACACAATGATTTGTCCCCTATTCTAATAGTTGTATGTTATTGGCAGCTGTCCGTTATTGCGAGTTGTCCGTTGTGAATTGAGCGCACTTTCTAACACTTTTAGAAAACCCTTTTTGAAATGGGCGCCCCTGGAAGTATGATTTATTTCGAAAGCTTTTTTAATTTTTGCTTTAGAGTATGTGGATCTTTGATTTAAATTTTCTCTTTTTCGTATAATCCCTTACACCTGACATCCTTCGTATGTATGTAATGATATGCTTTTTCCATTTGTTTTCTGCATAGTTAGGCATGGATTTTTTTCATCGGTCTGCAAAATCCAATTAGCGTCCCGTCGTTATGTAGCAAGTTTGATGATCATTTTTCTATTCAGGAGGAGAACCGAAACTTGAAGAAACAGCTTTCGCAAGCAACAAAAGCTGCCAAGCGAACCGACACAAGAGCGGATATGCTATCGTGAAAATGTGAGATTCTTGCTTGTGTGTTCTATAAATGCCTCCATGGTAGGTTGCTTTTTAACCAGAACAGTTATGTAAATTTATGAATAAATTGGTCTTTGTATCCATCTTTGAAGGATGCTTTTCAACATGTATCGTTGATTTCGATATTAAAAACACAACTTTTTGTAACTTTTTTAATTTAAAAACCAAATCTTATAGCAAAATGTTCAATTTTATACCTAACCGAATACCGTTGGTTGAGAATCAAGTATTTCAATATACCATCAGTTAGCAGTAGATTCCAAGGTTAAAAAGGAGGTAGTGGCCTTTTTCTTAAAGGAGGCTTTAGCGTTAGCTTTATGTGGGAAGAAGGCAGGGTTTCCTTTTTAAAAAAAATGGGAAACAGATCATACAACTAATGTTAATTATTGATCATATATTACCCTCGAGTCTGTGTCGTATAAACAGCAACTAACTAGAGCTACTTAAGCCCCCAATCAAGGTACTCCCAAGCAAAGAAATCGTTCTGCATGGAAAAAGGCCTTCTGGCCCTTTTCAGAATATTCATAACTCTGCCTGTTCAAATTTTAGATTCATAATTGCGCAGATATCCTGTAACAGAGTGTGCAGTAGATAGATACTCCCTTTGTTGAGTTGTCATCTTAGATGAATCTATTCTGCAAGCTCGTTGCATGATTGTGAAGGGAGTTTCGTTGCATGATTGTGCTACAAACGACTTTCATCACTTTGTTTGAAGTCAGAGGTACAGAAGGAGGATACCTAGACGCATTCCATGTATACTAACCTGCCAAATTAACCTTTTTCTCAAGGTGAAGGGTATCCATTGGTTTTGGAATGCAACCCCTCTTCCGTTTATAAAATCTTTTTATTTTTACCTTACTCCTCTCAGGTGACAGACTTGCCATCTCGGTGCCATCTCGGATACTATGTGCATGCTCTATTCATTGCACTTTTATTTTAGCCTGCAGCCTACACTTGAATCAGTTTGTCTAAGATTGTAAATTTTTAACAGTGCTTAGTAGAGGTTCTTGTTAAGAATTCAATGACATGTAATATTTGTGTTAAGATCCGTATCTAAAAACGTATTGACTGTAAGTTTTTTTATAATCAGGAGTTTATGGTGTATTGGAATTTGTTGATAAGTGCGTCTAAATTTTGCCTAAACAAAGGATCACTCTTTGATCCATATATTCTGAACTTGAAGTGTGAATACAGTGTGTCCTCGAACTTTGCGTCTTTGTACTGTCAATCATTTGGTGCAAGCAACATGCTGGTCTATTAGCTCATTTTAGTCCGTAAATTGTACCAATAAAGGATCAAACGTTAAATGCCCAGTTTTCCATAAAAAGGTTTAAAGAAAGAGAAAGAATAGTTAAAAGTTTTAATCATAGTGTATGCATAGAGGAAAAGAAATGTATTCGATTCATATAATGTACCCTTTTCTCTGGAGGTTTGACCCATTCTGGTGGTTTTCCCTCAATCCCCTCTCCCTTCCCATCCTCTGTTCTCTATGCGTACTTTTTAAACTGCCACGAGGCACATTGGGTAAACCTGTTTTCGTCAAATAACTGTTTTCCCCGTTAAATCATTGTGCATGTTTCCCCTTTCGTGAAAGGAATGCTTTTGACGACATGTCGATGTGGCTAGTTCAAAAGTTTTTAAATGTGTCATATATATAAACCATTTATACCATGGTGTATAGAAATTCTCACTCATTTCTATTCCCTTCAGTTTTACACCAACATATTTTCCCCAAAATTCATGTAACTTTCTCTTTTCTACAAAGCGATATGTAATCACAGCTGTACTCTAAAATACCTGTAAATGAATAGACTCCTTAATCCCGCCCTGGCACCTTGACCACTTTAATGAAACAACAGTGAAACTCAATCCAACTCATAGCAAGATCTAAATTTTTGTTTAAACTGTTATCATATAATATCTGCAATGCCAGAAAAATGCCAGATCTTCTCATTTTCCTTCTCCCTTTCCCACAATCTACTCCTTCCCCTTTCTCAAACCTCCTCTAAATCAAACAAAGTTATGGACTCAGGTGAATATCTCTTAGAACAATTTTCCCAGCGTAGCACGTTACTTTTTAGAAAGCCAGGATTTGAATATAGAAAATATTGAGTATAATTTGAATATAGAATTGAATATAACAATTTAACTGCCTGAAAGATGGTCTGTTAAATCGCCGGTTTATTCCTCAAGAACATGAGGAATCCATGGCACCCCTTCTGAACACATCACGATTGTTTTTTGATCTTCTTCAAATCCTCTTCAGAGAAGACCCTCTATGACTTTCTTTAAAATGCTTCGTTAGTGCGCATTTTTCTGTTTTCTTTCTATACATTGTTACACCAGAGAGATATTTTTTTATATCTGGGATATGAATGTTCAGGTTAAGTTTATAATTTTGACCCAACAAATTTTTTTCTGGATGGAAACAAACAAAAGGAGTCTTGATTCCACGACTTCTTTAAAGATTCAATGTATGGAGAAGTAGCAAGAATGGCTAAGAAATGTGCCAAACATGACTCAAATGCCGATGATTTGCCAAATGTTGATAATTAATTGTTAAGAACAGCAACTTTACTAACAGAAGACGAAATACTCGCTGGGCAACAAGTTTTAGAGAGATGCTAGGACGATATTTCGAAGCTTGATGCTATAACAAGACCATCAACTGATTTTAAAAGGTTGCGGAGGAGGTGGCTTGCCAGTGCTGCCTGTTTTTACATAGCGGAAATATGCTGCGTCAGCATTATTCTAAATTTGACCATATCTTAAAAGCCTGATCTAGAATGGAAAGCAGATGACCATGGAACCATATTTGTTTATATAATTTAGATTTTTGACAGGATAAGATAGTTGCTATTTTGCATTTCATTTTGTGCTTTCGGTTTTGGACTGGCCAATCCACTATTTCAAACATTTGCTGTCCCGAAAAAATTCAGTTTCCTGTGAGAGATCAAGAGAGCCAATTTAAATTGTAAATAAAAATTTGGATGAGCTCAGTTAATATTTCATAATTCTAACCTCATTCTTCGCGATCCTGGAATCAAAAGGGTTGTTTTTGCAGAAAGAGAAGATGACCACGAAATTGTCTATGCAAATCTTAATTAAGGAGAAATGTGAATTTCAACGAGATAATGAGTCGCCCAGCAAGAAAAACTGGGTAGTTTAGGTGCCCTACTCAACATAAGATGATCTTTGGTTTTAAGCTGTTGGAGCACTTACTCATTAGAATTAAAAGCAGCCTTCTCAATGGGGCTTCTTCAAAACGTCGAAAGGCGTTGGTTTAAGTATGGAAACGACTTTGTGATTTCCAGGTAGGTTTTCGCTGAGGTTTTCCGCCTAACGCCTTGACTACCCAGTATTGTCTAATTCTTTAGATGGACAGACTTATGTATGCAAAATTTATGATGTTTTCGGCTGACAACGAAATTTTGTAGACTTGCAATGGCCATCAAATGCATAATTTAACAATTGAATATTCAAATTATAATTGGTGTAAATAGAATATTTTAAATAATTAGTGATTTTCACCAGTCGTCATCCAAATTCAACCGCAAAAATGTTTCATTATTGTGCTTTCTTGATTCAACCATTCAGGCAATTTAAATGACCTATTGAGTGCCATTGTTCGCGTTCATGATTTTGAAATCAGCAATAATATATATTTATGTTGTCACAAATTTATATATTTCAAATAGGCGCATTGGAAAATGCAAGATTTCAGCCTCTATGGAGAAATTCAAAGTCTTTGAAATAATAATGTAAGGGTATTTTCTTAAATGCCAGTACTGATCCTGCAGGCCATAATTATGTTCTAATTATTCCGCATGTGATGGATCATTATATTTAACTCGGGTTTCTCATCTATTTTATTTCTTTATCTTTTGTATTTATTTATTCATTTATTTATTTATTTATTCATATATGTATTTATACTGTATATTTTTAAATTCCTCAGTTACCCCCTGGACGTGAGAATGTGTTATTAATTGAAGACGCACAGAATTCGGGGGAAAATGCCAATGCTCTTTAAGCTAAAATGAGGTATTTGCTCACGCACAAGCAAAGTGTCTGCTGCGCATTCTTGATACTTATATTAATGATTTATGTTGCGTCAAAGTATTTCAGTAAGACCTCGTTGTTATACCATAGTTGCCAAATTTTGTCCCACCATGCCCGGTTTTTAAAACTCTTTTGTGTGCACAACAGTCCAAAATTTCAATTGCTCTCACAAGTCTTCATTAGAAATGGCGATGGATGCTGAACTCCGATATTAATCCCTCAGCCAAAAGCAAGAAGCAACATGCTGCCAAAAACTCCACAGTCAGCCCCTTCATTGCCTTCGACATCTGTCTCACCTTGCAGGATGTACTGCTTCAAAGGATATTGTGTTCGTATCAATGAAAACTATTTGGCTTTACTACAGCAAAACATGTATGCAATTATCAAAGGTATTAAGTCTTTCGATTTTTTCACGATTACCAAAGCAGATCAAATTCCCTTACATACTGACAAAAGCATATCATACGCTTTTGAAAGTATGCCTATTTCTATTCATCTGGAATCAACAGGCCATCGGACGTTTAGCATTCACTAACCAAGAACTGGAAAATGATAGGAAAATAAAGGACTGGCCATCATCTTAACTTTGTGAGCACTTATAGCAGGTAATTGTGTATACCTTTTCTCTTTACCCACTTTTGTATCACCCAACTGTTAGTGGAAATGAAGCTCTCTTCAGTATTGCCTTTATTATCGGACTGCAACTGAAAGGGAAAAGCCTTCATTCTTTTGAAGCAGAAACAAAAGCCTTTTGCCGGTGTCATATGCGTTTCGGTAACCTTATGCATTTCGGTCCGGGTACTCAAACGCATGGCAATTTTGGTTATGCAAAATCGTACCCAAGCACTTAAACAATAGGGTACCAAAACGAATGGTGGAATTTAACATGCAAAACGGTCCGGGTACACAAATACATGGCAATTTTGGTTATGCAAAATCGTACCCGAGCACTTAAACAATAGGTACCAAAACAAATGGTGGAATTTAGCATGCAAAACGGTCCGGGTACACAAACGCATGGCAATTTTGGTTATGCAAAATCGTACCCGAGCACTTAAACAATAGGGTACCAAAACAAATGGTGGAATTTAGCATGCAAAACGGTCCGGGTACACAAATGCATGGCAATTTTGGTTATGCAAAATCGTACCCGAGCACTTAAACAATAGGGTACCAAAACAAATGGTGAAATTTAGCATGCGACCTGGTCTGGGAACACAAATGTTCTGATTCATAATGTTCAGAATGTAAAGAACAATCGAACTATTTCTAACAAGGGGGTACTAACAAGAAACGGTGCTGTGATTTCCCTTGTTAAGTTTATGCAAAAGAGTACAACATTAGTGGCGACTCCAAAGTTTTCTTGATTAAAAAGTATTAAATTTTAAACAAAAAAGTATTGTGTTCAATTTGTTAATTATAATGTGTCATAATATCGCACTACGGTGAAATCACTTGATTTGAAACACATTGCGTTTCACAATGTTACACTTTTGCATAGGGTACCAAAACGCATATGACACCGGAAACAAGGAAATGTCGCTAGCGCTTGTTGGGCCGATTGTCAAGAGTTCAAACTGGAAGATTCAGTTAATCGAAAGTTAGTGTGCCTTTTGTTTCAATGTTAGAGTGATAAAAATAAGCGGTAAATGTCAGCATCACTTATAAAAATGTAGAAACTGGAATACAAGTACTACATTTAATTTGTTTTTGAATTACACTGAACGCCTAATCATAGAAAAAATTGACAACCTTTATAATGTGAGTGGAGTGATTTCTATTGTCTGAAGCAGCCAATCAAAAGCCAATGTTCACTGGTGATCGCAATAATCGTGATACTCGGGCATTGCAAAGCTACTTCATAACACTTTTGTAAAAGCATAATTTTGCTAAAATGAGATGATAAGAGTGTCAGATGATAAAATGGAATGTTTTTCTTGGTCCTTTAACTCCAGGTTATCTAAAAACAGTCATTATATGTAGAATAAGAAACCATGCAAATAGCAAATTATAAGAGATGATTATTCATTAAAAACTGTGTGGAATGATGATTAATCTAAGTTTTAAAAATCTTAGCTTGTTTTTACTCAGTTACCAACGCCCTTCGAAGCCGACTTTGTCACAACTGAAAATGCGATACAGGAGGTATGTGATGTTATTTTTTATTTAATAAGCAATAATTCAAGGAAAGCTGCAGATTATAATTGCTTATGCTTTCGACAGGGAGAGAAGCTCTTAAGCGTCTGGAAGGTAACCTTTTGTCATCTGTATTAGTATCAATGGGTAGTCCGGAACAAGAAAAAATCCAATTTGGGTGAGCATAGGATAGTCAGCTTGCTTTTGAGGTATAGGAACAGTGAAGTAGCTGGAGAGAAAGCAGAGGAAGCGCCTGTTTTTCCCTTGGAAAAGTAACTTATTTAAGAGAACTCTACACCCAAACTGGACCTCAAACCTCATCACGAAAGCCGTCTCAGAGGTGTCCTTCTTTGGAAACATTTATTTTTAATAAATCTTGACCCAATCAAGCTTTCTTCAAGAAAGATGTGGAAGAAGTTCTTTCTTTCTGCAAGCGTTTTAAAATATTAAATCAATCATGCATAAACGCATACACTTCATCGTACCTTACTTTCAGGATGTCGAGGTGACACCTGCTATGTTTCAGAAGATGATTTTAATCAAATTTTGATTTACTTTTTCGCAGTTGTCATTTAATTTGATTTTGCTATAATAATCATCTAAATTTATTTTGCCATTGCACCCTGAAAGCCTAAAAAACTAGCTTAAACACATATTTTGGAAAGGAACATAACAAAGAAATATCAAAGAAAAATGGTTTAGAAGATAAAGATTTGCCACTTATTACTTCATCATTCAGGCACCTTAAGGCTTCTGCTACCCCTGTGCGGTAAAACTACACAATTTTTGCTAATGGGGAAAGGGCTAGCGTTTTTCCTCATGTTGCTTACGTGGCTGTTGTTGTTGTTTATACTGAAGCTACGCAGAGCCATGCAATGGAACCACAAAAACTGAACTCAGTATTATTAAGGCAAATTATATTTTGTCTTTCTATAACAGGACTTGTGTTTTTGCTCGAGGTGCTTGTGCATGTGCTTGTGCATCTTTCTATAACAGAAACTCTTCCTATTGCTAATAAGAGTTCGGTACTCAACGTCTGCAGAAAATCTTTCGTGTTTTTGCGTGGCAGTAAATTCACTTAAATAGGATCTCATTGCATATTGACATTTTGAAAAATTAAGAACAAATTCAACATGATTTGGAACCGCATCATAATTCTTTCTGTAATACATTAAAATGTATAAAATTTCTCAGAAAGGCGTTCAACATTGTGTTTCTTATGAAAATTAGAACTGGAGGAATCAATACTTTTCTCTTACAACAAAATAGCTTTAGTGCAGGTATTTTCAACTCGTGCTGAATAAAGAAACTGAGTGACACAAAGGGACAATTATTTTATCATTATCATTAAAAGCTTGACGTATTTTCAAACTTTAACATGAGATTAGAACAAGGACTCATAAATTGTATATCATGCATTTGTCCTCCATCCATTTTCTTGTTCAAATTTCTTGGAAGGCAGATTTCACTTTTAGACTTGTTTGAAATGGCTTCTTTAAGGGGAATTTTTCAAGGTAGACAAGACTCTGAGCAGTGATAAATGATCCTTTAAATCACCACTAACATTAAATATGATGATAGCAATGTAGCTACTTACTTCGTGGCAGTAATTTCACCGATCAACACTAGCTACTAAACTTCATCTTCATGTTAAAAGGACTTTAAATAACGAGACGTAAATACGTATTCACCATGCCTTTCTAATCTCCTCGATACACATGTTAACGCATTAGTTAATTTTGTATATCTTTCTTTACGCAACTAATAATGCACCAACGAACACTGTACCTAATGCCAATAACAAGCCTCAAGTGTGACCAACCTACTTTTTACCAGCAAACCAATAAGTATGTGAGGGAGGAAATTGAAAGTGAAAAATAAAAAAAACTCTACGAGTTCCTATTTGCATCACTTTAACAAGAAATATAAGCATATTTTTTCCTGAATCTTTATCACTAGTTTATGCGTACGTAAGTAGATTTATACACGATCATCCATATGAAATGAACTAGCAATGAAGCACCAACCCATGAAACTTTTATAAAGAATTACGGCAGCGAATCTCTTGACGTGAAAAAAAGGTCATGAACATTTCATAACATCATTCTTGACATCATAATTAAGAAACTCTTAAGAAACAATGAGTATTGAAATTTCCAGAACACTAAGAAACTGGAGTACTCAACAACGACCTTTGTTTCTAGAAAAAAATGAGTGTATACTAAGATAAGCAAGTAATTTAAATACCAAACATTAATAAGTCGACTATGATAAATGGCTTTGAACAAGAATAAAAAAGACGTATCACAGTCTTGTTAATTCTTAGTACTGAATTAATCTCCATGCTCTTAGTTCATAGTCTGAGGTCACTTTGTTGTTAATTGCATCTTCTATAGCATGTATATAATCAGGTCTCAAGTAAACCTTGCTGCAATTTTAATTAGGGTTTAATGTTATGAATTTGCATAAAATATTAATCAAAATATCATTATGGTAATAATTAATACAATAATCGTCTTACTCACTGAGATTGAAGTATTTCAAGGTTCGCAATTCTTTTGATAAATACGTAGGCCTAAAAGATGCTAATTGCTCAGAAAGTTTAGTAAGGATCTTTCCCCAATATTATTGTTTTTTTAGAGAGAACTTCCCGAATGGAGCCGGACCTGCGATAAATGTTGTTTGCCAAGAGAGGCTACAGCCCTCCCGTTCTCAATGTTTTTTTCGTCTACGAATAAACAGAGGAATGATGTAGATTGTTTCTGTACGGAGAAGAAAATTTAAGTATTTCCATGATAAAATGTTTCCTACCCTTGAGTCTGGTACCCAGGGTAAATGTTTCCATGATATCTCGTTATATTCTTTTTTATCGTTGTTCTGAAGCGTTGGGGCTCTCCGCTATTACGAGAGTCAACAGTTTGATACTGCTGGTTTATAAGTTATTGTACAATTGTTGGAAAGTTTGGTATTTTTTTCAACCTGACGCACAAATCCTTCCATAACGAAAAAGCAGATTTCGATTTTCAAACATCCTTTCAACTTTCTGTCCTAATCATTCCTGACAAGCCTTTAACTGAATTGTAATCTTGCTATTGTAGCTTTACCATTCAAACAAATTCTATTTTAATTTTTCCAATGTATTCAAAGTAATTTATTTTTTCTAAAGAAAGAGTTTTCTTTAGTTGCCATGTAATCTGCTAATTAGCGGCACCAATCCAAAGTCAGTGTACTTCTCTGGAAAATTACTAGTTGTAAAAAAAGCAATGCCATTCTTTCAGGGATCACCCTAACAGATTTACCAACAAAACATAAGTGACAGCATGTATGATTGCAGGAATTCTATTTCCTTTGAAACCTGGAATAATCTCCAAATGTAGCCTACACTTAAACCCATTTTATTTTTTCCAATAACTCTATTGATTAACCCCCCCCCCCCTAACTACTAGGTTTCTCATCTTGTAAAGCCTTGTAATTTTTTGGCCCTGAAAGACAGAGCAAATCTGAATTAACAGCTTAGAATATAATTTTGACAAATATTTGAAAGTGGATACTTAAAAGTATTGACAAAGGAACAAAAAACACATTGGCATGACATCGATGATGACAAAGACGTCGTCGAGGAATGATAGAGGGGGGGGGGGGTAAACAACGATAAGCACGATGACGTGAAAATGACACGGACAGTGGAAGAATTTGATGACGTAAGTAATAAAGGGGTCATTAGGCAATGATCCAGTCATGCTCATTTGTTTACTGCTAAACTTGGCTCTAAAAATTGCTTTTTCAAGTTTTAAATATCTTATTAACAGCTTCAAGAAAATCATCAACAATTGAAAACATTTGCAATCCCTAATTTTTTTTAGAATCTAGACAAATTATTCATGACATGTTTCTCCGGGGTTCCAGACAAAGACCAGACAGATGACAAACTCAGGCTAAAATTCGCATAAAAAGGCAAAATCAAAATATTTTCCATAAATACACGCCGGGAGTTTCAGGAGCGATGTGGCAAAAATAAAAAGCCCTAGAGCATTTCTCGAAACAAATACTAATACAGGGGCCCTTATTCTGAAAACCTACAAATTTCTTGCTTGACAACAAAATCAATGCAATTTGATTGTAAAAAAAATTAATTGACGAAACTAGCCAAGCCAAGTATCTCGCCCAGAATAGTAAATATTTCCAAGCATGCGTCTCTCAAATTATTTTCCATACTCAAATCGAGCCTCATCAACTTTCTTCTTCAAAAAATTTGCGATGGCAAAGTTTTTTTATTTCTTAACGTAAAACTTAAATTTGAATATAAATTATCATATCATCTATTATTTATCAATAGGGATAAAATACATTACATTCAACTAACTTTTATTTTATTAAAATCGACATTACTTGCTATATCTCTTGCTATATAATTCTTCACTGTGTACTTTTGCTAAGTTTATACCAACCAAAGAAATATCCGCAAAATCTCAACTGAAAAGGCCTACAAGGCCAAAAATAATTAAAAGGCAAAAGACAAATTTTCCAGGCAATGTTGTCTCGAAAGAGGCTAAAATTGGAAACTTTGGCCTGAAATAGACCAATCTGGCAACCCTGGTTTTCTCCTAACATATAGAATAATGTAAATACAATGACACAAAGGAAAAAATACAATTAATATAGGGTCATTACATTGTGGCAACCTGCAGCCAAGTGTTAATAAGATTTGAAAAGACAGTGCATAGCTAGACATTATTACTATATATAAATATATGGTATATAAAAACATGAATTCTGTCAATAAAATTGGTCATCAAATTGTTACAAATTAGAAGAAATGTATTTTTATGGTTGCCATGCAATCAACAGTACGAGATTATAGGATCGATACTCCAGAGCGTCTTGTCGTGTGTCATCAAATTTTTTGAAGCCTTGAATAGAATCTTATTCACTACATGTGTCAGTTGTAAGGACATTTTTTGCTTAAAATTTCTTGACATTGCATTAGAAAAGGTTCGAAAAAGATATGCTTGCATGGCAATTTTCAGAAAAATTTACCTCCTTGTTTAAGCTCCTCTTGAATCAGCTCCATCAAAAAATTTTAAATCAATAGACCTTCAAACGACAAAGTCATAGATTTACGGTAGATCTTAGTGTATCACTCTGAAGATTGCGTTAGTCTAGGGAGCGAAGCAAACTGATTTTGCAGGATGAGCTCCTTTTATGATGAACTCATGTTTTGCTACCCCCTGGATCATATGGTTACGATTGCCCTTCTCCATAAACTATTGGTTTCTTCACGAGGAGAAAATCCATACATAGCATATTTCTATAATTATATGAAGTGGAATCTAATGTTATTAGGTTCAAAGAGGCAGTTTAATTATTTGTCCTTTGACATACAGTCTTCTTAAAACCAATTTAAAGGGAATATTTTGCAACGTTAATTCAAGATTTGTTTTCCACAAAACCAGATTGCTTGACCATCATCGACAACTGCTGACCTCTGGTTTGTGTGTTCTAAACTGAAGCTGAGAAATGAAAAGACAATGGCCGTTTGAGAGGTTAAACTGAAGGGGGTTTACAGGGTGCCTAGTTCTAATGTGTTTCGAATCATCCCTTAGTATAGCCTAGACGTAATAAAATATCCTGTGATTTGGATTCATATACAATTTTTTGTGTTTTCACTACGTTTTTTAGCTTCATGTCTATTTCAATGAGTAAAAAACATATTTTGACTCCTCAACCATCAATCTAATTCAAGCAATTTTTTCCATCTGAAAAATATCTTAATGATCTTCCATGTCCTCACAACACAATGCTTTGATAATTAATAGTAGACTTTACACAGAGGCTGAAATGTTACACAGTGTTCTCTTACATACGTAGAGTTCGTATGTTTTAAATATAGGCTTTGTTTACGTTCTGCAGATGGAGACAAATTGTGCTAAAATGAAGACATTAGAATTTGCACAGCTAAGCAAACAAAACATATCAGGTGTTCATTTTCAGAAAAGCTAGAAACGAGGGGCAATTCACTCTTGCAAATAGCGTACGAGATTTTCCCTAAAATAAAAGGATTTCCAGGGATTTTAAGATAAAACAATAGGATTCTCACAAAAAGTGCACGATATTTTCTTGGAGTGATTAAACGTTATTGCATAAGGCTTCCCAAAAATGTCTACCATATATAGGTCAATAAGCACTCATTCTCTTTAAAGTGGCCCCTCCAATTAGCGTCCAACCTATTTTTGCCAAGTTTGAATCAAGAATCCCCTTTATAATGCTCTGAAAGTGGTTGTTCTGCTTAGTCCAGAATTGACTGAAAGGCAATAGAAGCAGAGACAAGGAAATGGTGAGCCATTATACAGATAGAATAATTCGATGCTGAAATAATCAGGATCATGTAATTGACAATGATTTGGATGAGTATGAACACAAAGACGTGGAAAAAGGACGAAATGTAATAGATTTAACTATTAATGTTATATATCATGTTATTTTGCTTTGAGATTTATTCTGTTCACACGAGTTTTGTAAAACCTGCTTTTCTGAATATGTTTCGGACAATGAAATGAACCCCCTCCTATAAACGCGCTTTCCAAAAATACCTAACCCTAACCCTAACCCTAACCCATCTGAATTTGAAATGTCTTTCATACGAGCTCGACCATTTATCGCAAAACGTACGACATTTCCAAGTGGCTGAAAGTTTGTAATAGAAGGGCTCAATGCCTTGGTGATTAGCCCAAAGAGTACCTTTATTTTCTGAATTTTCATTTTTCTCAAAAAGTACAATACGAACGTTTCATAAAAGCAATAGATTCACAAAATCACTAAAAGTTTGATGAAAGCGCACGATTAACGCACTGGCTAGTTGTGTAATATTAAGTATACTTTTAGGTTAAAAACTTTACAAAACGTCAAAGTCTATGCTATGTTTATGATAAAACAAGGACTTTCTTAGCGATTATAAGCTTAAGTCTATAGCAATAATGTAATTTAAGCTGTAATTAACAAGAACACGAGTAGAAAAGATCAAGGAGCCATATTAGAAGGTCTAAAGCCGCAAAGCACGCAAAATGAGCCAAAAAGCCACAATCTGCAATAATGAAAATATAAAATTACATCAAAATTTATTAATTTTGTCTTACAAAATGTAAAAGGGCATTTATCTGAACTCGTAGCCGCGCCATGGAAAGCATGTCTTTCCCAACATTCCTTTTTAAAGTCGCAATCTGCGCAATAGCGGCTGCCAACTTTGGAATCAAATTGTAAAGTCCACCAGTCAAAATTCTATCTATTACATCGAGTCGTCGTGTAAACGAAGGGAAGGGCATAAGTAGCTTGCAACTAGCACTGATTCTACGAACTGACTGAATTTAATTAGCAAACAAGAGAGGTTAGCACAGCGACAAATATAATGTTACTGCAAAATTTAACAGTATAATTTTAATAGCAGAGATATCAATTTAACAACAACAGAATCTAAGCGGCGGGTGTCCAGGAATGTAGATTGTCGTGCAACCTTAGAAAACAAAAACACAAAGAATAAGTTACTGTACTTAATGTATGTAATGTATTCACAAACAAAGTGGAATTCAAAACACTAACAGTTTATGTGATTTACTGTAACTCCATTTGTAAGAAAACGTCTCATTTAACGTGATAATAAAAAATTTGGAATTATAGATCCTTTGCATACTTTGATGTAAAGAACAGGACGGTTATATGTTGCATTTCTTAGCATCACACTTCATGCGACCATCCAGCAGTTTAACTAATTTCTTCTGTGAGTGTACAGCAATGCCTCTGGGCATCAGTATCGAACAGAAAATCTAATACAAGTAAACTCATGCATATTTAAAATAATTTGACTAGCTGTTTGTTATTTGCTTTGCTTAAGTGTGCTTAACTGGCCTAACCAGCATTTTTTCATGGATTGTTAGCAAAAGTTCAGGTTAGTCGGAAAGGGTCGATAAGGACGATAGAGTAGACAAAGAGGAAATGAATTCTATTCAAAACTTTCAACAAAAGGACAGTCCAGTTTTAAGTCATCACAGCTCACTTTTGTACAAATGAGGATGCCTTTCTTTACACAAACTTGTCAGGGAATTTGATTTATGCGTTTCAAAAATTAAGACATTGATTGAAAATTATCATCGAAAATAGAAAATTTATGCAAAATGATTTTTTGTACTTAGCGGATGATAAAATGCACATTTTCATAGAAAAATATCTGTTGCAAATTAAAGATTATTCACCATATGCACAACAACCTATTTTGCGTGCTGACTAGCTGATACCTAACCTTTCTGTTATAATTGGTCCAATTTTTCCTAGTATAATGTTTTCTTTACTATAGTTCATAGATACCAACTCTTTATGTTTCTCAGGGCATAAGTTATGTTGACGAAAGAATAAGTCAGAGAAAGTAATAATGGAGTGAAATGAGACATGTTGGGATGCATTTGTTGACATTTGGTCGAGAGGAAGAAGACATAAAGGAAGAGGGAGGCATAAAAGAATAAGCAGAAGCAAAGTTACAAGAAAACAAAAGAAAAAAGGCGATGATCATCATGGTGAAATAGAGAAGTAGAAAAAAGAAGTGCAAGAAGAATAAGAAAATTTCGAAGAAGATGATGATGATCATGTTGATGAAAGAGAAGAATTACGAAAAATTAAGAAAATAAAAATAGGAGATGATGATGATGACTAAGATGATAAAGGCGATTTGGTAGAAGATGTGCAAGAAGAAAAGAAAGGATTCTGGTGATAATGATGATGAAGGAGGAGTATAAGAAAGTGCAAAGTGAATAAGAAAAAGAAGAAGAAAAAGGCCGACGAGCATGCTGACGACGAAGTAGAAAAGAGCAAGAAGAATAGAAAAAGACGAAGAAGTTGATGAAGATCATGCTTATGAAGAAGAAGAAGCACAAAAGGTTAAAGGAGAACAACAAAAAGACGAAGAAGTTGATGAAGATCATGCTTATGGAGGAAAAGAAGCACAAAAGGTTGAAGGAGAACAAGAAAAAGACGAAGATAATGATAATGACTTTGATGATGAAGGCGATTAAGAGGAAGTGAAAGAAGAAAAAAGTAACGATGATAATGATGATGAAGGAGAAGTAGAAAAATAAATGCAAAGTGAATCAGAAGAAGAAGAATATGGTGATAATCATGCTGATAAAAGAAATTAGGTAGAGAAAGAATAGCAAAAAGAAACCAAAGAAGATCATGATTATAATGATGGCGAAGGAGAAGCAGAATAAGAAGTACAAAGTGAATCAGAAGAAGAAGAAGAAGAAAACAATGCTGACAAGCATGCTGATGAAGAAGCAGGAAATAGCAAGAAAAGTCAGAAGAAGACGAAGATGTTGACGAAGTTGATGACAAAGATCATGCTGATGAAGGAGAAGAAGTAGAAAAGATTGAAGGAGAAATAAGGAGAAGACGAAGATGATGATAATGTTGATGAAAGCAATGAAGTAGAGAAAGAAACGCAAGAGGAATAATAATTAGGAGAAAATTATAATGATGATTTAGATGAAAAATAGAAGAGATATTCAAGATAGCATGGGCTTTTTGGTAATAGTGAAATCAAGCCCAGGCTTTCCATGTGCTGGAATATCAAAACCTGGATGCAAAAGTTAAATCTTTCGTTTGACTTCATTGTTGAAATTGGCGACATATTTACGGGGTATAAAGGTTGGTGTGGTTTCATCTGATAAGGATGTAAACGAAGAAATATACAGCCAAGATTAAAAGCTATGGTGTTTTTAAGTATGCTGGTACTTGTAATGACATCAAAGTATTGTATATTATCAGTTTATAAAAGGTTAAAATGTTTGTTTTTTTAGAAAATCCAGATGACCACTTTAAAAAAACCATAGGCTTACCCCCAACTCGCTACTGTTTTTCACACTGTTATGCAAAACTTTTTACGACTATCGTTCTCTTTAACCCTTTCTGAAATTTGATCGCCTCTGAAGGCCCCTCAAGAATCTATGTCAAATCGTTCTTTGTGATTGCTGCCGTGTATATTTGCATGATCGTGTCTTCTTCATTCAAGGTCCGCAAGACCTTCAACCTCTAGTTCATTTAAAGGTTAAGAAATTTTGCTTCGTTGGCTTGATAGCATAATTGGCAGATCGGATTAGAGCTTCTGCTGCAAAGGCCTTGAATGTTACAATTATTTGTCAATTATTTAAAAATGTATGAAGGCATGCGGATTGGCTGCTGTTGCTTGTTGCCATCTGTTAATAAATTTATGAATTGGAGCTGTCGGATGTAGTGAGAATTCCTGATTTTGTTCATCTTTATGTTCAAATATCTTCTTTATCAGTTATTTCCTTCTGACGACCTTCCATGTATCTTTGCAAAAGAGTGCTAGAACAAGGTGAAATTGTTTGCAAAATGCTTGCCTAGCTACAGTATGCTACAGTGACAAAGCCCTGAACTAGTCTGCTTGATCAAACTCTGAAAGCGAAATGGCACTTAAACCTCAATTGCATAGCAACACAAAGGAACAGAATTTGAGTGCATTAGATAATAGGCGTAGCGTAGGAAGCAATTGAGGGCAGTGGCACATAAAGGCAAAAACTGGTTTGAAAAATCGAGGGCATGTGTCACCTACGCCCCTGGCTCCTAATGTACATTTTAGGGATAATGTATTGATAAAATATATTGTAATTTTGAAAAAAAAACAGAAAACAGTACAATCATTTTTATAGTCATCAAGTGCTTTCTATACTTTCTCTATAACATAAACTCTTATTTCAATTTATGACGCTTGACACATTTTCACACAACGCTTTTTTTGTTATAGTTACTTAGTAAATTTCACTGTCAAAATATAGCATCGACTTTAGTGATTCTGTCTATACTGATGAATTTATGAAAAAATGTTTTCAGGCCAGATTAAAAAGTCAAAGGAAATTTGAACATTATGACCATCTTCTAAGACAAATTTCTTAATTTTTGTACAATCTCCTTCTTTTTTCCTTCCTATTTCCATTTCCTTCTTTTTTCCTTTCAAAAGCACAAATTTCCTTTTGTAAGGAAATCACCTTCCAAGGGGAAGCACTGGCCGGATAGACGTGGTCCAAGCCTTTTTTAATTGAAATCTACCAAATTTTTGGCCACTTGAGCGACAATATTATCGCAAAGTTTAGGAAACACAATAGGCCAGTAGTTGAATTCCTCGTCGGTCGTGCGATGGTCACATGGTTGCTTATAATTAAAATCTGATTTGAAATCTTTGAAATGGCGACAAAATTCGTCTCGTGTCTATAATTAAAAAACCTGTAGTCTTCTGTTATTTAATTTCTATTTCAATTTCTATATTACCCAGCTAACATAGTTTACCAGCTCACATAGTCTGTGCTGGCTGCTGTCATTTATTGAAGAGAACCAGAGCTCTGCAAACAACCACATTGGATCAACATCAAAATGTAACTGGATAGCTGTTGCGAATGTTGCAACAATTGAGCGTTTACAGATATGAAGTTTTGCTAACTTTGATATGTGGATGTTCGTAGAAATTGTTGAATTGTTTAAGACTTTCGTCTTTAGTTGAATTGTAAACGATCGACAGAGAGGAGCTCTCTGTAAAACCCTCACATAAATAATGTGAACTGTACAGAATATCTCAGAGTACTATATAAAGTATGTGTGCTATAGCCTTTCCTGTACCCCTTAAGTCTTATTGAAGACCTGAAAATGTGCCTGGATAAACAAGATGTGGCTGGTGAAGTGCTTGAAGGTCCTTCAACAGCATTTGATGGCTAACCCCCATATACTTCTACCAGCAAAATTGAAATCTGATGTGAATGAACTAGCCGACGACCTGGAACCCAAACATTTTGGTTTGGTTTTGGTTTTTGTGAAGATTTGGTTTTGTGAACATTTTTTGGCGCCCAATGATGATAAAAGCAAGTTTATTACTTTTAGGGCCAACCGATCCAATTTAGAGGAATCTGAAATTTAAGTGAATGGTTCTACTTTATAAGAAAATAAATACGAATGTTGAACTGTTAAGAGAAACACTGGACTATTAACTAAGATTAGAAGAACATATTAAAACTTTTTGTAAAGAAGCTGGGGAAAAGGTTAACTCTCTAGCCAGGATTGCTTCGCCTAAGGATGAATCTAAGCGAATTCTTTTAACGGAAACGTTCGTTTCATCATTATTTTAATTATTGTCCTCTTATTAGGATGTTTTGCAGTAGGAAAAGTAATAGCTGGGAACAGGATTAATTAAAGGTAAACGAGAATAGCTCATGATGATTATGAATCAGCTTTTCAACAACTTTAATAAACATGAAGCAATAACTTCTCATGAGAAAAATTTACAATATATTGCGATAGAAATTTATAAAACAGTTAATGGTTTGAATCCACCTTTCATTGATGAAATGCTTTCCATAAATGAATGCCGATATTACTTAAGAAACTCCCAATTCAAAACAGCGGAGCCACATTACAAAATATATGGTTTTAATACCTTGTCATACAGATGTAGCCAACAATGGAACTCAGTTACAATTCAAATATAATACTCCCGAACTTTACAAATATTCAAAAAATCTCAGACTTTTATCGTTCAATTGTCCTTGTGACCTTTGGAAGGAATACATATGCATCATCAGTTATATTTGATTTACATTATATTTAGCGTTGGTAATTAAAATTAGCTCGTTTTAATTAACTCGAGTATAGCTGTACTAGCTTTAAATAAAGAAAGGAAAAAATGATTCGGCAATGACAAACTTAGTGCGCCAGTTGAATAGCTTACTTCTGACTAACTGCAAAATTATTGTAGCTAGGAAAAATACTTTGCACCATAGATTATATAATGTTAATACGTCTAGATGATCTATAATTTGTTCAAGATATTCAAAATATCATTGTTTTGATCATTTGCTGGAAATAAACACAGCGCTAGTTGTTTTAGATTTGCTATTTCCCTTACTTCGGGGTTTACAACAGTTGCCGTCTCAAGATTAGGGGTGTTGGCTATGCTGTAAGCTTTGTATTTACACCACGCCCTTTACCACACCACGCCCCATCTGAAAACTTGATTTCTGCTTTTTCGATAGAAGCTATCTGACATAGAACAAAACTAAGTCTACTCAAAATGGCGCCAAAGGAACATAATGAGGGTTCCTCTCTTTCTCTCTCATTCTCTATGTCAGGAGTTCTGCATGGTACTTTGAAAAGGGAGGGTTTAACTCTAATACTTATGCTCAATTCCCAGTATTCAACTCTATCTCCCAGTTTTCTACAATCACTGCCATAATTACTTGGAACACCCAACACTTTGCGCTGTGCTTTTCTATTTTTCATTTGTTTTTCCGAATTCGAAATATCATGCAAGGCACACGAAAAAGCTTACTCCATAACCCCTTTCTTTTTTCTATAGTAAATCAACATTGTTCTTAGGGGGAGAGGGGGGTGGCTGAAATTACCTTTGAAAACTGACGTTAGTGTTCCAAGACTTTTGGCAGTGATTGTAGCTTGTCACTAGAAAATTATTTTCTTCATATAGTCTTGCGAGCAGATTCAACTTTTCTTAACTTTTACAAATCAAAAACAATTTGTTCTGTGAAGATTATTCAACAAATTATTGGTACTGTAAATCCTCCAATAGCCGCCGGGGGCTTATTTGCAACATGAAACTTTATAGGGGCTTATTGTAATAGGACACATGTATACAATCACGGGAGGTTAGTCCTACCACATTATTCGAAGGGGGGCCATTGATATTAGCGTTATTGAAAAAAGAACAGGCTTCTTTTAAGTTGTGAATTCTAGCATGAGGTCTAAAACTCAAGACAATTATATTCTGAAGTTTTTGTTCTAGCCATTTTGCAATAATATTTGTTTTCTTTCGCGACACTCTTCTGGATTTCCTGTCGCTAAACGCATGAAGGGACTCCATTTATGCCATGATAGGGGTTTATTTGAAGGCATCGTAAATTTTCACGAATTATAAGAAATTAGATTGCCGCATTCTATTTTTCAAACAAAGGCAAGGCGAAATTGAATAGCTCATTGCATTCGAAGTTGAACCAAAAAAGCATTGAAAATATAGATTGATCAACCAATTTTCAACTTCCCTTTTATCTTCAACGGGGGCTCACGACATGCCTCGCTAGCAGCAATTTACAATTTTCCAGTTTCCAGTAATCCAGTTATCCCAATAAAACTCGCTTTAAGAAACGAGACATCTGGGGTCTACATGCAGTGTACAGGCAGTGTACATGCAGTGGCGTAACGGGGGCATCTGGGGCCCTAACAAAAAACTGAGACGGGGCCCCTATTTACGGAATGCAGTAAAGTCCAATTCAACGCTGTATAGCTTGAGCAGCACAGAAGCAGGATGAAAAAGGGTACTTTTTCTTGTTAAATAGAGCAAGTTCAGTTGAAGAGATATCATCAGTTGAAGAACTTTAAAAGTTCTTGGAAATGAGGCTAATTTGAGCAAATCTTAAAAACATGTGTAAAAAAACAAATTTTGTGCCCTGAACTACGTTTTTACGTTACTGGACATGATGGCAATAAAAATTAAGAAACTTCAGTAGGCCAACTCGAAGCAAACAAATGTTTTGTTTTAAAAAAGCCCAGAAGTTTATATTTTTGTGAAAACCATCGTTGTGGCTGGTTGGTTTGCATAAATCTTTAGAGCAAAAAGCATTTTGGTTTGGGTGGGATCTTGAGATGGTGTCTGACGATCGTTGTTCGGTGCATCAAAGTTAATGAAAAGAACTGGTATGTTGCAAGTTGATTCTTGTTCTCTCCGAAACGATTTAGCATGGATTGTTATACAGTGTCCCCCTGTAGTATTGTTAGGTTCCTCGTTTGGTAGCTATTTGGCTAGGGCGCCCGTGAACATTCTTTTTGACGCCCCTGATATTTGTTCGGTAGGGGGGAATTGCCCCCTTGCCCCCCTGCCAGCACGCCACTGGGCAACTTAAATCTTTCATAGAGCCCCCTTTTAATCTTTTACGACTACATTCCTGCTGTAAAGAGAGGTTACTGCAGTAAGTAAAAGAATACAAAATGAAAATGTTTTCATTATTATTATGACAATCTAAAGGACAAAAATAAATCTTACAATTGATAAATGCAATGGAAGACACAGGCAATACATATTTTGCAAAATATTTAAAAAAAGCATTTAAAAGCATAATATACTTGAATTTACTGCGAGATTATGCTGCGAAATACTTCACGCGAAAAAATTCCTTTGAATGCTTTTGTTGACCTCACGACATTGGAATGTAAAGTTTTAGAAGCGTGACAAGGAGATATGGAACATGATTGGCTGCTGATTCGCAAGCTAAAAGCAAAGAAAGTCCAACTCATTTGAACTTTTTTCGCAAAGAAATTCTTCGCGAAAAATCCCAGCACTGCGCATGCCCATAACGTATTTCGCGCGAACTTTTTCGCATTTCGCTGGTTTTTATCTCACTGAAGATTGCGCTTTACTTTCTTAAAAAGTTGTTTTAACATGCTCTTAGATTGAGGTCATCGTTTTTACTTCTCTTTAGATTTTGAAGACCACGTACCTATTGTATACTGACGTCGATATAAAAAACACTGAATTTTCCCTTAGCATTAAAAACTGGAATTCTCAACGTCGACTTTAGTTTCTTATAAAATGATGATAAACAAAACTCTAGTACGTATTGTAACTCATCAACTCTAAAAATGACTTATAAGAAAAGACAAGCACCAATAGAGTTTGAGCAGGTGGGAGTAGAGCTTGGGAGCTCCAGGGGGCTGAGCCCAAGTAAGGGGGCTCACTCAGCCCCCCCCCCTACTCTAAATCGTTGTTCCTTGGTATATGTTGACAAAATCACCATAGTTATAGCAGAGGTTATGATGAGTCTTTTTTAAAAATATAATAGTTATGACGTCATAATTATTCAAGACATAATGACAAGAGTACACAAAAAATTCAAAAAACATCTATTTTTGACATTTAAATAATTTTCTAGGATTGATCATGTAACCAAATTATGTTGATTGAGGAACTGCTAGGAGGTCAAACTTTCTTTTTAAGTTGGTAAATTTAATTTTGGCCAGTTCAATATTAGTGTGAAGGAATTACGATTTTACCCGAACAAAAATAATAAAAAGCTGTAATTTGGCACATAGGTTCCATACGATACTGGGAATAACCAGAAAAAAGTCCCATCAATTGGACATTGGGAATTCCTTATTTGGGCAAATCCCATATGGCGCACTTAATGATTTTGCATCTATAGAATTTGCGATATAAAATGAAAATATTCAGCAAAAGTATCAGCCATTTTTTCCGCGCGCTTTTCAATATTCACACTCGTCCCACTTGTTTCTGCCCAATCACCACTAAATTTGCATATTCTAAGTATACGTATGTTAAATAAAAGTTATTCAGCATGAAATTATCTTTCAAAAGATGTACATACTATGTGCTTTTAGCAACATTAAAATTTTGAACCACTACTGATCAGTGCGCCATTTTGGTATTTGCCCAAATGAGGAATTCCCAATGTCCAATTGATGGGGCTTTTTTTCTGGCCATTTCCAGCTTAGTATAGAACATCTGTACCAAACTACAGCTTTATATTATTTTTATCCGGGTTAGACCGTTTTTATATCTAATTCCACTACACTATATGGCGGGCTGACGGACTAAATATCTTGTTTTTCTGAACAGTGACACAAGCAGCTCAAGTAGAGCATTTCTCAATATACTAAGAAGGCAATCTGTTCAACGACATCAGATTTTATACCTTACGGGTCTTAAATTCTCGGGCCAGATTTCCACAGCGTAATGATAAATTTTTATCCATTTTTTCTTTCAAAATCCTATGCAGAAACGCTACTAACTAATTATTTCAGTTATTTTAGTTATTTCTTGAAAATGACGTCATAGCCAAAGTCATATGACACATGTCTGAAATTTTGTACAAAGAAAAAAAAGACCATACAAATATAAGAAGTAACAAGAATTCCACAAATGGCTATGAAATGAACCCGAATTAAGTGCATCAAAAGGTTCCTTAAACTTTGACCTTGACCACTGTGAAAAATAAACAGCCAAATTCCCCCAATTTAACTTATTTTTAATTCTTTACACAATTTCACACTTCATATAGATACAAATATGGAGCAATGCCTGAATGGACCCAGGGCCTACACCAACAGTAATATATAAGTGAGCGGAGATCATAATACTTCCCATTTGCAAGGTATAGGTCTAGTGGCCTACTGTACAACCCATTTTGTTATATTTTTGATGCAGATATATTTCCTCAAGGTGTTGTTGCTTTCTCGCTGAAGTGAAACGTTAAGACAATGTAATTCAGAATGCAAAATAAAATAATCGATTAAAAGCAAAATTGCTAATAATAAAATATGAAAAGCATAGAAGATCATCAGTCAGTCGTTGCGATGTGACGTGTTGACAGTCCTAAAATTTTCTGGCAAGCATTCAGATTTTCCGTCAAACAGCCTTGTAGGGGGGCGATGCGTCCTCCCTTGCTCTCATCGTCGGCTCTGAATGGGCCCCCCAGTCTTGATAGGGTTAAGGGGAAATGATTATTTAAACCGCCGATGGCCATAATATCTTTAGTCATGGAGGCTCGTAATATTAGGTGAGCTAAGCTTGGCAATAATCCCATGAAATATTTAGTTAGGGAACACAGTAACGAACTTGACCAAATTCTGCCTTTTGCAGACGATAAGCGGCATTTTAAGACGATGTCGGAAAAAATTTGTTTTGTAAAGGTACCTAATCCGGCATGCAAGTACCTTGAATAAAAAAATTCTACTCAACATTTTCAGTAGTTTTCACTTTCAGTCGGTCATTTTGCTTTAGGCCGAAGTTGATGGCAAAGTAAAAATCAGCGTCGCCGTTCAGAATGTCAATTGAGCCAGTCATGAAAAAAATTTATTTAAATTCTTTATCGCGGAAGGGAGTTGTAATAACAAGCACGTAGCTGTAGATGTCGGCCAGGGTGGGCAAATTCGAGCCAGAACCGTAAATGAGGGAGGCAGGCTTAAAAACAAAAGAGCAGATATAACAAACATATATATTTAGACTAAATCGAGCTCACGGAATTATAATTATGCCAGCTTTTGAAAAGGTGTAACCAGGGGGGCAAGTTGTTGTCAAATTTTCATTTGGGGGGCATAGCCGGTCGTCCCCCCTGCAGCTACGTGGAATTTTAGAACTCGCTTTCCAAAAACACACATTTTGTTTTTATTAATAAGCTTCAGCAGGTGTTACCCCCGTCAATGAGAGCATTTTGGTTTTTTCCTCAAAGTCATGCCAAGCCTTTGTCAACTGACAATAATGCAAAACCAAACCCAGAGTCGCGAATTTTATCTTTGTGATCAAAATTTTGCCTCGTCTTTCATGATTTATTTGTTTTTGTAGGAAATCTATAGATTGCGAAGCGAGTTACTGAAGTCTTAACTATTGAAATGCCCTCAGCTGTACACAATGTCAGTTCAGAGTGTTTACATGAATTATTATTCTAAGAAACTCCGTTTGAAGTTGCCAAAAACTTTATGAAAGTGAAAGAAATTTCGACATAAATGAAACAGGCCGATAAAATGAGGCAACAAATAAGAACCTGGGAGATTTTGAGCTAAAATTACTTGACACGAAATTTAACTTTGATAATAAATTGTACTTAATGCGCCCCAGGAGATGTTTGAATGGGAAACGCACGCATTTGATGGCGGATGGAGGCGTCCTATTACAAGATTAACATATTTTGTATTGATATTTCCCTTTTGTTTTGTTACTCATTGACATGCTTCTTTTAGGTTTGTTGATCGACGCCACAGCACCGGTTGAGTGCTTGCCGTTATCTTCTTTTCACGGGGGTAAATCGCATGTATACATACATGACAGGTAAGGAATCTATTTTTCAACCAAAAAATGAATACAAATTTCGACGAAATTGTTCATGAAATAATTGCTCGATTCATAGGCCGTTAATGATCTTAGGTGGATTACAGAGACAAATGCAGCATTTTTTGAATTAGATCTAGTTAAACTTTCCAAGCGAAATCATCAGTTCCGTTCCTTACGAAAATTGCCGTTATTCAATATGTCACGTGATTAAACATTCTATAATTGCTAGTTGTACGGGGGTAAGTAAACTTTATACGGTTTCAGATATCATTTGGTTGTTTCTCGCAAGACATAGACGGATGCCATTATTCTTTCATTTTTAAATGAATGTTCTATGAACTAGCTGAGTTTGTTCTGCTTGGCTTTATTTACAATTTGCCGATAAATACTGTGTTTAATGGAATATTTGACCCATAAATGTAGTCACGTGATTGATGTAATCTGGCGGATGGCTTCGGTGTTGAAATCGGTTTGAAAACTGTTGATCAGTGATACAGATTCTCAAACGTTGGAATGCGTCTTAAAAATTGTTGATCTGCGCATTAAAAGCCTTCAAATATGGATTGTTCAGTCGTCGAGGTAAATTTTCAAAGCTTGTCTATATTTTTAAAGAATTTTTACTCATAGAAGTAATTTCATTTAAAATATGCATGATATAAAGCACTATACAATTTAAGCGTTGTGTTATTTATATATTCTAGTAGCAGAAGTATTGCACTGAAACTAATTCCTATTCTTTTTTCTTTGAGAATCTGCGTTATTTTCCCATCACTAACACGTACAGTTTTCGTGATTTTGAAAAATATTGCTGATTTATAATGACCATTGTTCATGAAGGAAATCAATTCACTCGCACATACGCACAACAATATATCGTATTGTGTTATCACCTTCGAAAGCGAAAATATCTGTTTAAAATTGACAAAAATATTTTT
Organism: Rhopilema esculentum; assembly: GCF_013076305.1. The sequence continues at coordinate 5,941,501 of NW_027019328.1, forward strand.
CAGTTTCGTGTTGATTCTACAAATTCTGTTCTTGTATTTTATTCCCAAACCTAGTTGTTTTAATAGTGCGTGCTCTATTTGTCAAAGTATTGTCAACTCCGAGCCTAATTAAACATGCATGTGTATTATTGTGTGAAACACAGCCAGCATTGCAAAACTTTTTCGTCCTAGCTCAAACGTATATAAATAAATTCAAGTAAATTCCTGTTTTCGTTTTCAAAGTTGACTCTGCTATTAAAAATACAATCACAAACACCACTGATAAAAATATTTATATTTTATATTTCAGTTTGTAGGGAAAGAACTTGGACAGCATGGGTCAAACATTTATTTTAAAGAATTTTCTGTGATTGTTGATGGTGTGAGGAGAAGCTATAAGCTTGGAGAATTTTATTTCATGAGGAAGGACCCGCAACAGCCAATATGCATTGCTGAATTTCAACTAATTTGGGTGAATTTGAAAGATGGCAGAAAATTAGCAGCTGCGAAATTATATTTTAGACCAGAAGACACAAATTCGGGAAGACTTTGTGAGCATGGCGAGGTATGGTTAAATTGCTTTTCGCTTTTAAAAACAAATTTCCTATTGTAGCCTCAGAAAAGGGCTCAATTGAAATACCAGACCAATGCAACAAGATAACCGGGGGGTAGTGCCTTAGTTTTGGAAGACAAAGGATAGTTTGGAAAACCACAAATTTCACGAATGCGTAACTTAACCAATTTTACGAATTTCTAGCCAAAATATGGATAAAATTCCCGAAAAGAATGATTCGTGTTTGAGTACAATGCTTGAATCCTTTTAAAATATTTTTTAACATTTGTTTTGGTATTTATTTTATCTCTATATGATTTTTTATATTTAGACTTGTATGCCAACTCCACGATTAAAATTCGGTTTACATTTTTCGATATAATACCGTAAACATAAAGAAGATTAGAGTTCTTGTTTAACTTAATTTGGTTTAATCGCGTCCTATGGTTTGTTTCATTTTTGTTGATGTATAACTGCGGGAAACATCTTCGGACTGACAGGTTCCCCTGCGTTCATTCATTCAGCTAAATTTGTTTTCCTTTTAGTTTTCTGTGACTTAAATAAGATATAAGAAAGAGCAAGTAAAAAAATTATCGATACGCAGTTAGAAAGCAGTATTCGCTCGTGTTTTATAGCTATTTGTCGGCCGAACTAAGGCCGTGATTCAATATACCTTTCACTTCTGCGAGAATTTGACACCTTCAGATCGCGCTCCGTAAATCTTATAGAAAGCATATGACTTAATTTAGTGGTTCAAACCTGATAACCAGAGATTAGTAATTTTTATCGCTCGTAAGATTATGTGAATAAAATTTGAAATGGGCTTTGTTATCAGATTTTATCCGAATTTTAGCGCTTCCGAAGATCGAAATTATTTGATTCGTGGCGGATGTTGGCTTCAGGTTTTCTCCAGCGGGCGAGGAATCTTTGTAATTTATTTGTCCTATTTAGATTATCTACGCCCAGTTCGCCGTTTCGCTGAGATTTTAATACTCCATATTGGCTGAACAGCATAACCGACTTTTTAGTATACGATTTGCTTCAGAAGTCTTAATTTTTTACTTGTTTATACACAACAGGTTGCATCAGAGTATAATTTGTCAGTGAAATTATTTTTGATAACTTCATGTGGTTGGGTGAATTTTATTCCTTTGTGTACAGGATTTATTTGCATTTGAATATGATAACATGCTGACTTCACCCGTTAACACATGGCGTCAAAAACGACAGTAAATTGCTTATTTATTGTTTGGACACATTGCCCCTTGGACAAACTAGATGAAACTGCCCTCTCCTACTCCATTAAAATATCCTGTTAGAAAAACTGATCGTACAGACAACCCAAGCAGAGTTATTTTATAATGACAAAGAATGTTTCAAATAATGTTTCTCGGGAGGATCGATTCTGTATGTCGTCTAAATTCGATGAAAAATTTTGTGATTTGTTAAAAGTATTCTTTGTGATTTGTTAAAAGGGCGTTTTCTTACAGTAAAAAAGCCTGGCCTATACGTTTTTGCATTGCCCCCTCCCCCACAGCCTTCTGATTTGCGCCGAAATGAAATAGGAATAAAGGCTTTCTTTCTTTTAAACAAAGATCTTGCATTGAGAACAAAAAATTCTGTTGACGAAATTCTTGATGGATTTATTTTCGGTGAAAAAATTTCAGGCCTATTTTAATTTTCGGTGTAAATTTCAGTGTGAAGTTGAATTATTTCGGTGGTGAGGAGAATTTCTGGTCAATGAAGAAATGCAAATTTTATGTTATTTTTTTCTTTCTTCAATGTAAAATCTCCAGGAATGCAATCATAAAAGTTACAAACATAAAAAAATTCAATGTCACTTCAATAAACTGAACTGAAGAGTGGGCAATATCATTAACCCTAATGAAAGGAAGTTTTTTATGTCATTTTAATAACCCATTGAGTAAAATTAATTGGGCGTTTAGGCCTACAGCTCGCAATACCATCGAAACTTGAGACGTCCAAGTTCAAACCACTGGAACATTAAAATGTAATAATTGAGGGTATTATAATTAGCACGTAGAAGCATTGGTTCGGCCGATTGAAAACTCAAATTTCTTTGGATGAAGAGGGTGAAATAGACGTATAATTATACCAAGATAAAATAAGTTCTTTTTTTATCTTGGTAATACTGAAAAACAATGCTGGTAGCTAAAAAGTATCTGCAAAAACGTTCCCTATGTACTTCAGTCGTGTTTTGTTGTTTCAGGTTTCAGACATCTGGAAATCCTGTACATGCTCTTGCATCTTTGAAACATCAATGCAAACCTTTTTTGTAATTTTCTATGTAGCACATCAGTGTACAATGAAAATCTAGAGATTTTTCCAGCCTTTGAAAATTTTGGCAAGAAAAATTATTTTCCTGAATCCTCTCGCTGAATCCTCTCGCTCGCTAATCCTGAATAAAGTTATTGTATGGACCTGTTAACATCGCTCTTCGGATATCCGAGACAGCACAAAAAGCAGGTTGTTCTTCGTTGACTATTAACTTTATGTTATTCTTTTATTGAAAATATTTAAAAAACTAAAAGATATAGTGAACATATCATCCTATACATAAAGCTAAATCAAATCAAAATTTGGCCAGGAAAACCAGGGGATGTAAAGCTTGGAGGGGTGTCATTTATCAATGCTGAAAAACAGTATTTTTGCTTTATTATTCTTTTCATAGCACGGCACCCCTCAGAAAAAGTTGAAGGTGTTCTGAGACTGTTGATCTGGATATTATCATCTGATGATCAGCTGATTTGTTGAGATATTTCATTCTATAAATTTCCTCTTTCTAGCCTTTGTTTGCTGTTTATTGGAGTGGTTAAAGGGTGAAAATGTTAAAGCGTTTTCGCGTTGCTGTTTGCCGGGAAATATCAGTTAAACCCTCGGGTTGTCGGTACTCAGATTGGGCTAGCGTTTTCCGAAAGCCATTATTATAGGTTAATTAAATCCTGCTTGGATTAAAACAATTCGCCAGGGAAATGCTTCAGGAGATTACGCGATAAAATTTACTCGCTGGAAATATCGCTGTATTTCTTCGCAGCGAATTTTAGTTGCGACCAAATTGTATGAATGCGATTTTGGTAACCATATACGATGCATGGGCAACCCCCTGGTTCCGAGTTGCTAATCGTTCAATTAAGTTGCATGTTTTTATTGGATTTGCTTTTAGGGGGTCGTGTAGCGGATTGCTTAGTGCGTGCTTCTCGTGTGAAACCCTCCATCGAGACAAACCGAAACAATACTGTGTGTGATTAAATCGTGTTTCGTGAGTTGTCAACTACAATGCCCTTTATTTAACATGCTATGTGAGAACTTAGAGGTGCTAGCTATGCACTTGGGATTAAATGCACGTGTATTTCTTGTGTTCCTGTTCTAAAAGCCGCTCACAGTCCACAATAAGTTTCGTTTGCAATGTTTCCAGGAGTTACAAACATAATTGTTCAATGGCGAACTTTCATCGATTTATCTCTGCTGAAATTTTCGAGTGATTTTGATTTGACGCTAAAACTTTTATCGCAAATAATTGTGATTTTATGGTTTTTTATGACTTCACCCTGACTCTATGATTTGGTTGCTTGGTTGTGAAATATTGTCAAAGTCATTTTCCTATAATTTTATTCTAAGGATATTTTTATTAAAAAATCATGGTAGCAGGTGACGTGTTGATTATGATGGTCCCAGATCGTTGCACTTAGCACAGTTCAGTAATACAAAATGACAGTAGCCACGACACAATAAATATGAACTCTTTTTTATAAAAATGCCATAAATTTTTCCCAGCCTCGATATTCTTGATGAATTTTCATTTCGAGTCCGCATATATTCTTAAGTATTCCTATTTTTTCAAATCTGATAAGGTTTCAGGGGAACATCGCCCAGCCTAGAATAGAAACCACTCTTTTTGAAAAATGAGATATGTCAGTCATGTGAGTCGCTGTTGTGAACATTCCAAAACACTCAATTGCTGAAAAATGAGACAATAATGTGATCTGAGGCTGAGCAATATTCTTATAATATTTATTGGAATCGAACGATTCTGAGCCCGAATATTCTTATGAACAATATTCTTGTAAAAATGAGTGTATATTTGTTAAGAATCGCCAAATTACTGGTATTCTGCCGAAATTACTGTAATTTAACAAACAGGAATGAAAGCTACAATGATATTTTTTATCAGATTAAATTTTAATCTTCAACGTCTGTGGCCTTTATTTCAATTTTGGCAAGCAAGAGTTCTTGTTTTCCTATTCTGAGCCAAGAGAAGATCTTTCAATTATGAACAAAATAAAGAAAAATTGTCAGATAGTATTTAATATCCAAGGGCCAATTCACTGTAATGTTTCCACCATGCAAATGTGTAGATTCAGTGGTTTCTGGTAGGTTTTCTGAAATTCTGACGCTTCCTGCTATTCGAATGAACAGCTTTTCCTTGTACCAATGATAAATATTGCATTTCTTCAACCAAAATTTCACCACCATCTGCTAACTTACGGCCAATATTCGTGCAAACTTCACACAATGTTGATTTGACACTCAAATTAAACGAATAAAGTCACTTTTCTCATCCAACTTTCTCTGTATAAGGAGCTAATTGTCTACGCGCTTATCAAAAGAATTATTTTCATAATTTCTTATGAATTATTCAAAGCTTAATAACTGGTTGGGTTGATTAATGTGTTTATGAAAAGGTGAAATGGTCTTCCTTTTGCTAAATTTATGTGTGCTGAGATTTACATCTTCAAATTTAGCTAATTCTGCACACCAATAATTTAATGTTTCCGCGCACATGCGAGAATAGGAATATTGAGGATATTTCGTGTTTGAACAGCCAAGAATTGTTGAACTGCAGTTTCGCAATCCAGATTTGTTGCTAAGGTGCTCCACCGTTCAATGAATCTATCTCAGTTTCGAGCAGATAGCACATCAAAGAGTATTGATTAATATTTAGAATATTGTTTTAACTTTTTCTGTTATTTAGATATACAAGATAACATATTGCCACTGCGTTGAAAAGTAAGTAACCCCGAAGTCGCAATGACGTCATTGGCACGGCCATTTGATAATGGTTTTTCATTAGTAGCAGAGTTCAAACATCGTTTCATTACAACTTTAAAACATCAATAGATAAATTTTCTCTCACTTGCAATGGTTGTTTTTAGCCCTTTTATACGTTGTGGCTGGTTGGTTTATAATTGCCGGACGTGCAAATATTTTTGGTACATGAATTACCTCTAAAACCGTAATTTAGCCACATTTTGCTAGCAAAAAATATTTTAATGCTAGTTTTCTGAGTGATGAGTAATGGCAAGTTTATGCCAAGCATCGATTTTGATATGCTTCGGATGTTATTTTTGCAAAGTTTTAAGCTTGACGTCATCCTCATTTTGTGCTTTCAATGATTAGCATTGCCTCGAAACTACCCGTTTTACCCCGGCAGACCCTACCAATAATTTTCACCTTTCACAATCATATATCCGACTTTGAAAGAAATCCAATTTTCAAAGTGTTCTCGTCGATTTTCATAACGAAATTTCATGTTCTGTATTCAAATCTTTAGGGCCTTGTTTTTATCCCGAAGGCGCTCAAGGTTAAATCAGTACAGTTTTATTTCATTCTTGCGAGACTTTTTGATTGTGTTGTTATCTCTTATATCGGGCAAGCCAATCCTTGATAAGGTTTGCTACGTACATGACTACAATTTCAAAAAACATTTTGTCTGAAAAGAAACACGAAAAGAGAGAACGAGTACAGAAGTTGACGATTCGAGTGTTGCGAACCTCGTTGCCTAAATTTTAACTGGACCAGTTTCTATTGTTCATGGGCCTAAAGAAATATAAAAACAAACAGTTGCAACAAAATTTGTCTAGAATTTTAAAATGACAATACACCATCGGTATAGATTATGCAGTAAGACAAACGTTTTCCTTGGGCAGGCTATATACTCGGTTTATGTTCGCTTTCGTGCGCAAGTATTTTCTGGCTGCATACTCAAGTTTTTTTTATGTGAGTTCAGCAAAGCGCTTATTTCGTATTCGATTGGATTTTATTACCACCCTTGGTGTCAGGTATAATGGTGGGTTAAGACTAACCGACAAGAAAGCTGGTTGTGTACAATCTTGTTTTGTCCAATCACCACGAAATATTCATTTTTATATGTTAAATACAGCTCTAACAAAGTCTTTGTCATTTTATGTCCTATTATTTGTAAAACTAAAATATTAATGATGCTCAAAATTTCAATAACTTCATAAAATTATGAAATAACAATTAGAAGTTGAATTACATTAGATTTAATTATTAATTTGTGTTACAATAAAAGACCATGTAAAGATATAACATTTTAAAATTATTGCATTATTTTTGAAACAGATGTTCATAGAACATAAGATGTTGCAATTACTATTCAAAACATTTTATTCTTCTTTGTTCTCGAAATGAGACTCGCCATGACCTAACGAACGATTTTACTTTCTAGCTTTTTAGAATTAACCGGGATATACATCGCAAATGAAGCTTTCTTGGTTGGGTCATCCTTTTTAAGGCTACTATAAACAATAGCAAATACCATGGCAACAATTATAAACCAATTCAATTTAAGAAATCATTTTGTAATTAAGACCCGGTTTATGCTTTCGAATCCGCATGTTTAATAAAAAAATATTCAATTTATGACAGAAATTCGCCTTTTAATCTAGGCAGTTGTTCAGGGGTTGCAAAAAGCAGGTGCTGCAGCCCCCCATTTATCTAAGGCATTTTCAGTCACAACACCCTTCTTTAGGAAGTAGGGGCTCATTCCTGACGAAATGTGACCCAAAGTATCAAAGGACGCGTTTTTCGCTGAGTAGTCATATTTTTAATGATATAAGTGTAGATTAAATTGAGATTGGGTAAATACTGTATTCTGATCTTATGGCCATATTGGGTAGCAGAAGAATTCGAAAGATGTTGTGATCATGTGCCTGTTTTGCTTCCCCATCTTCATTTTAAGGAATTTTTCTATCTTTCCAAGCTGGTTTACTCAGATTTATAAGCATTTCAGGCTTCACTGACTGCATGTCAATAAATCTGAAAGAGTTCTCCATGTATTGAATGCGAAATCTGTTTTGTTTCCAAGCTTAAGCATAATCCTTCTGACACAATGTTCAGCTGTTCTTGAAACCATTAATACACCTAAAGCGAATATCTCACATGATGACATATATCAGTTTTGCCAAGGCCGATTTGATTTCAATGCTGTTTCGAATAGGTCAAATATTTTCAGATTTAGCCCGAGAAAACCATTCGCGGCGAGAAAGCAGTGGCTTTGCAGTGTCGTCTCAGTTGTCAGCCAAACCACTTATCCTTGTTGTGGGTTACAAGAGCTGGAAAACAATCATGCACATTGCCGGGAAAACTTCTAACAATTTTGCCTATATTCATTTTTTAAAAGTATTCTAGCAACCAATTCAGTTGTAATAGTAGTGAATGCACTCATCAAGCTTTTCTTTGCCCGAAATTTCGCCTTCAATTCACAATTATCCGTAAAAATGTTGCAATCAGTGCTTTTTCTTAAAATTCGCTTGCAGATCGAAAATTAGTGGATTAACTCTTTTTAATGGAGGTCTAAGCAACAATACAACAACGTAGGTTAACAACATTCAATGTCACTAGGGCTTTTCCGGTGACGTCATTGCGCACGCGCAAGACAACGTCATTCCGCAAGCGTCAAAAGTCGCGTATAAGAAAGAAATCCCTTAGATGATAAAAAGTTAACAAATTACAGTACTGATCACTTTCAACCTTGAGTAACTGGTTTAAAATGATTCTGTTAAAGATGGGATGGGTGTGATTCTAGACGGTAAGGTAAGACGATAGTGAAGAACTCAATACGGCTGATTAGGTGTTCTGTAGTATGTTATTTTACATTACGTTGCTGTGTTTCTGAAGAAGTAGCTTTCAGCCCTTGACATTAAAGAAAGCTTTAAGAAACAGAATATTTTAAAACTGAGTGCTTTTCCCGAGCTTTGTTAAAAATGCATGTATCCTACGGAATTAGGCTTTGTCTACTTCTTGTTCAATAACATCTTTTTTCCAACACCTTCTACTTTTTCACAAATTTCAAAGCTAATTCGCTGTCCAAAATCTTGCTATCATAAATATGTTCTTCTTGTGAACATATTGCACAACATTTATTCAAGTTGAAGCTGTGACGTGGTATAAAGAAGATACGGTTGTAAATTTGCAAAATTATCCAGTAGATAAGACATAAAAAATATATAGAGCAATATAATATTGAGATTTCATTAAATTTGCAGGATGAACTAATGGAAGCCGATCGCTTTGTGTCTGTTTATTGTGAGCAAGTTCCATCGTGGGAGTACAACAGCCGGGTTCCATTTGGTTCTTGCGCTTATGACGGCGTTAAACTGGCTAATCAGTACATAAACCAGCACAATGAGTTGTCTTCATCGGTTAATTGCTGTTGCAAAGTGACGGATAATTGTAAAACGCAAGGGGTTCGAACTCCAGTGAAAGTGTTGAGTTTTCCAGCATATTGCAGATACAGGGCGTCAATGAAGCTTTTGGCTACTGGCTGCAAACTGCCGAGGAACGTGATGCTTGCTAGAGGTGCAATCGAGGTCGATTGCCCAAAAACGAGGATACTCTTTAATCGCTTCAAGTTCCAACACCCCAACATTGAAAGATTTTCTTTAGCTGAAGATATTCGAAGTGAGTGTTCTTCAGTTATACCTCTCAATACTTAAAACTTAAATCCTGTTCGATTTCAGGGGTGGCATTGCCGAGACGTACGCTTGTTTACATTGAAAGCTGGTTATAAATGATTAGCTCCAACAACTTTGAAAGTTCACTGATACTGGTACTGTATTACTCTGAACAACTTATGGTCGTTAAAAATAAGAAAGGTACTATTCTGGGAAAGCCTTTTGAAAGAACTGTTCCCTACAGTTAATAGCTAAATAATGACACCCTCAAAATCTGTTTTTTTCAAATTATTTTCTGATTATAATTTCCCTTTCAATAGAGGGGGCTTTTTTTCGAGAAGGCATTGAAAAGAAGGAGGCCTTTATCTTTACTCGAAGTCAAACAAAATTTGAAAAGAAAATCAAATTCGACTAGGGTAATCTTTAAAGACTTTTCATAGGTGCCTCGTAATCAGACCCCAGTTCACCACTCGGCTTGCCCGACAGTTTATCTGCCGTCACACACTTGCGAGAGATCCGGTGTGCGTGTCTGATACTTTCCTACTTGAATGATGTTTGTTCATCAACTCCTGTCCAGGTGCTGCAGTTTTTGTGGATCGAACACGCGGGCTGCTATTTTTACCTTCGTTCTTTCAGATATCAAATTACCAGGTTGCAAATTGAACATGGCCAAAAATACTTCTCAGACATAATTTGTATATAATTTTACAATTTGTAAATTTGATCCACGCATAACTAAAAGATATTGTAGTACCGGCTGTATTCTATGACTTTTTTTTCAAAGTAAAGTCAGGAACCCACCAATTCAAACGAAAAGCGGAATTAAGAAAAGTTTGTAGAAGGAATCTATTTTGCCAAAAAATATTAGATGTTGCCACTTGATTGATGTATGTCAGGTAGATGTTGTCACTTGATTGATATTCAAGAGTTGGTATTCAAAGGTTTATCTCACACTTGGTGTGCTCTTGGGATGAAAAACAATTCTAGTGGCTTCGAGGCTTAGAGCTGAAAGGAAACGTTGGTCTTATCCATCCTCAATAATTTGTTGAGCCTCGCTCTTTTTTTGTAAAAAAAACAGTCAACATTGAGCACCACTCATTATTTCCTAAGATTTTAATAATCTTAATGTCTTTAAAGTTCAATATCACTTCTCCAATACTTTGGTGCTGGGAATAAAGGATTTGCTGTATATTATAATTTTTTACGGAAGGTGAGAGAGCTTTGAAGTTGATTGTGAAGAATTCATGAGACTTTATGAAGAATATATATTGCTTTCGTCTGACCTTTTTATGCCAATCAAAAAATTTCAGATGTTTGTTTCATTACTCATTTTTCTATTCACAGTATTGTTTCGAGTATTTAAGTCCTTTTTTTAAAAATGTCCAGTGCACGTTTATAGCAAATTTTCTAAATTAATGAGTGTAATTTGATATTTTCTGCTCAGCAGGCAATAGTTTTGGGTACACTGACCCGGGTACATTAGGTTTATTTTAAAGCTTTCTGAATAGCCAAAAGCAGTGACGTAGCCAACGGAGGGTTCTGAGGGAGTTGATTGCCTGCAATTGTTCGCTAAAATGTTCCCTGTAAATGCAATGACGAAAATATCAGGAGGTTTAGTGTTGGATTCTAGCAGAACTCCGCATTATTGATTATATTGTCATAAGGAATACAGTCGTTCCAATAGGCGCGGTCCTTAAAAATTCTACCGGGGCAAAATTTTGTCTGCCATCAGTCCTCCCCCGAGTCGTGGGAGTTGGGAAGAAGAACAATTTAACCTTTGATTTGAACATTCTCAGGAAGGATTTGGAATCAAGATAGGCACGTTTGGAGAACGTCATTATTTCTCCTCCAGTATTGGCGTCTTGGGCTAGGCTACTGCATGCTATATACTCATATTATGGTTTTTGTCGCAAAGGAAATCCTAAAGAAATCAAAGAAAATTTTCTCGCTTTTTGCTTTTGCTGGATTAGCTATAAATGAATCTCGCTCATGTAAGCAAGAATGAACGATTTTTCAATAACGCTCCCGGCAAATTTGTCAAATTTATGAATAACTAGTTTCTTTGTTGGTCTTGAGTTTTCAAAAGAGAGAGATTTAAGGTGCAGAGTTGTTTGGCACATTCGTTCAGGCGTTGGAAATATGAGATGTTAAGGGTTTTTGATGCAGTATGCAGTATAAAAGTGCACTCAATTCTTCTTAAGTAAAGCTCAAAAGCGCCCCTTATTGCACGGTAGTTTGAAATGTGATAAACCATTGGCATTGCATTTATTTATTAATGATTTTAGCTATTCGCGGATTCCCAATATTTTGGCAATTGGGGAAAGGGATGGCCACTCCCTTTTGCTTTGCCGGCAGGTGGAAAACAACTGAAATGAGTAAATAGTAATCTGTAACAGGCTTCTAGTTTTTGTTAGTTTGGCATTGTTTTGTACGGTTATGTTAAACCTTGCTTTCAGTGGAGGGCCTAACTTGCCCCACTGTTTGTTTTGATAGATAGCTACTTTGCCCTCTAAACATGTCATATGACGTTAATAGTATTCTCGAGTCTAGAAAGCAAAGAATGTATTCATCACAATCTTGTTTAATTGATGATTTCTATCGAAGGATTCTTGAAATAGACTTCAATCTATCAAGTATATAAGCATTTTTGTTAAAAAACTATGCTCAGGACAAGTGCGCAGTTTCTTAATTTTTTTGCTGATTGTAGTATGAAAGTTTCCTAAAATGTCTCTTTGATGCCAAATGCAAAAAAGCTTCTTTTCAAAGCAAAAATAGCAAACAACAACGTAGAATAACATGGCATTGTCTATGTCAATTGAACCAGAAATAGGTTCTTTACAGGTACCTTAAAAATAATTTCCATCCTATTTTCAAATATTCATTTTCGAGCAGTTGCAGGTATTATGGTTTCCTGATTTTTTTATCTTCATAAGGTTCGGTTTCTAATAGACGGTTTCTGAAGGTACTTTTGAATTCATAACGAATAAGAAGTGAGATAAAGCATTTAAGCTGAAGATTTTTAGTATTAAGCTAACACTGTACACGAAAGTAACATGGGAGATCTACAGGTGCTCGAAATCATTTTCTAAAAGAAGTTGTATATTTTTGCTCGAAAAGCTTTGTTTTTGCAAGCATTAAAGAAAAACAGACTTTATCTGCCTTATAAATGATATTCTCCAGAGATTAGAGGATCAGATTTTGCAAGTGGCTGTTATTGTTCGATTGAAAACGTTGTTACAAATCTGATAAGGAATCTTGTTTTTTATGATATATATATGATTTTTGCTGTTCCTGCATATTTGCTGAGTTATCAGATATTTCTGATTACCAGTCCTGATAAGCCGTTTTAATAAAACGGCACCAAACTGGTAAATGTTAACTATCTTCACAAAGGAAGCAACAAAGGGGTCACAGTGCCTCGGCCTCCATAGCCCGAGTTCTTTGTAGTTTAGGATGATTCACGCCCTTTCATCTTTCTCTTTCCTTGGACGAAGTTGAAAAGAAAATTTAGTTTCGAATAGACAAGAGAGCAGGGACAAAGCTGATGGGTAGGTGCCACAGCCCCTCCCCTGCCACAAACCCCCTCCATTTTTCAACACGATGAAAGAACACGATGAAAAGAAATATACCAAGTTGTGGATCGAAATATAATACCCAATTATTTCGATCCACAACTGGGTATATTTCTTTTCATCGTGTTCTTGCGGACCCTTATTCTGACGTTTTATGCTCTGAGGAGTGTCAGACGAAAAAGCTTTTAGTATGTTGTAAAATGTTTGCTTTTTTCAAAGCCATTTCAAATTCTGTACCGCAAAAAAATTGTTCACGGTTTTCAATTTGTTTGGTCCATTTTTTCAGAGATGATTTCATAAGCGATAAAAATCTCTTTGTCTTGTGTTGAAAGTATGAACAAAATGTTTGAGATATTTTTATATGAGATAGGGGGAAATTGACCTTGTAAATCAGCCTACAAACAAGCCCATACACATCCCCCGGAACGGCGAGTAAATTTCTTCTCTTGTGGTCTGTGGCCTGATGGGGAACTGGTAACTAATGACAAAAGGACACGTGTCCAAGATTAGCCAGATGGATGCTGAATGGGATATTAAGAATGCAGACTCACATTGACAATCGTTTTGCGTGAAAATATTTGAATTGAAATAAGAATTTAATTCTTGATTTAGCTCACTGTATTGTTTCGCCTTCTTCTTTGATAATTTCATCCTGCAAATTATGGTTGCAAGAACTAAATATTTTGATCTTCTTTAATTGATAACTAACATGGTAAATGAATCCAAAATTTTAATTAAAATTTATGCAGGAACTTCAACTTGACATTTTGGAGATTCTGTTTTGTGAATGAAAGCATAGAAATTGGGTTCTGTATAGGAATCCGTTAATACTGACAACCGCACTGGTACAGTCAAGTCTACAAGGCTACCCACGTCAGGGACTACGAATTGTTTCAGCGAGACATCGTACAGTGTAATATAGCCCTGTCAAATTTGTTTTGCTTAGGTTCAGGGTTTTAAAGCTAGGGGTGCTTGTTAATGTCGAAACGAAGCCCGTTTCTACCTTTTGCAATTGTTTTTGGCAATTTTTGAGAGGGCCCTCTTGCTCGTATCATAGCACTACAACAATGTTTATCACATGTTTATCGCTGATTATGGAGAACACGATTACAATGTGTCCCTTCATTAAAACCACGATTAAGTACATATTGATTGTTTCCTCTATCGTCTTATCTAAATGCAGTTGTCAGAATGTTATAATGTCTTTCTTTGAGTGATCGGTTTAATCGAAAACCTTTTCTTGTTCCAGTCCCACAGTTCAAAGGACGACCCAGGAAAAGGAAGCAAAGCAAAACCAAAGCGACAAATGATGCCAAAAAGACAAGGGTAGAGAAAGAGAACTCGATACCTGAATCGAGAAATATTCTTCAAATGTCACCTAAAGAAGAATTGAAACCCGGGCGCAATCCTACGTATAGAATAATTGCTCCACCGGTTGATAGTAATCCGGACAGAAACGTCATCCATGTGAAAATAGAAAACAAAAATGATCCTGGGAATTCAAAGGGCATCAAAGAGGAGATTGAGTATAGCAAAGTAGATGAGCTGGACAACGATTTCGAACGGAGTTCCATGGAAGCTGAAAGTGCATCGCCTGATGAAGATGACGATTACAAACTTGCAATGTTTGGAGATTCAAAGTTCTTTTCAGACGAAATGGCAGCAAATGAAGAGGAGATGGAGATGAGAAGGACCAGGTCTGTGAAGAGGGAAGACAGTGATGAAGCCCCTCCTTCGGAACTCGTGAAAAATGGCAAAACAGGCACAATATTAGACGAAGCTTTTTTCAGGGAAATGAAAAACGGCATAATAGCTGGCGAAGGAGTTGATAAAGAAAAGATGATAAAGGTAATGATAAAACTTGTTGCCATGATGATTTTTAATCAATTGTGTCAATGACCTTGCCTTCTTTTTCTTCCATGCTTCTCGCCATTTCTCTTCTCTTTATATCCGCCCTGCTATTCTCTATCTTCTGGATTTCTTTGTTCTCCCTTTAATAGCTGCTGCTAGGAATGTGGAAGGGGCAGGTTGCAAGCGCCCCCACAGCATTATTCCAATGGAAATATTCTGTACCTGATAATTGGCTTTTATCTGGTAGAGGGGTGAATTCTTTGATGTCACGCACAGGTCACCAAAATATGCATTTTAAACGTATCAGTTCATGTTAAATACATAAAGATATTAAAACTGTAGTTCAATTATATGTTCTTGAAAATATAAATTCTGTGGCTGTGATATCCTTCCTTCAAGAAAACTAAAAGATGAAATTTTTAAAATTTTGTTGTCTTGCAATTCAGATATGCTCTCTTTTATTTCCTGAGCCTCAATATTTTCCTGTATTGAAATTACAAGATGTCATTTTTTGCTACGTTCATCTAAAACTATCAATCTAAAATCTCTTCCCCTCCACCCCCTCCACCCCTTCTCCACCTTTTGTCTTCATGTCACGTTTACCTCCTGTTCCAAAAAAGCAGCCGCGTCGCTTGATAGTGTGGAGAGTTTAAATCTAAGGTAAAATCGAGGATAATCCTAATTGGATCATTATAGAAGGGATGTCTTATCCCAGTGAGGCTTGATGTACGTCGTAGGAATGTTGTTAAAGATGTTCCTTTGTCTCTGTGGTTTCACAACAAGATTTTAGATTTTCCTACATTTTTGTGAATCCTTACAAAAGAATGTTTGGCTTTTATCTCGGCATAATGTAAACCTCATAGGCAAACAAAATAAACCATCCTTTTTTTTCTTTCGTTGAAAGGAAACGTGTACCTCAAAAGGTGTTTATTTTTCTTTCTTGGTGAGAGACTAGCCCCCAGACCAAATGCTCTCAAAACAATTTTGGTAGATTTTAGAAAATCGGGCGCAACATACACATTTTGATAAGAGGCAAAAAACGTTCTTCACCTTTCCCTGCAAGATCGCACACATCGTATTTTAGAAATTATTTGTGTGCAACGGCCCATGTTTCCACCCCACCCCTAGATGCTGCGCCCCTGTCTATACTTTTGCAAACCCGCGATGGATATTTTAACGAAGCGATGATTATCAGCATTTTATTTGATAATTCACAAATTTATAATAACGATCATAAACATGGGATGATGTCCATTAAATCGCTGGCCAAGTGATTGATAGATACTCCATTGTAGTCATCCATTTTAAGAACAAAACTACCTCTAATATTGTCATTCACAAATTTATTTACTTGATGTTAATCGTTGCCTTGTTTGCTTTTCATAATTTCTTTGGAATTATGGGTCGCTTTTTTAGTGCATCCCATGAAACAGCGTATACCAAAGCATATTGATTGACTCGAAAAGACTTACTATTAATTCGAATATCTCCGAGTGATTTAGCAGTTTAAATCTTGGAAATGGATTTTATTTCCCACGGTGAAAGATAATCTCGTATTGATTCCTACAAGTCGAGTCTTAAGTTATTTTTAAGTTTGTGGGGAGTGTTTGGCATGCATAAATTTCGCCTTCTGTAATTTTGTATGGCAGGACGCTGTTGTTGATAACAAATAATTTTTTTGGTTTCACGGGCTGTTAGAGAAGTGGATTCAGATCAATCACACATGACCTAATTATTAGAGGCATACCAAGCCTCCGGCGTCCGGCTGAAAAATTACATAAGCATTTGCTAAATCCCAGAGACGAGCCTCGAAATTTCTAATGCAGATACACTCATTTTTATAAGAACAACTTTTCATGAACATGAGCCTCAAAATAATTACAGATGTTTTGTATGTTTTGTATTATACCAGACGGCCTTAATAGGCAACTCGTGTGCTGTGTTAACCGAATGTCCGCGTTTTTGGTCTCTAATGGAAAAGGGCTTCATTTCAGAGCCACACCCGTCACCCACAGGCATTTAAAACCGCAAAAGAAAACATTGAAATGCACCTATGGCACCACAGATCTGCCTCTTTAGGAGTGGGGTCAGCTTCTTTGTGGAAAGGGGCTTCATTTCAGAGCCACACCCGTCACCCACAGGCATTTAAAACCGCAAAAGAAAACATTGAAATGCATCTATGGCACCACAGATCTGCCTCTTCAGGATTGGGGTCAGCTTCTTTGTGGAAAGGGGCTTCATTTCAGAGCCACACCCGTCACCCACAGGCATTTAAAACCGCAAAAGAAAACATTGAAATGCACCTATGGCACCACAGATCTGCCTCTTTAGGAGTGGGGTCAGCTTCTTTGTGGAAAGGGGCTTCATTTCAGAGCCACACCCGTCACCCACAGGCATTTAAAACCGCAAAAGAAAACATTGAAATGCACCTATGGCACCACAGATCTGCCTCTTCAGGATTGGGGTCAGCTTCTTTGTGGAAAGGGGCTTCATTTCAGAGCCACACCCGTCACCCACAGGCATTTAAAACCGCAAAAGAAAACATTGTAATGCACCTATGGCACAACAGATCTGCCTCTTCAGGATTGGGGTCAGCTTCTTTGACAAATACTCTAGTGTCACCAGCTGAATACCCAGTCTATATGTTTGCATTGGGAATAGGTATTTTCCATGGGCGTCAAACTGTATAAACTTTTTGATTGTTTAGCTGTACGTAGTCTTTATCCTCTGATCATAAGTCGTCCAGATTTCTTGTCCAGTTCCACGTATCACATTCCGGGATATGTATCTAGCTGACAAAACCGAACCGCGAGCGCTTGAGTGCGAATTAAAACGTAGACAGAAAATTCTATGAAAGGACTTCTGGTGACAATCTCCCTGTGTGCATACTCTCCCTGTATCAAGGCAAAATAATATGAAAGCTAAACGAATTCTTAAAAAAAATCAATCAATTTTCACAATTTTATTAGGAAGTGGGAGTCGTTCCGTAATGCGAAAGTTTCACAATGTGGAGTTATGTGGAATCATTGTTAAAGTTAAGATATCTATAATCCTCTTTTCTTGCGTCAATAAAAGTACCTTTTGACCCAGACAAGCGTTGAATATGTTTAATAACTGTAATTTCTCATCTAAGACTGAACTTTTGTTTTTTTAATTTCCTGTTTCAGTTGAAGCCTTGTGATTCAATCTTAGAACAGCCTCGTACTTTTTAATATGAATGGACCAGAGGCTGCCCCCTCCCTCCTTTATTCCTTTTGCCCTTTCGAACAAAGTTGGTGTTTTCCAATTTAGGATATGAAAAGATGAAAGCGTTTCATATTACGGCTGATTTTTACCTTCGATAAGAATAGCATCTAAACCGTCATACACAAACCAAGTTGGAAAGAAACATTACTTTTTTAACAATTGAAGATAAATAAATTTTCTACCAAAGAAAACTAAATTTAAGGATTGTATGGCTGATTTAGCTGAAAAAGACATGACGTCGTCAAGATTCAATTACGACAGCTGCTAACTACAATGGAAATGTATCTAGCGCCCAGAGTAAAAACCCTTCCAAATGACAGATTCATTTCTCATATCTGTACCGTATTATTTTGTACTGACTCTATTTTTAAGCTTTTTTTTTAATTTCCCAGGACAAACTTAGTCATGTTTTGCATTTTATGTTTCTAGATATTAGTGGATGCCTGTAAAGATCAAGAGAATTTCAAACGTGAACTGTTCGTATTTATGAAGCAAAGAGGAACTCCCATAGTATACGTGCCAAAAGTTGGATACACGAGAGGTGAGTAATCAGCTGCCATTAAAGCCTTATAAAACAACATTCTTGTGGCTACCGGGAATTTTTTAGAATTATGCGATTTGTTTCCTTGAGGAATTTTTAGAATTATGCGATTTGTTTCCTTGAGGAATTTTTAGAATTATGCGATTTGTTTCCTTGAGGCTGTCGATCGTTTCAGCGATACCTTACTATTGGAAGGAAAAACTGCCTTGGTGAGCACAACCAAAGATATTCTACAACGGCTGCACGCGAGAAATCTTTCAAAGTGTTTCATGCCGTTCCCATGACCAACCGCCCACCCCTCCACCCTCCCTCCTCCCCCACCCTTTCTAGTTCAAATTTTATGGATCATGGGAACAAGTGCTCGTTTCGACTAACCGGTCGAACTAACTGGTTCTGCTTTATGTTTCGTTCTTGTGTTTCTAAACAGTAACTCTTTAGAACTCGTTTTCTAAGCCGCCATCAAGAAGCTTTCAGTTTTTAATAAAATGTGATTAATACGTCCTGCCATTACAAGACATCTCACTGATTGATTTAACAAAAAATTTCGGTGACATCATGCATAGCTTTAAGTTACCATTTCCGATCGACAAACCTGTATCAGTTTCTCATTTTCGAGTTCCAAAGGGTGCTGGCCGATTACATAATAAAATGCGTTGATAAAACATGTCGAATCAAGTAAATCCCGCGCATGCTGAGCATTCCATTCTATTTGAGAAGTCGTCGTTGCTTTCAGGGTTTTTGCTAGATTAAGTGCAGAAGTTCGTATTTTTCTTGTTTTTTTCCACATTGCCTAATATTTTTAAAATAGATCGCCAGCACTAAATGAATTTTCCATAAAATTTACGAGACATTTTTATTAGACTTGCGTAGCCCAAAAGCTGAACATTATTAAGATTAATTCTTCAATATAATGCTGTTTCAATATAATATAATGCCAATTTTGTTAAACGTCAATTTTGTTGATTTGTCTGGGCAGTTTCGTCCAAAGGTGTCCCTATTTACAAAGCATTTTATAAACCACGTGACCAGATGCCATGTTGTATTCAAGCACATCACATTTCCTTTTGATAGCAATGTTATCGATAATCTTCTATCTAAGCTGTGAAATTTACCGCAGCTCGAATATTAAAGGAATTTTATTGTGAAATGTTGCATTATTTATAGCTTTGGGTGATTTTATCAAAATTTTGTCAGCTTCATCTGTTTGCTATAAGCATGGACGTCCAGACGCATCTGATGAAGGCATCTGATAATTTGTAATTCAAATCAACCGCAGCTAAAGGATTTTATCTTCATGATTATTTTTTTCTAAAACAAGATTTACGAATCTCTCAGTTGGCCGTGCGTTTTTTTCAAATTGTGAATGAATTATACATTTATTCCCCAAAACGAATATCTTTTGTCGCGCTTGCTCTTAATTTTGTTACAAGTCAATAGCTTTTTTGACTGGCCTAACAGAAAGAGATTTTCTAAAATCCTTGTTATTTTTCCTTTTGAAACAAACTTTGTCAGCGAAAATTTTAGCAGCAATTAGAGTGCAAAATGTAAAATGTCCATATAGATGGTATTCTGTTAGCCTTAGAGAAGCCCTGGTAAAAACAAAGCCCAAAATGTACAAATTATCAAAGAACAAAATAAAATAAATGTACAATAGGCACGAAAAAAGTTGCCCGAAAAAGAGGTTTATTAAAACCAAATGAAATAGAGGTTTGAAATTCTCCTTAGTAGAAGAACAACTAAGAAGCCTAAGTATTATGGCGACGACGACGGCAAAACTGTGAATACTAAATCGTGAGCCCCCTTTCTCTCCTCTTGCTTGCCGCTCATGAACAGTGCTCTCCATCCGTCCAAACATTTCCTAATCCTAGAAAATTGTTAAGACAAATTATAGTTTTAAAAAACTGTGTCTTAAAATTCGCAACAAGAATGCTCCCAATCTCCCCAGAGAAGAAAAATTAAAAACTCTTTTTTAATTTCGGCTCCCTATCAATTCTACGAATTTTGTCCTGTTTTGTTTTGTTTTTGTTTTGATGAAGATAAAATTTTCTCTGGCAGCCGGTTCGCGATCTTTTCATCCTTTTTGGGGTAACAAACATCTAGTTTCCCCGTCTTTTTTCGTCTTTGCAAGTAAGATTTATATATCCCTATATATTATGACCATGCCAATTTTAGAATAAATGATCTTGACGACTTCCTTTTATGTGATTTGAGTCTTATTTTTCTTTAAATATCGCCTTGTTTTCTATCTTCGATTCATCGTTATCTATAATATGTTTTGTACATCGTGGGCCTTTTACGTTAAACATCTACAAGTTGCTACCACTCATTTTCTCGAATAGAAAGCTAAGCCAAGCAGTATTGTGGCAGTATCCCATTTCTTAATTTTGTTTGCTCTTATGTCTAAAATCTGCTTGTCAACCAAGTCAATATTATAACAGCTCACCTACCTTTGACCAAACTTTAATGCACGCCATATCCTCGTTTCTAAGTTTCGAACCAACTTCTTTTGTTAAACATCCTTCTCAAAAATATTTTTCCGTCCTGAAAGTTTAATGATGTTTTCTCAGTAATGAAGAAAGGGCCTAGACACATAATCTTGTGAACTTGTTCAACATTCTCAAACCCGCAATTCAAAATATAAGGAATTGAGCTTCTCAAGAGTCTCAATTACTCGTACAGTAGGCCATCAGATTTTTAATTTTTTCTGATTTGCAAATAATTTTCTTTTTGCAGTCGACCTCCCAAAACTGTTCAGTTTGGTGGTTTCAAATGGTGGCTACACCCAGGCAAGTAACAGTTTTACTTCGGTTCTTCTGCTCTTATTTTTTATGGACTCTTATGCTTTGTCGTTGGATCGTGTATTTTGTTCTTATTGATCATCCAGAAACAACTGCATTAGACATGCGAAAGTCTCACCTAGAAACATGTCACAGTTTTTCATTGCATTCAACCTAGCATTAAAGACGCACTACGTTGTATTCTTGTATCGAGGGGTGAATGGGGACTCTGGGGGCTCTAGAGGCTCTGGGGGCAAAAAACAATTGAAAAGGTAGACATTGGTTATTTTTGACATTGATAAAAGGGCTCTGTTCCCCCGGGTCTTGCTAGCATCACACTCCTTCTTGCTTCTAGCCTAGTCAGGAAAAGCAGAGATCTTTAAATTTGGTTGCGGCAACAATCTTCTTTGAGGTAACTATGGGCGGGGATTCAGAGCAGCGATCCAGGATCGATTGCGATTCCATGCCAATTTTTATTCATTTTCCTTCTGTCTTTGCATTAAGTCCCCCCTCCCCCCCCCCCCCCCCCCCCCCTCCATACGTCCATCTTAGCAATAAATACCTTATTTGTTACTGTTGCATCAAGTTATTTTTGCATTCTGCTGGCTATCAAGTCGCGCAAATTACTGACACAGTCAAAAAGGAGTACGTCTTTTAATCAAATTTTATCTAAGTTTTCTTACGTCCCAAGCCCTATATTTGCATTTGATTTTCAATCAGAAGCGTGACTCGCCTGAAATGAACCTGAAAAATCTATGAAATGATTCAATTTATACTAAATCTAATTTATTTTTGTTATCTCCATATTTTATTCTCCAGTGCACACGTTTCTTTTCTCATAACTCTTGTTTTAAATTTTGTCAATAAAATATTTATAAGTCGCAGCATTTTACAGTGTTTTCAAGTGTTATTGGCCTTATAATTATATTTTCAAATACAAAACACAATCAGCTGTAGCAATAGACAGAATGCATTTCGCAAACAGAATGCAACGTGCACCCTCCCTCTGTGCTCTTTTCAATAACCGGTTGCTTATCAGCGTAGACTTAGGCCTGTCTGAATAGCATTCACCTATGCTTGCACGGCTGTTTCATTAAACCTAATTTGAAATCCAAAAGAGCGCGTGCCTATGACTCCTGTTGTCTACTTAACGATTTACCAACTGTACCATATTTGGTCAGTCGGCTACAGCTGGTTGTTTGGTAGCCAATCACATGAAATGATTGTTTGTCTAAGATGTTTCATTTTGTTATCGTGGCGCGAATGTAATATTTTAATCTGAGCAGCTGTATTTTTATATTTGATCGTTCGCGATTTTCAGCTAAAAGCACTAAAAATTAATACCGGTTTTTTCCGGACCGTTGCTTAGCCTTAGATTTGGGGCTAAGGGTCAGTTCTGAAGTTCTGAAGTAAAAGCAACAAAAAGTTTGTGTAAGGGTTTGCAGCCCTTGACAAAGTGTCTATGCCTTGCATTTTCTCCCTTTTCCAGTGTAAACTGTCGGTCCTGACTACTTGGACCGCCCTATTTTTTGACAATGGCATCCAGGAAGGCCTGTAGCCTAATCATAACATATAGAACATATAATACAGCGTGAAGCAATTGAAAATGCAATTTGCAGCTAAACTAATATAGTTGTGATTGAAATTAGTATCCTTGAGAGATGATTACAACTAGGTTGTTGGTGTGGTTGATAGATTTGTGCTTAGAATAGCAGATAAAAAAGAAGGTCGTATATTACATAATTGTTTTCTTATGCATGGATCGTCCAGTCAAATGTCTGGTTTTTTACCTGATTTTTTTAATATCATTGAGATTAAAATTGAGCTGAAACGAAAGAGGTCTTAAAATGATCATAAATTAAATTGAGTATTTTGAAGATATTCTGTAGACATGGTAGCTATTAGATTGAATAAAAATTAATCAGTTGAAGTATTATGTCATTGTTGTTACTGAAGTACTGCCTGGGTAACTTAAAAATACATCATTGTGCTTTAATACTGCTTTGTTTTGTTTCAGGTGACGTTAAACCATAAGTGGAAGAAAGTTTATGATGAAATGGCTTTAGCGACGACAATTACAAGTGCAGCCACTTGCATGAGAAGGCATTATGAGAAGTAAGTCAATGCCATTGTTTTCTTTCTGGTAAGCAATCACTGTTTACAATTTCCACCACGATGCACAACAAGATCTTCCGTTGGAAAATTTATTTCGTGTTCCATTGGAGGGATGCTTTGAAGAACACGTATTTTTATGAAAAGAAATAAGCGAGTTTGATAAAACATCGATATTTCCTTAGGATAAAGAGGATAGGAAGTGGTTTCACAAGGGAAACGACAAGGAGATAAAAATTTGATTGTTTAAAGACGGTTGGAAGAATACTGCATTTCCTTTAACAAAAAGGCACGAAAAATGCACTTTAAAGTGACACAAAATACCAATAAAACGTTGTAAGCACGCAAAGTAAAATATCTGAATGCGCCCCTAGCTTTAATGAAATCTGTCTAAATTTAAGTGTGTCTTTGAATGATTTGAATACTGATTTGGTGATATAGAGTTGTAATCGTAGCGAAAAATAGACGGGAAAGTAAAATAATGTTTTTGTTTACGACCTAAATGTAAAGGACTTTTGAGGTAATGGTTTCAAAAATTGGTTTTTCTGTAACACCCAACGCATGAAAACTCAAATATTTTCAAAACATCTGCATACGTTTGCAGCTTTTACTTATCACATATTGAGATTACCAATCAACTTTCCAAAAAGTTTTTGCGTACATCCAATCATCTAGAGAACAGCTCTTGTTCCCTACACGACATCATTTAAAATGAGCCATCGAACATAAAGTTTCTCTCACAGGCATGAGCCTTGCTGGAAAGTTTGCCGTTGATACGAAAGATCTTATTATCAGCTTCAAAACCGTCTATTGTCAACGAAAGTATTTTGCACTCAATCACATCGCATTTAATTCTCAACTGATTCATTGATAATTTTTGTAAACACAAATGGTGGATGTTTCTTTTCATTTCATTGACATTGCTAACCATTTTGGAAATAAACCTTTGACACGAAGAATAGAAAAAATAGCAGGATTGACCATACACACCTAATGCTTAGTAAGGGCCTGTTTATATGAGCAAATTTATCCCACCTCTCAACTCATTTCAATCTGTGTATAGAGAAAATTATCCCATCCAGCCTGTATGCTGACAAGTGGGGCGAGATTTGATCGCGTCTATATGAAAATTTCATCCCACCCTCCACCTTCATCTAACCTTCCAGCGTTTACATGG
Source organism: Rhopilema esculentum (assembly GCF_013076305.1). The sequence goes on from NW_027019328.1 coordinate 5,966,026, forward strand.
CAGAAATTCATCCCACCCAAGCAAGATCCCGCCCCTCACGCAGTGGGATCAACTAAGCGGGCTGCCTCTTTTCCTTTATAAACGCAAGTCAAAAAATTCACAGGATTGTATAGGAGGGTGGGGTCTCCGCACAGGCGGAACGATGGCTAGTTGTTGCTTAAGTTGTCAAGTCACTGATATGATAACCACAGATTCCTTTATTGTTATCTCACAGAAATGAAAATGAACAAAGCATTTCTCTAGCATCTTCACACTTTCATTTTGCAGGCTGCTGCTTCCGTTCGAAAAACATCTAAGAGTTAAGCACAAGCAAGACGCCCTTGCAAATAAAACCTACTCAATAACGGCCCAGGCCAGTCAGCCCTTGGTGTTGACAATAAAGAAAGTCAAAAAAGAAAGCCCCGTTTCACCGTCAGAAAGCCCAGATGACTCGCTGTATTTGTCTGCACACGAGGCTGATATTATTCGATCCCCAACCAGCATAAATTGCAGACATGTGGAAACTAGCCAGGAACTGATTTCCAAATCTGAAATATTTCACGCTAACAACAATGCGAACATTAAAGCTAGTACAACTTTACCTATGGCGGTATCGCCAAAAGAAGAACACGCGCGTAACATGGATGACCGTAAATTCGAACGCACTAAGTTGCAGCAGGGTCAGTACCCCGCCACTTTCAAGATCGAGCCCGGATCCGGAGAAACCGCTAAATGCATGTCCAACCCAGATATAGCAAAGTCGGATGGTAGCTCGCAGAATCACCACGCAACCAATACCACTTCTACAACAGTGTGCGCTATACCGTTGTATAAAGTGTCTGAGCATGCTTTTTCTCTTCGAAAAAATGCACACACTACCTCGATCAATGCAAAAACCATCTTACCAAAGCAATCTTCTTTTGTCATTCCAGTTGTTAGTGCTGTACCGGGAGCGAATGCAAATGTCACTGTTTCATCGTTCGTTCCCTCTGTTTCATCGACGACAATGAATTATCATCCTTTACATGGCAACGAGGTTACTGTAATCACGAAAGCGAGACCAGTTGAAAATTTCGGCCCGCTGTCAGTGAGTTCAGCACTTCAAAATATTAATCTTCAAAATCAAAGTCAACCTGTATTCAAGAAGCGAAGGGGTAGGCCACCGAAACATGCCAAGGCTCAAATGCAGCTTTTAGCATCGTCAGTTCAGAAATCTGAATTAGGCTATTTCGAAAAGTCTCCTAACAAAAATGGCACTGTTATCCACAATTATTCACCTCACGTTGGGGGAGACGTACCTCGTTCGATGCATGTCATGATAAAAGCACGTTTAATAACACAAGGATAGCAACAACAACAACAGCTGTCCGGGGTACGCGGATGTGTGCTACGGAAACGGAGAGACGATCAGCGAAGAAGGCCCCCGTGAAAATGTACGAATATGTGATGATGTCTGATTCTATGAACAACAAGCTTGTCAAGCACAAACAAGGAGTGATCAGGTTCCCTAACTTTACCGACCAAAATGAAATGAAAATCAAAGATATTGCTGGCATGCCACCAGAATACTTGAACCCTTCTTTGTATATGCGTACAGTTGATTATGGAGAGCTGTGCCAGTTATCGGGGGTTAATAGAGACACAAATCAGCCCAGGATTGAGTCAGTAATGTCATTTAGCAGTAAAGGCTGTGTTCCAAGCACATTAATGTATGAGGGTCATCGAGGTGGGCGTTCATCTCCCAAGGCTGGAGAAGTTGATGTTGACAGAATTGAGAAACCAACTAAAAATGAACTAGAAACAGAAGTACACGGGATCAAAGAAGAACATCCTGATCAGCATGATGACGGACTTTCGAATGGTGCAGAGGCGCGATCTGTAATTGTAGGGCCACCTCCTCTGATACCCATTTCTAAGGAAGGCAAACGAAATAAAAGGAAGTTATTGGAACACGGCGATATAGCAGTGATCACAAAAGGACCCGAAAACAGACCGAGCCCGCCCAGCAAAGGCTCTTCTCAACAAATTTCGCTAATGTCTGATATGAAAGCGCTAAAAGAGTCATTTGATAAAACTATTGACCAGTCGTTACAAGATTTGCGAAGAGTGACTGAGAATGAAACTGACAGGGAAACAAATCATTCAAGTGGACAACGTGATAAGATGGAGGTTTACGCTGCAGATAGCGAGAGGCAAACAGAGAGACACGGAAGGATGAGTGACCCTATGTACAAAGGAAAGTATCTGGCAGTCTCAAATCACGGTGAACTGAAGGTACTTACTGACAGGATGGATGCTCGTCATGAAGAGTTGTACATTAATGCGAATCATCAAATTGTTGCACGTGATACGGAACATAAGCAGGAGTATAGTCATGAACACGATGCGTCTGACAGGTTACTGCGTATCGCATCACGTGATAGTTTTGCAAGCCAAATGCCGCATGAACCTGCTAATGTGCACCATTCATCTGCTCATACACGTGAACAACCCAACTTCGGTACTGATTCTGAACGCAACTGTCGAAGTCGCTCAGCGCTGGCATATGAGAGAGCAATTATCGAGTCTTACGAGCAGAGAGGAATTGGAAAAAGCAAGTTTAGCGATGACTTGATACATTCAAAGTATCTTGAGGCCATCTATTCGCAAGATAAAGGAATTTCGGCTATAGAACATGCTTCGTCGGATTGCGGTGAACAGTCGCGAGTATCAAAACATTCACATGGAAACAGAGATCAAAGAAAAGACCCACGTTCTCAGACAGAGGCCCATCACCACATTGATTCTCACCACTATATAGCTCATTTGCATGAACACGGATCGCATCCGTTTTATCATGATCGCCATCATCATGATCACCATCAGAATCATCGAATCGATCACAATCAAAATGATCACCGTCGCAATGGTCACAAAAGCGACCACCGCACTGATCACCATCACAGTGACCATCTTAGCGATCATCATCAGTGCAGCAACCGTCATCGAAGCGATCACCCTCGCAGCGATCACAGTCTCAGTGAACGACATCACAACGGACATCCTTACCCTGCGTCTGTGTCGCCAAGTGAAGACATGGCTGCGCTGCGTTACTCAATGCATCACAGCGACCATCGATCAGGAAGGCATATCACGACATTTCAAGATGCTGCCCATTTAGACTATCCTCATCACGCGCTTTTTCCAGGAAGAGGCAACAGCCCTTCATTCGAGCGCAAGCATATGGTTGGGCTGGATCGCTCTCCACCCCCGTCCACGATTCACCATTCTTGGTACAGTCATCACATGGCGGTTGTTGGTAAAGAGGGCTCAAAAGCCATGTACTGGCACCAGCAAGTGCACCATTAGAGACGGGTTTTTCGTTGTTTATATTTTGCAACTGATCAGAAACTATAGAATGCGTTAGTTTTAAAATAGCATTATCGTGCTGCCACTGAAAGAAAATGAGTATCTCAATATTCAGGAAAAATTTATAGAACATTGAAGAAAAAAGACCTCGTTTTGAAACATGATTCTGAATATCTGCCTGGATTTATTCCTACATTTTGGCAAAATAGAATTCAAAATCGAAAAAAGCACAAAGTGGTCTTTATTTGTCTACAAGAGGTGTGTAGATTTGTGATAATTATGTAAATATATTGTATTTCTCACTTTGTTGTTGTTAAAGCCTAAATGCCGAGTGACTCTTTTGTACTGAAATGATTTTTTACCGACTTGTGTTTAGAGACTTGTTTACATACTTTAGGTGCATTGAATCACTTTAAACGGGTCTCAAATTTCTAGTTTGTGTATTTATTATGAAGATAAATTTATAGGAGGGTATTACTATGAAACCTTTTCACTTATTGAAAAGTGTTATTTTCCAATAAGCTATGTTAGTTTAGTGTGGATTCCTAGAATTAATTTAGGTCAAGTTTCTGTTGGCCGAGGCGAAAATGAAGATGGACTTTATTATCATGAATGTTCTGTTTAAATTGATTCAATGCCCCTTGAATTAAATATATGTAATTAGCCGTTCGTGATTACACATATGATTTTAATATTATTGTATCCATGCTAGTTCACTATCCATTTATCGATTTAAGTTGTCAAACACTCTTACCTTAAATTTTATCTTCACTCTCCCCCAGCCCCGTATTAGATTTTGTAAGAAATTCCGCATTCCATTTTTAGCTTCCGGAGTTCATAATCAGTTCCATGAAAACATTCGACTTCGCGTCCAGAAAGAAACTTAGCCTTCTCGTCATTTCGCAGAAAATTGTGGCGTCCTAGGATCTTAATCATTTTCCGCTTCGCAATCGATAATAAGCTTGAAATGAAAAGCAAGAGAAAACCACTCTCTCCGGTTCTATTCAAAAATAGTTCATAGATCGAGATGAATTGCCAAAAAATGACAAAATCTCTTTCGGCCAATAAATCTTTCCCTCTTTTATGACTGGCCTTGACAATCATTTTTCAGCATTTCAATGAAATTTTCCTTCGATGCTCTAACATTGAAAGTAGAGTTGTACCCTTTCGGATTCACTGCTTTACCCAGGGGTGAATTTTCCTCCAAGGAAACATGTACCCAATCATAGGAAATACGATTAAGAAAGGAATAATGAATATTGAACTCGTGACAAATTTAGAGCATACCAAATAATGATTAGATGAGAAAAACACATATTCGCAAAAAATGTCCGTGTTGAAAAAAACCGTACCCTGTCGAATGATACTGCTGCAAGTAATTGAGAAACTGAAACATTTTATTCTCAACAGGTATCACACACCCTTATTGCCTTTGACAGTAAAGGTGTTGCTGTCTTGAGAACACGGAGCGTAAAACTATTGATATAAGAGATGTACTTTTTGACATTGTTACCTGTATTGAACGTGTCTAATTGTTGTTTGTGTAATGGATTTGAAAATCAAAACAGAAGTTTTTACATAGGTTTGTATTCGAGAGCGTTGCGTGTCGTTCTCGTTGGCAACTTGTACATAATATATATTTCATGTATATAACTTGTTTTTGCCAGTGCGAGTTTGTATAAAGTTAGTATTTTGGGTTGATATATAATTTTTTGGAACTGCATAGACATCTGTAGTCCTGTGATAAAATGAATCAATGTTATATCATAAAGATTAAATCTGTCTCTTCATGTCGAACTGGCTGCCACAGCTCGTGATATCTTGAAGGAAGAATCAAAATCCGAAGGTATCTTTTGGAGAATTCCTTTGAAGCACCTTGAGATTATTAACGAATCCTTATACAAGATTTTCCACAGACATGTCATATATAACAAGGTATATGTATATAAACTGTTATTACAAAAGTTCTGTAACAATGAAATAAAATGACATAAAGTAAAAAGGTAGAGAAAGAAAGATATTAATTAGTAAAATATGAAAGGTAGTATAATAAAATACAGAGATGCGATGCCAAGCCACTTTCCATTGGTTTCACAGAGAGGTTATATTATATTTCATTATATTATATTTCATTATATTGAATTTATATTTCATTAAATTCTTACAAAAATTTGCACAACAGTTAGATGAAACAATTAAATAATAATGGCAGTTGACTGTGTGAGCTGCCCAGTATGGTGTGATTAGACTCGATTAAACTGGATGAAAAATATCAATATTTTTAAACTGCACCAAGATACATTGGTATTAACAGACGCCGCTGCTTTGGTTGGAGGGGGGATCAAGCCTTGTGCAATTTTATACGAATCCTTATTCTATTACAGAAATGCCCCCGTCTCTCGTGATTTCAATGTATGCTATTTTCTTTGCTGGATATTTAATAATATGGTTTACCTCCACCCAATGAACTATTATCATTACTTCAAAAATTCGGTAGAGCGTATTACGACAAATTTTAGGAGTACCCTTTCTTTTCCAACGAAACCCCAATCACGCCTCGATTGCTAAGATGCTTTGCATTTGAATATGAGCAACAAGTACAGTATTTTGTTATTTTTACTGGTGGGAGGTTTAATAAATGGCAATTTTCACAGGCCCCGAAGTATTTTGTTGTGATCAGGATTCACAGGATTCGTTATAAGCACTGATAGATTGCTCAAAATTGTAGGAACAACGTCGAGGAGCTGTGTATAGAAAAAAGAGAGAATAACTGACTCTGGGATTCTATTCCAAACTTGTTCCTAAAAATTTTCAGGGTTTTTAGACATTTACTGGGCTATTTTATGTCAACTTATGTGTTTTCCCTCAGATTAAGATCTTGATTTTGAGTAGGCTTATGAGAAACAACTGACCTGTAGAAAAATGTACGAATATTTAGGGTATATGATCTGGAGTAATTAGAAAAGTCTGCAATTTCTGATCGAAATTTCCAAGCACTGTATAGACTGTAATTTTTTTGCAGGTATGAGAATTTTTTATATATGTACATTCTATTTAATTTCGTAAGCTTTTAGACGCTAAACAATTTAGAATACTAGAGATTTAGTGTTACAGTTTTTCGATTCATCGTCCAAGCACAGTTTTCCACAAATTATAAAACCAATCGAAAAATGCCGAGCTTCTTCTCATTCAAACCATACAAACAAAACTGTTTTGCCACTTGTTTAAAAGCAAAGAATACCAAACAAGATTATATTTTCTTATCGTTACAAGCAATTTTTCAAATGCAAATCAAGTCCATTATTGGAGTCGAAAATTTTTGCAAAATTCATTTTTCAACACCTAATCTCATTATTGTAGTTCCAGCACTGCACAAAAATATTGTATATTATTGCATAAAACTGCTTTCACTGTGTGTGCGTTGAAATGAACACCTGCTTTGCACATAGCTGCCATAAATGCTTGAATGTCAGTTCAACAAATTTACAAATCAACCCCCTTTCCCCACTCTCCCATTGCAATGTTGTTCACTGTCCAAATTCCACGATTGTGTGCTGGTGAATACCTTAATGCCAAATATTATTTTTCCTGAAATTGCCTCTAAATTTTAGTAAAGTCAAATCGAAAATCGAAGCTTTGGTTTCAGATTATTTCCTCTCCAGGCACTATTCAAGCAAGTTGTTATGGGAACGTCATGTGAAGGTTGTTGTTGTGAGAAACAAACTCAACAGTCAGCACTAGGAATGCTGGGAATTCTCAGTTGGCCTAGGCGGTGTCTGAGGTACAAGAGGAAACAGTAAAGAGAAATTAATTATATTTAACTTAACTCAAAACGAAAAATGGATGATTTTCAAAGTGCCGAAGAGGTATGCTTCCATTTTTGTTACAATTTAAAGTTTAGGGCTCATTTATGTGGCAGTTTACGATTGAGTATGCGTTGTTAAGGTTGTCGTTTTCCTTTCTGATTTTCCTTTCTTTTCTTCCTCCCCTAAAGGAGTGGTTTTTTGGCCTACCTCAGCCACAGAATTTAACTCTTTCCCAGAAAAGCGTATTTCAAAATTGGAGTGAATAACTTGTACCAAAAATAAGTTATCACTTAATTGCTGTATATAAATTTTAATGTCCCTTTTTGCGAAGTAGGCCTATCATATCACTGTATAACTAAAGAAAGAGACACAACAAAGCCAGTGTATTTTTTAAATTTCAAACTCCCTTTTTCAACAATTTTCCCTTGTTGCAATTTTATAGTCTGTAAGCAGTCTGTAACAACAATAATAATACAATTTCATAGTCTATAGTCTGTAATAATAATAATTATACAATTTTTTTAAGTTGGTGACTATAATAGCAGCAATGTTTTTTTAAAGCCAACAATGGGTGTCTAGTATCAAGTGTAGGGATTTTTTAAATTTTTGTAAAGAGTAGGGATTTAAAACTGACTTCGTCTCAATGGACATTGTTTATGTTTCAATGCTGTTGTCTATGTGGTTCTTGAATAAATTAACCAATGTCAGTCTAAATTTTTGAAACCTCCTCTGTTTAATTCATTCATATACAGTAGTGACCAGCATATAAGAAACAACACTTTCAATTTCAGGTCAGACTTGTTTCTTCTATCAATAGAATAAAATGAGACAATCTTCAAATCAGGGTAAAGTTTCTTATTAGAAAAATCATGTACTAAAGATTAACTACTCAGACAGGACCTCTATCATTGTGATACAAAACATATCATTTAAGCCTGACAAACAGCACTGTATACAGAATACACTATCCTATCAAAGTGTTTGGCTATGTTTTTCAAAGGCTTTAGTATGTCCAGTTTATAATAAAATGGGGGTATTATTTTCAAAACCAAGGTCTGTGTTTCTTATATTTATGTTTCTTATATGCTGAACACTACTGTATTATCTTGTGATTTTGTGGTAATAGCAGCAGTCTAAAGCCAAATCATAATAGAAGAATAGACATTAACTTAAATACTTTAATATAAAAGCATAATGATCATGTAATAAAGTAGTAAGACTGTAGGGTTGTGCAAGTTGGTATGCAGTAAAGTTCCAGAAGTTAAGCAATGGTTAAGAAAGTCTTTACTGTTAGGCTTAAAGGAAGGTGGTCAGAAAAGAGTGCCAAATTTCTTTTGGTATTTAAGAAACTTCCCCTGACACAGCATCCTTTAGACTAAAGCATCACAAAACTTTCTTCCTTTAGTCATACAGAATATAAATTATTTTCACTTAGATAGGATAAGTCTTTGTAAAGTTGCAGATTTTTTCATGAAGAGCAATAAACAAGTACACGATATAGTTCTAACCTGAGGCGGCACCATGGTTGCCATGGAAGGGGAAGGAAATTTTTTGAATTTTTGATGCCTCCAGTTCACTAAAAAATGCACTCATTGGATGAATTTTACAACCCTACAAAGCAAGGCAACCTTATGCTTAGAATGAGAATAGAGCTTTTTGATGATATCAATCTTATTCACATCGTCCTTATCATCATCATCCATATCATTGTCGGTTCTTGAAATGCCTTCATTCTCATAGTTCGATAAAGATGGTTCTATATGTTTTTGTTGCCGATTTCGAAAGATTTCACCTCTGTCTTTTTATAGTTCAACTGTACTTTTTTAATTCTTTCAAGGTATTTCTATTTGAGATTTTTAACATAAAGTTTGAAAGCTAAAGACAGCAAAATTTCGAGATCACCTTCTAATATTAGAGGTTGTCTGGAACTCTCCGATTCTCATACTTATATTTTACTTATACCTCTAATTACGCTGTTTTTATAAACTTTCATGTCGTATTGATTAAGAGTACAGTCTAATTGAGAGCTACAATCCTGGAAAAAAATAGTTGAGACTTTTCAAGAAAACTTTGTTTTCTCTTTCCTTTGAAAAATAGCTTCCCCCTTCCCCAATTCAATGTTGAATGCATGATTTTAAAGCAAAAATGATAGAACTACCAACATTGCTTTGGGGGGAAAGGGGGGATTGGAATTTACTGGAGCAAGGTAAAGTAGAAAATTACATAAATTGCATTTTGTCTCAACATTTTTGTCCGGGATTGTGGACCCAACTTGATTTGCCTTCATATATATGTGGGAAACATTAAGCTTTTTTGTTTTGATTTTCTTTAAATCCTGTTCTGTGTGAAAATGCTGTCAGCAAGGTTAAACCGAATTCCCAGTGGGGCTCAAGCCCCCAAGTCGCCACGGAACTGATTGTTTTGCTTTAGTCTGGGCTGAAAATTTCATCATGTTGTTTTGGCTGTCAGGCTGCGAATTACCCCATATTTCCCCATTTTCAAAATTTAGCTTTTCCTATACATTTCAATGGAATTAATCGCTGTAGTGAAATTTTTCACTACAGCAGCAAAACTCAGTCAAATCTAAAGAAATATTTTAATATTAAAAAAAAGTAACTTTCAATCGAACAGTCCAAACAACACAAAGTTCTCAATATAAACTAAATTCAAGATGAAGATTTCAAATCTGAAGTCCATTTTTGAGAAACGTCTTTAGATTGCAAGATGCAAAATCAATTATATCAACCCAAAACGGTGAATATGACTTTTTTAAGCTCAGATTTAGTTTTATCACCATAATCTTAAGCTGAATACAATTTTTCATATTGTTTGTGCTTGTATTTTAGATTTTACAGAGAAACGAAGTTTGAAAACTTGTAAGGGTTTTGACCGCAAAAAAACATTCCGGGGGAAACTTTACCCCCTAGTCACCAATCACGGTCAAATAATACCATAATGAAAACTCCTAAGCAGGCTAAATTCCTTGCTGTTGATTCAAATCTGAATATTTTGTACAAAACAATTTGAAGAATTTGAAGAATTTTTCAAAAGCTGAAGGCTGTGAGTTGAATTGGTGTATTGTTCTTTGGTCTTTCTGCTAGTCCTCTTCTCATTCCACAGTCATTCCCTGGTTTTCTCTCATTCCATAGTCGTTTCGCTAGTTCTGTGGTTGTTCCTCGTTCGTTGTGCCGCTAGTTCCTCGTTTTAGCATCGTCAATGTCATCATGCCAAAAAAATTAAAGCAGACTTCGTCTAAACTTTTAAGCTAGTATGCAATCCTTGGATGACAAGTATTTGTTAAAAAACTCTTATGTTCAACATAAACAGTTTCCACGCTGTAAGCCCAATAATTTGTATGGTGAGATCTCCAAGGAGAAGCTTTCTGAAATGGAATTAATCGAAAAGCACTCAGTATAGTCATAATAGAATACATGATTTCTGTTTGCTAGAAAGTAAACTCTTTTGTATTACTGAGGGGTGAAGTGACATCCCCTAGTTTTCAGTTTTCATTTAATTTTAAAATTCCACTACATACAATCATAAAATTGATGGAAATTTGTATGGAGGGGGAATTTCTTGAGGAATTTGCCCCAAGACCCTTATTCTTGATTTGAGTTTTTCGCCTGCCCTCAAAATAATTTTTCTCTTGCTTTAGACCTGAGCTATATTCATATTATCAGTATTCCAAACAATGTCCAAACCATTTCTAGTAGTATCTGAAGAATGAGACTCTGTATCTGCTGTGCCATGCTAATTTCTGATTATCAATTTTTTGCTGTAGTAAATCCTCAAGCAGAGTAAAACATGTCATATTAAACATAAATGAAATGAGATTGAATGACAGCAAGTGGGTAAAATTGTTCAAAATAAAGAGGTAAATGCTGGAATGAGTGCATTTTCCAGTGAACTGGAAGCATCAAAAATTCGAAAATTTCCTTCCACTTCTATGGCAACCAAAGCAAGCCTTTCCAATTTGAAGATCTAGTAAAGCATTACAAATAGACCATGAGGAATAAATTGAATCTAATCATTGATTTTTGCTGGATATAACTCTTTAGGTATTATCTTAATTGAGGAGCATAATTCTAGAATGAAATTTTTGGTTATCAGTATTGTCATTTATTATATACATGTATATAATGTTTCGCAGTCCACAAGGTACTCTAGAATGAAATTCAAGCACATCCATGTAAAATCATCTTGAAAATAAAAGTATGATGATAGGGAAACGAACTACTTTGATCAATACAGCAAGATGTTGGGGTTAGGTAAAAGCGTTATAGACTTTAGGTTGATGTTTACAACTTTCTATGGATTTTGTTACCATAATTATTGGATTACAAGCCATGGATTATAATTATTTTTGGCACAATTTGCTGCTATTTATAATCAAGGTGGCTTATAAATGAGTTCCTTTCAGTTCCTGCCAAACTGTCCTCCTACCTTGAAAAGGGTCATAATATATAAGATGTGGAAGGAATACTATGGGTGTTATTGATACTCCAATGCTTGACGATATTGTTGTTGGTTGAAATTCTAATTTCTATGTGCTGTTTTAAATACACATTCATGTTTTTATTCGTTTTTGTATCTGTCATTTCAAACAAAGTATCTCTGCATGGTTTTGTGAATTACATTCATTTTTGGACCCAAATTTCTTGGTGGACCCAATCTTCTGCAGCCTATATATTCAATTGCAGCTTAGAAACAAGAGCTGCAAATGATCAAATTGGTTAGGTACACAAAAGTCGGTAGTGATCCAGTCCAAAAAGTTACAGCATGTGGTCAACATTTCACCCAATGTTTTGTTTCAATTAAAAAGTCTTTGCTAGATTGCTTTAAGAGAAATCTGCTGTTTTACCTTGGGCGCTTTTGCTTTTTTGTTTTAAACCACCTAAGTAATTTTGATATTAAATTTTGATATTTTTCAGACTGCCTTTGTTGTTGATGAAGTTTCAAATGTCATAAAAGAAGTAAGTTCTATGCTTCAATACCATTTTATTTACTTTCATGATTCAGTGGAAGTTTTTGATGTTCTCAAAGATCAGCAAGTCTTTTTAGAGTTAAATGTTACAGTCAATGTCAATACTGAGATGTTCCTACTATATTTGATGTTATTAGGTGTACTTTTTGCCTTTTTTCTTTTTCAAAGTTAATAGCTCAGCAAAGACTTACTTAGAAAGAGGAAAGAAACCCAGACACAAAGATATTGACAGTGACTCCGTAATTCTACAAATACATAGATTTAAACTAGATGTACAAAATCCATTTTTCCAGATTAAAAAGGCCACCGATACAGATATTGTGCTAATTATGTAAGATACGGATATGCTGAATGCTAAGTTAGGAGTAAGTTTTTACCCTTGTTTTTAGTCAATAGAAGGAGCTATTGGTGGAAACGCATATCAACACAACAAAGTAAACCAATGGACGTCAAGTGTTGTTGAGCAATGCCTTAATCAGTTAACAAAACTCGGGAAACCATTTAAGTATATTGGTAAGAAATGTTCTTTGATGTCACAGCCATGTTACTGCACTTAAGTAGCATCTTTCACAGCATTATTAAGTAGTTAATGATTCAGTAAGCAGTATTAAGGTGATCTTGAATCATAAAGGTGATCAATTGTTTCACAAATTTTCAGAGATAGGTGGTTAATGTGTTGAAGAAATAATTTTGAAAATTACTTGAATGCTTAGTCAAACAACAACATTCTCATTTCTTGCAAAGAAAATGATTAATTATAAGATGTTAAAAACGTTTGTGAATGTTTATAGCTCAAGTCTAAAAAAATAGTTTTGTGTGTAGTTTTGTGTGGAGTCGTGTACAAAGAGTAAAGAAAAAACTTTTCTGGAGAAACCTTTAAAATGTCTGACAACTAAGCTGTAAGATGTAATATAGGCAAGAATATCAATTAGAAATAAAAAAATGGTTGTTTTCTCAGAAACACCATTGTTACTGCCTCTGGCTAGGGTGTATAAATATTTCAGCATAAAGCATAAGAATAGAGCATGCAGTGAATATCTTTAGCAATATCTTCTTGGACTAATGCGATGTTTTCTTTCAACTAAATTGTTTGCATATTTCATTGTTCTTTTGCCTTTCTAAACCTAAGCACATTGAAAATGGTACATGAAGTATACAGTGATTTAAGCATTTTTTTAGTTTGTAAATCTCTTGTGCTTTATAGTTTCGTTCATATGCTAATTTTGACAAATTATTTTTTACAGTTACTTGCGTCATAATGCAGAAAAACGGTGCAGGCTTACACACAGCTAGTTCTTGCTTCTGGGATAATACGACAGATGGTAATGTACAATTTCAATATTTCATAATATCAGTACTGAATTCATTCTCTCGATTGTTTGGGTGCAAAAGCTGCAAAAAGGTTTTCTTGCCTATGAAATTGAATTTTTATGGAAGCAAAAACTATATTATGATAATGGTGTTTTTGATAGATCGTTGGTTGCTGTAATCAAATGTTATTAAATTTGTGTGGTCGTCTGAGAACTGCACTGGAACAGAGCCAGAGATTCATTAAAAACCTTTTATTGTCTTCAAATGAAACGAACATAATACATTGACGTTTACTTTGGAAGAAAAACAATTTCAATTCTCCTAAACTCACATCCAACTTGGAAGAGTTTCAGTGACATCCAATTTCTCCCTGTGAGGATTAATTGGATACGAGGGGATAATGAGTCTTAGCCTTTCTGAAATGCAAGATTAGAGCATTTCTTTCATTGCGTGTCCTATACCCACCCCTTACTGTATATTCTAGTCTTCGCGAGGAACACAAAAATTTTAATCCTTTATTCCGCCCACGCATTATTAAGAATCTGCCACAGATTCTGTGCACAAAATTTGTTTATCTGGTCGTGTCCCCCGCGAAAATTTCATCACTTAAACTTCCGACTTCTGATAACAAGAAAAAACAAAAGGTACAATGTCTTTTCGAAAGCCTTTGCTACGATTTTCCCGCGCGATTTCGCAGAAAACATTAGTTATCTGCAAATTTCAAATTATTTTTCAGACGTTTCTCGCGCAGAAAAGGTTCTTTACAGTCTGGTACCCACCTTTTCCTTCTAGTCAGCAACAAGAAGCAAATGACCGTAGGGCGATAACCAACGATTTATCCGACCCAAATGCCTGCGCCTTGTATTGCATCATTCTTGATATGTAATACCTCCCTTAATTTGCTTCTTGCAGGAAGCTGCACTGTGCGATGGGAAAACAAAACAATGTATTGTATTGTCAGTGTGTTTGGACTTGCAATTTAAGAAAGTAACCTGCAAAGAACACTTTAACTCGGCAAAAGGACAGTATTTATCTTTTTTCTTTGCCAATGTTTACAAGCATTGACTCAGCAACTGATTAAACCCGTCGCTCATTAATATTGTAAATCAAACCATTGTAGATAACATATATATTGTTTCAGATATTTGTTTGCAGTGTTGTATGTTATGAGCAACAGAATGCCCTGTATTACATACTAACTCTTACCTTAAAGTTGTTTGTGTCTCTCAATTTTGGTATATATAGGTATATTTTGTCTCTCACAGTATTCTGTAGCCTTTCTTCCATTCTAGCCTCCTTTTCGAGTCTTTCTTATTCTTAGTGCTACTTTTCCTTTGGTTTTGTGCACTTGTTTGTGTTTTTTAGAACAAAGGGGAGGGGGTGCTTTTGTGGGGCTACTCGTCACTCACTTAAAACTCCCATTAAAGAGTTCGAGAGCATTGATCTAAGCCCATAAGGGAATTTGCTTCCTTCACCTTGCAATGCCATTGCTTGTTTATCTTTAACCTAAGACTTTGTACATTGTTACCCACACCTAGACTATCGACCTATTTTGGTTAACTTCTCTGGCCATCAACACCATTTTACTCCGTTATCTTGTACCTTTCATTATAAAACCCTTCCGTCGCCTTCATTGCAATGCCTAAAGTTATCTCCCCCAATGATAATATTTTACCAGCTCCCATTTTTTTTCCATACCCAATCTTTCGTGGTTACCTTCATTAGTCTTTACCTATGCCCTTTTAGTCTTAAAGTTTTCTCTCAAAGCCATCGTTTCAAAATTGTTGATTCTTATTTCATCATATTTATCAGAACTTTGTGCATCCGCGCGGATCGCTAGTACGCTTTGTACCGGTTAATTTGAAGTGTGGAGGGAGAGATCCAAGTGTAATTTTAATCACTCAAAAATTTCATATGCGAGTCTGTTACGTAGAATAACCAAACAAACTCGCGATTTGATAAATGAAATCACTTCAGGGTTTAGACCCTTGACTCAAAGCAATGATCTGTAACTTCAACCTTCGTTCTTGGCTAAGCGTGATTCTTCTTGTCACTTGATGCTATATCTTTAAGTACGTGGTCTGTGTAAAATGCTTTAGTTTTATTTGTACATTCCTGCCTATCTCTTTGTTTCAAGTTTACAGTTTTATTTGGTCATATTTTCCTTAGATAACTCAGCCTGTCCTGACTACACGAACACGAAGTTTCTTGTACAAATTTGCTACGTTCCCGCTATGAAGTAAAATAATAAGGTACATGGGCTATGAGGTACAAAATTGTTTAAAATAAGGGGGAGGGATACACTCCCTTTACAAGAACAATTTTTTAATAATACGGGCCTCAAAATTAGTCAAAAATTAGGAACAAATTAGTACCAAGCTGAGGCTGAGCTACTGCAAAATGTAATTTTAAACAATGTTGACAAACCCCCTTAAAATTGGCAAATGAGGTCTAAACTCCTCCCTAGAGTACATTGTATTCTACCCTGGGTGCTAGAGCCTCATTGAGAGAGTGAATCGGTAAAAGAATCCGACCACTGTTTGGCCTCTTTCTCAGAGGCACTGGTACCCAGGGTTACTGCACTGCTAACACCCTTTGAAAAAATGAAGAATAAATTAAGAACACTCCAGCCACAAATTTCTTGAAGAAATTAAGAACAGCCAGCCTGAACTTCAATTTACTGGTTCTTAGAAGAAAAGAGTGTATAGATAATAACACTGTATTTTTGTCAAGACAATTCAATGCAACATTCAAAGTTTTTATCGAAAATATTGAGATGCTAAATGTTTCATAGCCTTGAAAACCATTCTTCCATAGAAGTGAGTTTATACACTTTTTAGATGGCCTCGTGCGCATTCTCTATGAATCTTTTGCTTTTGAGAAACGTAAAAAAAGTTGGAGTCGAGAGGACTGCAACTGTCAAATTTGTAAAAAATAAAAACATTCTGTTCCTTGTATAATCTTCTTTTTGTTTTTTTTACAAATCTTTAGAGTTTCATTTATATTTGAGTATTTAATGTAAATAGTTGGTCTGGATTAGTTTTATTCATATAAATATATAAAAACTAACATTATTCCAGATTGCGTTGTGTATTATGACTTAACAGTGCTCGATGTGCAAAAACACAGAGCAATAGATAAAGTAGAAGATAGGCTAGAAATGAGACATGTTCTCTGTTACTCCGAGTTTCCTAACATTAAACACTAACGTTAATGAATTTAATAATAATAGTATTAATTATTATTTAGAGTATCAAATTGACGGGGGTTAATATAATCAGGGGGCTAAGACATTTCAAAAGGATGGTCGGTGATACTGGAAAAACCAGGGGGCTCTGAATATGGAAATCATTGGCTTTCTTAGTTTTCGTTGTTGAAATTCATTATTATTGGGCTTTTATCTTATCACGACTAACTCTACTACACTCTCTTTTATAAGAACCCGTAAATTTAACAGGCTGACTGTTCTTAATTTTTTCGAAAATCTGAGGCTGGATTGTTTTTATTTTTTTCTTAAATTAAGAGGGTGTAAGCAGTGCTATTGCTAGCTTTTTCGCTCTAAGGAGGTGTTCAGGCCACATTTGCTAACAAAGTGAGTGAGGCAGCCTTAATTTGCTGACAAATTTGAATATTCACCGAAAAAGCACCCACGCATCGCTAAAAATCCTCGATTTTGAGAAAAAACGTTGTTCAAAATTGTATTTTGCAGAAGCTCAGCCTCAGCTTGTTCTTAATTTGTTCTTAACTTTTGACCAGTTTTGAGGCTCTTGTTCTTATAAAAAAAGAGTGTAAATGGTATTTATGGCGTCCTTCCGTTTCTCTTGTTACAGCTGCATTCTAAAGGCACGGGGGCTGTCCATAGCGACGGCTTAGTTTGTACGGGTAGACGGCCGCCATGAATTAAACCATGCAGTTCTGCGTTAATGAGACGTGAATAATTTTGTTTTAGCATTAATATTTTATAGGTTGAATAACTGAAAGGAAGTGCCTGGCTGTTTGTTATTTGACACCCATTACCGCTTGAATCATTGTACTTTATTTTCAAAGCGCTTCCGGAACAGTCTTTTCTCTTTCTTTTGCCTTCACTCCATTTCTTCGGTAGGCAGTCCCTCTATAATTCACTGTATCTGATTTTATTTAATATTTTTATTTTCCGCAAGGTTGCTCCGCGCGCAACATTATCTACGGGTTTTTATTTATACCGTGAGAAATTTAAAATGGAGGCAAAAGCTGCCCAAATTTTTTACATTTGGACTTTCATAAAGGCTGATAAAGGCTTTTTAATTTAAAACTATTCTTACAACTCCATCTGGATTTCAACTTAAATATTCGCCTAAACCTGCCCGTCCGCATGACAAAGTTTCTTGGCTGGGGGAAAAGGTCATGTTTTGAGTCATTCAGTATTTTCAATAAACCATGACTGTAGTGTGAATTGGAAAGTTTCTGTCCTAATACCGACATCGAATTTGTCTAGTCTTGCTTGCCCCTACAGTCTCACGGGTTATCGTTTTTTTGGGGATATCTTTATTGTCAGCGTAACATTTACCAAGACTACAACATTCCATGTGTCCAAATCAGCTGAGAGTGTACATTTTTTTCCAATCAGTCAAATTATGTTGGCTCAAATTGGTTGGTTACACTGAACTCTAAAAATACTTTTGTCCTTATCATAGGTGTGTCGAGTAACATTAAAATGAACGTCGCAGCATAATTTTTTAACCAGTGTTGTGTTATAATATGAACTTCTCTGCTGTATTTTAATCTGAAGAAAATTTAGGAAATGACTCCCCCCACGCCCAATTGCTTGCAAAATGTAAGATTAAATTTGTAGAATGGTAATTTAAATGAAATCTCAGAAACTTTTCTTAATGTATCCACCTATATGTAAGGCGAATCTCTGTAACAGTCGTAGATGTAACCTAACAAGAATCTACTGCTTTAGTCACTTTGCTGCAAACCGAAAATTCTGGAAATATAGAGAAAACCATAAATCTAAATTTGTTTGTTTCTCTCAAATTTATTTGATATATTGATAATGTAACAGAAAACTCTTCTAATCTTTTTCCATTGTGTTTTATTCGTGTTTTAAAGCAAGTGTCAATAAAACTCTCCTCGTCATGAGAATAAGCATATGTGTGTATATGTTTGTATTATTTGAAATCCTTTGCCTTGATATTAAATGTTATGCCTCTATCAATGTTTGGTTATCAACAAAGCTGTTCAATTTGGTGAACACGTATTTCGTTTAAACAGCCACTCTGAAGTGAAATGGTTCGATAAAGAACAAAGGCGAAGAAGAAATACTAATTTTTGCAAAAAAATCAATAAAAAGCATTCACCCTAGGCTCTCTAGACGTCAAGAAGATTTGAGGTGCAATGTTTGATCATCTGCTACCAAGGACCGAGATACCGAGGGCGCCGGGGGGCCTTGACCCCCCCCAAAAAAAACTAAAGAAGCATGGATGAAATACTTTTATTTTGTAAAATATGGCTGTTGTTGCCCTTATTTATCAGGGTTGACGCCTTCCAACGGTTGTATCTCGGCCTTTATCTTCTACGGTCGAGGGGCAATTCACTCTTTCAAAAAGCGTACGAGATTTGCTCTAAAACAAAAGGATTTTGGGGGATTTCCAAATAAAACAATAGGATTTCCACCAAAGGTGTACAAGATTTTTTGGAGTGATTTCCCCCCTCGGCTACGGGGAGGTGATTTGCCCCTCGGAGATTTTTTGGAGTGATTTTCCCCTCGGCTACGGTCTCCAACTAAAACCTTAAGGATTAATGTTTATACATAAATCCGTTTATGGAAGCTGTCATCGAACTTATTGAGAAAATTGTTCCAAATATGTTATTAGTCTTTAATCACCTCTCCTGTAAGCAATGACCATCAAAATCTTCCCTATTGCACTTTTCACTAAATTCATTTTTTCGGTTTCATTTTTCAATAATTCATCATCCAGCTGATAGATGTCTCTTACCGAGGGGCGTTTCACTCTTGCAAATATCGTACAAAATTTTGCCTAAAACAAAAAGATTTCTGGGGATTTCCAGATAAAACAATAGGATTTTCACGAAAGGTGTACGAGATTTTCTTAGAGTGATTTGCCCCTCGTCTCTTACCATATCCTAATTGAATTCCATTGCTTACATGAAGTTTCATTGATTCTCTATGATTTATTTCCGCATTTTTCTACCAAAATGTGTTTGTGTTTTAAGCACTCATTTTCAAAAGGAAGAGAGCCCCAAACAAAAGCGGGAGGTCATTTCTCAAAACCAACCCTTGAATGATATGGATATGCGAGAGCTGCAATGCTGTGTTGTGTATGACTTGGAAATGGAACAAGGTCAGGGCAGCTGAAAACATTGCTAGGAGTGAGAGTGAAGGCCCTCTAGTCGCGTGGGCTGTTCTGAGACGCGCTTCACGACTGGCAACACTCTGGTCACAACAGAAGCTCGATCCAGTCTTTTTAATAGATCTGTGACTTTAATGTTTATAAAATTCAGATCACCTCATTAATTTATTTCGACTTCATTATATTTGTCTGTTTTCGAATGTTTTCTCCTGTTTTCAGCTCCAAAAGTGCCAAAAGCATTATATTATCGCTTAAGAAATGTTATAAGCGTACTACTTTTAACTTGCGAGGAATTTGGTTGAGGTTCGTTCATTGATTGGTAAACTATCGTTTGTTTGTTGAAAAATAATCGTGGTGCTTGGTTGAAGAGTAATCGTGGTGCTTGGTTGAAGAATAATCGTGGTGCTTGGTTGAAGAATAATCGTGGTGCTTGGTAGAAGAATAATCGTGGTGCTTGGTTGAAGAGTAATCGTGGTGCTTGGTTGAAGAATAATCGTGGTGCTTGGTTGAAGAGTAATCGTGGTGCTTGGTTGAAGAGTAATCGTGGTGCTTGGTTGAAGAATAATCGTGGTGCTTGGTTGAAGAGTAATCGTGGTGCTTGGTTGAAGAATAATCGTGGTGCTTGGTTGAAGAGTAATCGTGGTCGTGGTTTCCCGACAACCATACGGTTGTGAATGGAAGACAACATAACAGAGATGAGCCAGAGATGACACTTCTTGTTGTTTCTTCGTTCTTTTTTATTTATTGTAGAAATCTACATTGCAGTGCCCAGGACACGGCAGGCTCAAAGGTCGCCACATGTGCTCTTCGACTTCTACACTGACATCTTCTTTTTTCCCCCAATTTCTTTACATCACAACTCTATTTGAAGGTAAATTATGCAGGTGGTACGATCAGATAGATATAATACCTGGCACGATGCCTCGTGCTACCTTTAAGGCACACGTGCTTACCTGCAATTACCAAGTAGCTCTTGATCTTAACAGTCTTACAAAAGAAAGATATACTTTGTACAGTACAGTGTAAAGACAAGATATTTTGTTAGTTAGCAGGGTATGATGACCAGAATTTTCCACTGATAGATAAATCCAGTATTTCAATGGTTTTCGTCTGTATGAAACTTTGAAGGTTTTGATAAGTTATTAAAAGGAAAGGAAGTTTTTCTTGGTTTGTAAAATCCGGAACTTTTAATGGTCTTAACTTTTTTAAACCAGCAAAATGGCCGATTTATTATATTTTTGATGAGATAAACATTAATAAAACGTATTATATATGATAAATTTCAGAAACAGGCAAAAAGAATAACATTGATCTTATTAGGATTAAGAAATTTTGAGAAATACATGGCATTTGAAAGGATTGACATGGAGATTTTCATAATTGAGCAATATAAGCTTGTTATTGTCGTAATTTTTATTTCTGAATCTTAGGAATTAAAGTAATGTTTATCTAAAACATTAATTGTTAACATTACGTAGGGTATACTGGCATACATTTTAGCTATTAAGGAACATGAACTCTTCATTGTTAACAAGAAACTGGACTTTCAAAAACTGATCTCCCGAATTTGGTAACACTTTAAGGCTAGCAGGAATATTAGGGCCAGGGACACGTACCCCCCTAGATATGCGGAAAATGCCACCTTTTAAAGCACTCTATTTAGAAGTCTGGGAAAGTGTCCTTTTTAGACATTGTGCCCCTTTCTACTTTCGTCCCTCCAACATTCAATTGCATCCGATGTCCCCACATGAAAAGGACAATGAACAGTGTAATCGACTTGCTTGAGGCAGAAAATTAAAGATTTTACAGTAACGACATGCCATGCCAAAGAAGTCTGGGGATACTTTCAATGTTGCCAAACCATTGAAGAACCTTTGTTCCTTAGAACTGTTCCTGGCTTTTGTTTCAAGAGATTGACCATTTGACAGGTCATTTTCTGGTTGAATGTAACTTATTCTACGGTTTTTTATTATTTACCTTTTGTAATGTTTCACTTTTATTGTGCAAAGAAAAAAGTTGCATTTTAGGCAGTTGGAATCTCATTATTTTCTTTTGAGGTCATCTTGAATAATTATTGTATTATTTTTAATGAAATGAATTTTCTAATAACAGATGCAGGACAAAGCCAAAAACGGGCATGACGTTTTTGACTTACGCCAAACCAGTGGCGGCTTTAGGGGGAAACTAGTAGTTGCGACTCCCTCAACGAGTCGAAGCAAGTCTGGCGCCCCTTTTTTGGAAATTGTGCGCCCCTTTTGAAGAATTGGAATCAGGTGAACACGTTTTTGAGACCGATAGGTTAATTTGCTTCAAGGATTACCTCAAGTTAGGATGTTTACTCCGAAAATGGATCTGAAATTGTTGTATACAGCGTACTCTCGTGACTAATTTTTGAAAATTTTTTAGCGCCCCCCCTACCAACTGCCTCTCCTTCAAATTTGCTCTGGATCCGCCCCTGGGCCAAATGATTTATACATTGGAAACAATTTTACATTAACATTATTAAAATTACCTCCAGCCATTTCCCCTTCTTCGTATGAGTCCATTACTACTAGCCAGTTTTACATGGTGTAGCTTTCATTATATTTTTCTCATACACAAATCCACCTCCGGGAAATGCATTGACACAGACAGAATTTTTGCGGTTATAAATTACGTCACGAATCGATCTCATTTCCTACTGATAAAAAGTAATGTTGATAGAAGGTGCCCTTGAGGTAAACCATTGACATTTCTAAAAAGTTCAAAATCAGTTGACTTAACCTGTGAAAGTCATCAAAAAACACACAGAAAGATAATGGTTTTTTGATAATTTGTAAAACGTTTTCCTTAAACAATGATTTTGAATAAGTCCCATATTTTTGTTACCTTGGGGCATTTTATGTTGTACAGAAGCTGAAACATTTATTGATCCATGCGCACTTATTAAATTTTTCGTCGTTTCTCCATTTTTGGTAGTTTTGATTCAGATGCTGGACAGGAGTTTTCAACATTGTTTTTCATACAAGCATATCTATTTCCAAGGATGCTACTCTCATCATAAGATCAGTTGATGTGAGTGCTAAAGAAGTTATCGTGTTAGGTTAAATAATTGTGGCTTCGTTGCTGATTTCGTGTCCCTTTGCCAGGCCTAAATCTGAATCTATAAAAAATAAAATTGAAATGATATCATGGTTCGAAGTTGGTATAATTTGGTACCCCAAACTTTCTCTGGTAGAGCTCACAAATGTTTTCACTTAGAATGTATGCATACCTGGTCCATATGTATTCTGTGCCAACATTCTGGAAACTCTTTATGTGACCCTGGTTGTATGTGACTAAGATACTAAAAAACTGATTTTTGGAACAGCAATGAAAATACAATCAGGAAAGCCAAGTAAGGCATCTCAATTTGACCTAATTTATAACTATAGATTTACTCCTTACCCCTTTCATATATTAATGCATATTAGAACAGCCAAATGCTTTTGTTGAGCAGCAACATAGGCAGGGAACAGAAATGGGAGGCTGAAGCATGAAGGCTACTCAGACGAACCCTTTTTTAAATGCTGCGCCCATAACAGTAATAAAAGAAGCTGTTTTTCTATGTTAAAAATTGCGCAAAAGAGTGTACTTTTTAAAAAAGGAGCGTTTTTGCAATTCATGGAAAAATTTGGGGCAGCACACATGTCGATATTGTTATCTTTCCTCGTTTTTGATCTCCATTTCTCACCTCTCCTTTTCTCGGTTCAATACCTTGATTGAGTCAAAAAATTTGAGAAACATATGATGCTGAGTGAATTTTTCAAATTACAAAAAATATTTTTATTCTCCAGAACCTTGAATCCATTTCTTATCTCGTACTTACTGTCGTTCATGCAGCTTCAGTGATAGCCTTTTTTGTTGTTGAAATTTGTTTTGCTTGAGTTGCAAAAGATGTTTACATGAATGTTTCTTACCTTTATTAGTTTTATAATGATCTTTATTTACCATATAATCCTGAATGGTGGCTGCTTCTTCCTGCCTTTGTAAATTTTATTTCCAATCACTTTCTTTCAATTTTTGTTCTGATTTCCTAGGTAGACATTCTTTTTCTTTATTTTTTAGATTTATTCATTTTTTTAATGTTGTTATACACAATAATAGTTATAAACAGCTAATCAACACCAACTTGTAGCAGTAACAATACATATACGTGATGCTTACAAGTAACCAATATTAGAATTATATGGTGTGCATAGTCTACACGAGCGAGTAAGATCGGCTTGTTCTCTGTATTCATTTCCTCTCTATTACTTGTCATTTTTTATTTGTTTTAATAGTTTTTATTCTTCAAATTTTATCCTACAATTTTTTTAGAAAATGTTCCTCTTGCCAGTCAAGTAGCTGTAAATGTAAACAGTCCTTGGTTGCTTACTTTTCACATTTGAAGATAGTTGATCCAGCTCTTGTATATTCAGTCCAAACAAAAAAGGTTCTAAAAATAGATTCTTGCAACATCATCTATTTATAGATTATTGTGACGAATTTTTTTTGTGAACTGGGAACCGACTTCACGTTGTTGCCGATAAAGGCAATTAACGCCACGAGTATTCCTGGTGATTTGGTACTGCGAGGATTTTGTTGCCAAAATACTTCCTCCCGTTCCTATGAGCTCATAAGACTGTAATTCAAAACTTCTAAAGTATTTAGGCCCCTATCGTTCAATTTCGGTTGTACAGTACGTTAATGAGCCTTAAAAAAATTTATGCAAATCCATTGAAATTATTCACGTGACTTCCGGTTTATAACAACAAAATCTATGAGCTGAACGATCTTCTTTTGGGAACAGCTGTGTCCGAACAAAGAGAAGAAAAGTGCCCCGTGCGGGCAGAATTCAGAAAGAACGCCGAGTCGTTCATTTACAATTACACTTACAATTTTAAAAATGTGCTAATTAAGCTATTTAATCATATTATTTAATTGAAAAATATAGGTCTTTTCAAAATGCCATTACAAGTTCTATTTCTATAATTTTGTATTGATTTGACAACTTGAGTCCCAAAACGACAGTTCATCGTGGTAAATGTGTTCTCCACCTCCATATTTACTTGTTCAAGCTTACAATCACTGCCAAAAGTCTTGGAACACTAACGTAGATTTTCAAAGGCAAATTCAGCCATCCCCCTAGGAACAATGTTGATTTACTATAGAAAAAAGAAAGGGGTTATGGAGTACGCTTTTCTATACTTTCAACATTGTTTTGGGAGGAAAGGGGGACGGAAGTGGTTGTATTCAAGAAAACAAATGAAAAATAGAAAAGCACAGCGCAAAGTGTTAGGTGTTCCAAGTAATTTTGACAGTGATTGTACATATTTTTCTTGTGAACGTAATACGTAATAACCAACTTGACCTCTACAATTTGTCATTTTGACTTGATGATAAGATACAGGATTTGAGAAGTCTAAAGACCTTATGCCAGAAGTTTTTCTAATAGGGGTTGACCAGTTAAGCGCTTTGTCGTTATTTCAGAGTTCCGTTCACAGTGCTCTGTTATCAGTTTGGAGGGAGGTCTTTTGTAGCTTCTAATGCAATAACTTTGCGATTTACCATTTCAGAAATTTAATTTTCAAGTTGTTTATCGCACTCCACATAAATACACAATAGCGTTTGGAGGCTTTGGAACCGGGATGGATACATCTATGAAAAGACGCCTGATCTAGTCTAATGCGATCGGAAACATTCGATCAGTGGCAATGAATTGAACTCGGATAACCCCCCTGAGGATTATGAATAGCCTTTGGGCGACACCTGTGCTTGTCGAAGACATCGCGGGCCCACGTGAAATTGCTTCCTGTTGGCGGTGCGGTTATATAAATGCTGCGGTTTAAGGTCAACGTTCGGCGGCACATGTTTTTATCAAACATACTTCCGGATGATTGGCTCAGCGCGGAAGCTTGAATGGCATGCAAATTTCTTTTGTACGTTGCCAAGCTGTCAACAATTGGAAGTTTCCGAGCGGAACAGCATTACGAAGATAAGTGTACAATCTATGGTAAATGCTACCGGAAGGTCTTATATGTCTTCACATATCTGGGAAAACATTTCGTCTCGAGGTTCTGGTTAGGCAAAGATCGCTTCGAAACTATCTGCACTGTCAAATATTCATACAACAATTTTTCAAAGGTAAGGTCGCATTTTAAACTTTATTTTTATGGTAATATAAACTTACAGGTGATTTGCGTTGAAAAAAATCGTCTTTGTTCGAACGGTTAGATTTAACACATCTACCCATAAGTACCTGTCTAGACCAATATTATTCTCATTGTGATTTCGCTCTCAGGTGCTCTCGTCAACGCTAAAACCGAACGTCTTGTGCAGACCTGCCACTCAGGAAGTTAACTGCCGCAACCTTCCAAAACATATGCCAAGTCCTGCCCTTGTTTTCGTTTTTCTAATTGCCATTTGTGTTTCAATACTTACGCGCTTTCCAATGCAATTGAAATGTCTAATGATTTATTAAACATTTCCATAAATTCAATGCGCTTTCAGGCTTTCAATCCAGAAGCAGGAATTTAACGGAAGAACTTTCGGGCGGTGTTCGGCACTGTTTTACTCCAACTTCCTTCTTAATTTTTAAACTCTTACACACAAATTTTACTTTGACAGGCACCTTCAAACTTAAGATCAAATCTGCCCAATAACGAATAAATTTGGAATTTATTTTTTCGATGTTAATTTGAGTACAACTTTTTCTTAACAAGTCACCGAAATTACTCAAATATTTCGCGCCATTTGTCGCCGGAAGATCCCGCCTGTCCCCATCAAAAATAGGTCACTGTTGCTATTGCCAACAATTCAAGATCTAGTGTTTTTGCACATTTTGTCTGTACCTAAAAAACAGCTCATAAACATCGTAATGAATTTGGGGATTTTAAAAAGCAATAAAGGGAACCTGAAAATGCATTTTAGGCCCCCAGGAGACTTTAACGGAAATCGCACATTGCCAGGCCCATCACCTTGTTTTAAAGCGAAAGCTGAAAACTGGCGGGAAAAGAAAACTATCTTCACACATTATGAATGACTTGAACCAAGTTTCATTCTAGAAGGAAATATTTGCTCTGGAAAAGTTTCCTGTTTCGCTGTTTCGCTGTTTCCATCTCCACCAGAATGTACAATGCATTGATAGTAACCATGCGGGGGTGGGGTTGACGTTCGCGAGGCGCTAATGTTTCTCGTTGAACTGTTGCGCCAATTTGTTTACAGCAAGGGGGTAAATTGGCTGCGAAAAATTGAGGGTGAAGCTGACTGTGGCCCTAGGCCACTCGTAATTCACTAATTCCACAAAACTTCCTCCTTGTCATTTACTACCTCATATTAAATCAAATTTTTCTGCACGGACTCCGATTAGGGGTTTCAGAAATATTTCTGGTACCACGACCTTAACCATAACCAAAGCTTGGGAACACATTTTTGATCCCTTCCTTGGCCACGTCATTGGCTGCAATAGGGTTTTTACCCCGGCATTTGATGAATTTGATTGGTTTTTGCAAAGCGTGTTCGTATTTGAACCGGCTGACCTTCTCTTTGCACTGAAGCCGCTGCGGCCGGGTAACCACGTCTGGACGGGCCATAACGCCCGCAACTTTCATTTCTCCAATATAATTTCAGCTCTAGCTCCATATCTAGCAGGTTGAATATATGTCATTATTACTTTCGTTTTCACCTTTAGCCTGGAATGTTATCTTGAACTGTTCATGAACTTCCGTTCTCAATTGTCCGTCCGCTTGACCACTCTCTTTCGCCCGCCCGCTTACATATAATTTTTAGACCGCCAGACATGTTATATTCTCCGCTCATTGGTTTTACAAAAAGTTAATTTCTGAATTTTGGTTGCAGTAAATGGAGAGAGCGTTTTGAGTTCTGTCTGTTTCTCTAGACAATCAACCTTTCACGGGATGAGCTGCCACTCGAAGAACAGAGCGGAATTTTTAAAAGCTAAATAGATTTACAAAACCTTGGAAGAACATTGTTTTTTCATTTTATAAAGCCACAGAAGTACAGAATCCAATAATACACACTACTAACGAGAATGCCGAGCAGAGTAACGATTTTGCAGTTTTCCTTTTTCATTACTAGGATGGCCAAAAATTTAGGAAACTTTAGTACTAGGCTCAGTAAAAATTAAGAAATTGTAAAATTTCCATTTTTAAAAAAAGATTCAAAAAGTTTCATCTTGTTTTCTCGTGACGATCCGCGTTTACATTCTTCCAAAAATGCTTAACGTCGAACAATAAGGCAAATTTATGTCCCTAAAATGAAAAACTAAATAAGAAACTTTGAGTACTAAAGCGCCAAAATTTGGATCCTAATTAAGAAACGTTTAGTATTTAGTGCTTATCCTAGTGTCTTACAAATAGAATAGCGTTTATGTTTCTGTTACAAATCATTTATTCAGTAACTTCTTGCACTTCAGTTCTCAATCTCTACCACCGTCACTTCCTCTCGCGTTTTTCTTCCCTTTCTCTGATAACTCGAAATTAAAATAACTAGGTTTCAGTTCTCTCGCATCTCAACAATGTTTCTTGCAGAGTTTATCTTGGACAGAACGTGCCTCGCTCTATTGATTTCATTACGTCATGGATAATTAGCATACATTGTATTCTAGCCTCAGTTTAAATACTTTACCCCTTCGAAACAAGACGTCTGACGTTGCGTGAAACTTGCCCCCCTTCAACCCTAACTTTTACGCTCCTCGGACTTTTCTAAGTAACAGTAAATGCTTGGTATTGTTCCTAACATCCCTGCGATTTCAGCTCTTTGGTATTGAACGTTGCATTGCCATAAGGTTTTGATAGGCCGGTACATAATGTTGCTAGGAAGCCCATTGGGTTGTTTCAAAAATTTCACTTAGAATTACTTTCCTTCATTTATGTGCTTGATTGAGAATATCTTCAAATCTCTTTGTCGTGTTTAGGTTTTCTTAGACTCGCATTTCAGATATCTTAGACCATTTTAAGGTGGGGAAGGCAAACCAGTGCATCTTTATTTTCAGCAAACAAATTATGAAAATTTTTCCGGGTTTGAGCTTTGCGTATGAAAATATTTTGGGATTATTTCTTTGTGAACATTCAAAGACTAGTAATTAACTTCTCTCAATCAAGGTAAAGGAGTTATTGCTTACATAGCATTTTTTTGAACTGACGTCACTCGTTTTATTGCTACGTATGACTAACGCGAACATGTATTGTTCCGTCCACAGCAGTATTGTTCCGTTTCCATTTTTTCAAAGTTTATGTGTATTTCTTTCCCATAGTGTTAAGCGTGCAAACTTATTTTTGAGGTATACTATTACTCCGTTGTTTATTAAAGCTAGGCCTAATTTCGTTCGACCTGTCTTGTTTAAGATTTTAACCGCTTGAACTGTCCATCATTAACCAAATGTTTGTTAAACTTAGGCCTACCGTCCTTTTCGGGGGTTGAGCGTGTTATATATCTTTTCAATCAGCCACTTTGAGGTTCGTGTCGGAACAAGATTCTCTTGGCTTTTGCCCATAAGTTGATTACTGATTTTTAAAGTGCCTGTCACTGTCCAATTTCTTTGAAAGATCCTGGTTCTGCACAAAAGGTTTCCTTTGTATTGTTCGTCTGCTAAATGAAATCATAAACAAGCAATATCTGCTTCGTACATCGACGGCATGTATGGTATCTTAATACTCATAGTGGTTGGTCTTTTTAATAGGACGAAATTCTTTTTAAATCTTGATTAGGCTCAGTTGCGTTTCCCTTTTCAGCTCTCAACTGGATTTTTATCGGGTTGAATATTGAAAGGGGCTTTTTCGAGCTAAAGCTATTTAAAGAACGATTCGTACTTTAACGAATGCGCTCTCCATGATGCAGAATCCCATCTAATGGCATGCCAATGGAGAAGGACTATATAACCCTAGTTGATATATATATATATGTTGTAAGTAACAATCGTACTGTGAAATTCAATTCTCATAGCATTGCGTGATAAGTTGCTAGAACTAAAAGAGGTGCTATAAATACGCCCCCCTCCCTTGCAAACGAAACGATTTTCGTCCCAAAATCTTCGAAGTCTTTCACATATCCGAAGAAAATTGTGGGGAGGATGTTACAACAGTGTATTCTTTCATAGAACCATATGCTTTAATACTTGCTTTGAGCTAGCGTATCAAAAGATGAAGTCTTTGGCAAGGAACACGATTTCAATTAGCCTGTTAGCAGTTGCCTTTACCTCCGAGCAGACAACAGTTTACGTGATTTGAGAACTTCTCCAGAGAGTGGCGCGGTGCGGAGAAGGGAAGGCGGTTTTCCTATTTCGCCGTACCCAGCACAGTACTCTGGGTACAGCGTCTTTCCGAACACACTTTCGAGAGCTTTTTCTTCACACTGAGGCCCTGTTCTACTGACCTAGCTGAAAGTAAAATCGGAAAGACAATTATCCATTTTGCAATGGAGCCATGGAAACACTCAATGAAATAGGTATATGTTGTCATAACCAGACTCACTTAGATTTACAGCAGCTAAAAATGCCTCAGTCTTTCCATCTTCTATATTTTTCAGCTCTGTCAAAACTAGTATTGAAATTCAGCGCCAAAATCTTTGCAAAATGTTGTTGTTGTTGCTGCGTAACACCCAGGATAGCAAAATTGGCGTTTTCATTGAAATGATTCGCTTTTACGATTATCCGTCCACTAAGAATGCACTCAAGATTGTTCTGTTATCCGTTCCGTTCTTAAGATTACACTGCCGTGAAACGCAAGGTGGATTTCCATAATTTTTTATTCGTTTTCATTGATACCTGGCTCATTAAAAACGTGACCTGGCGTTTGGACTTCATTCTCAGGGAAAATCCAGCCCAGAAGAACATTACGAGAAAATAATAATCACTGGTCGTCAGTGATTCGTAGTCAAATGTTCGCGCAGTGTTTGGATCCTTAGATCAGACCTGAATAGAATGACGTGCCATGTAGATCATCTTCTTTTTTTTCTTGTTAAAGTTTTTTGCTACTTTGCTTCTTATATTTCTCGTTTATAAGTAGTAACGGTTTTAGTTCATTGTTTTTTCTTGTAGACGACGCGAAGAAGATACACACTTTAAGTTGAGGAAAAAGAGGAGTAAATTCGACATTCTCTCTTGAAATAGCTATGACAGGTAAGAAGCTTTCCACAATTTCGCTTCGTATTTTTTTGATCAAATTTGTTTTCGATGAATGATAAAATCCACCAATGATCAGATTCTAGGAAGTTACGGATTTAATCCTTAATTTAAAAACGATAAATCTTTAAAAACGTTGTTGCATGTTTCTTAAGACTTACATCTTGAATATATTTTACTTCGAATAGCTCTTTATTTTGGGAAGTCCTCAGTTCTCTGTATTTTTTCTCTAACAAGTTTAATTTAGGCCAGTCAGGAAGAGGAAGAAACAAGCCTCGTTTAACATGTGTGAAACATGTTCCAGCCTCCTGGGAATATATTTCTAGTTCCTTCAGCTATAGTCAATAGAAATCTGTGTTTTTTATTGGCTATGTCCCAGCTGACAATCCTCTCAAGCGAAACAACGGGAACAGGGCGTGGTTTGGGTGTGGTCGTTTTAAGTTACCATTCAAATATAAGATATAAGATTCCTTTGCCTTCCATCCTTGACCTATCTCGAGGTCCCGAAACGTTTAACAATCATTGCTCGATCCGTGCATATGTCATAATAAGCGGCTTCACATCTAAAAACCTGATATATGCCAAGATATCCACGCACCGAAAGCTGTAGATATCAAGTTCTTTACGAGAATGCCTTCGGGTGGTATCTTTGCCTCGGGTAAATTTTTTGGGATATGGAATATACAACCATTCTTTGTTATCGGGCGTCGTTCGTGATCTATCTTTTAATAACTTAAGTCTAGATAAACGTATCAACGATCATTATGAAAGAGTTTCAGCAAAGATTATACGAATGGTTTTTGTTTCCGTCAAGTAAATGACGTATAACAGAGGCTATTTGCGGACCAGGTTCATGATTTTCGCTATTGCAGGAAAATACGTGGTCAAACTGCTTCAGAAGATTTTCAATATTTTGATATCTGATTTGGAGAGCTTTTGTCAAAGCGCATTGGATTCATTTTCCGAAAATGCCCATAAAGTAAGCCGAACACTGAGATCTCCTTCACCTGTCGTGTACTGCAACACCATATGTTCTAAGCTTATCCATGTTCATTAGAACGTATGGTTTTTATAAATAGCCTTTGATAAGACGAGTCAACAACTAAGATGTTGGTCGCAGTCATTTCTTCAGATTTTTAGGCTCCCAGAAAAGACTTTAGTTTCAGCGAGGTTGTATACAATATCATAAAAACATGTTTTACGCGGTGCGGTTCATTTTTCGCTAAACATCAAGGGACGAGAATATTGTAGCCAAAGAACCTTACTTTAGCTTTAACTATTCTGAAGAAAAATCAACATCAAACACATGAGAATAATTCTCATTGCGATGGAAGTTTTTTTTAAAGTGGTGGTCGGTCACGCAAATTAGCGGACTGGCTGGCGTAATTCCCAACCATTTCATGTTCATTGTTTGTGTGAAAACACAAAATGCAGTGTTGGCCAGGAATTTATTTCTAGCTTAAAGCTTAGCCTACGCAAATGAATTAATTCTATCAAAGAAACTTCGCAATGCAATCCATTGCTCGCTAAAAGTCGTAAAAAACATGAAACTTGTTCTGTCAGCGTAACAACCAGAGTTTTGCACGACGAAAATGTGCTCTTTCATAGTCTGGGTTTTAGAATGAGGATAGGTGAACACAGTTTTATTTCGCCAAAACATAAGCAAGACCCGACTTTGCGCGAAAA
This sequence comes from Rhopilema esculentum, assembly GCF_013076305.1. The sequence continues at coordinate 5,998,633 of NW_027019328.1, forward strand.
AGTATTATCAAAGTAAAACTCTATTGCTAAAGTTTTTGGTGCTTCAGTGGGTTAATGCTAAAGAGTATCAGTTTTCTACTTGTTGTTATTTTATAGGAACGCTATTATTTAGCAAGAATTGCAATGGTTCCTATCATATCCTGTGACTTTCCATCGTTGGTGTTCGCTTCGACGAATCTTATTTAACGTGCAGAGAACACGGAGCCAGTGAGAGAGACAGTGTGTTGCCTGTGTAACTCTGATGTGAACTGAACTTGACTGAACTTGACTGACTGAATTACATACAAATTAATATACTTATATACAAAATAAATGTGCTGAGTAATGATGTGTTGTGATGATGTAATGATGATGCAAAGGAGAAGGAAAGATCTAGACTTGGGAAGAAATCAGCATGACATAGATGTGTAAACGTGTGATCAATGGTGAAGGGAATGTCATGTGCTAGGTGATGCTGTGAATGCCGTAGTTGGATGTCATGGTGATGGCATGAAGTAGGAATATGGCCTTATTTACAATATTAAAATCACTACAATAGCTCCCCCCTTAGAATGCAAGCGGTTGTGAAGCATTCGATACGTAAGGGAAATAACTAGGAATAAATTTAAATATTGTAAATAGATGAATTAAAGTATGAGTGAATTGCGATAAAATATTAATTGTTCGAAATTTAAATGTCCAACCGTTATAAATCGATGAGAGTTCGAGACGTAGCCGGCGTTTCTTGAGGGTTCGGAATGTGATGAGAGTTGTGCGAGGTTTTTACGTCGGATGACCAGGAACCAGCTTGTTGAGGAGTTATTGATCGTTGATGTTGCGTGGAGGCACTGCGGTGAGTCGAGTGCTGCGATGTGTTTGAGGGCACTACGGTGAGTCGAGTGCTGCGATGTGTTTGAGGGCACTACGGTGAGTCGAGTGCTTGTTGCTTGTGTTGAAGAGCACTACGGTGAGTCGAGTGCTGATGGTTGTCGATTAATCCAAATGAGCTGGGTTGTGTGTGTGAAGCTGAGTTGATGTTGACGAATCCTTGTTGATGAAAAACTTGATGTGTCTGATGCCATCGAAGAGTTGATGTTGTAGTTGAAGTAGAATTGACCAACGATGGGTTTGCGTGTCACATCGTGGTCACCATTATAGGAACGCTATTATTTAGCAAGAATTGCAATGGTTCCTATCATATCCTGTGACTTTCCATCGTTGGTGTTCGCTTCGACGAATCTTATTTAACGTGCAGAGAACACGGAGCCAGTGAGAGAGACAGTGTGTTGCCTGTGTAACTCTGATGTGAACTGAACTTGACTGAACTTGACTGACTGAATTACATACAAATTAATATACTTATATACAAAATAAATGTGCTGAGTAATGATGTGTTGTGATGATGTAATGATGATGCAAAGGAGAAGGAAAGATCTAGACTTGGGAAGAAATCAGCATGACATAGATGTGTAAACGTGTGATCAATGGTGAAGGGAATGTCATGTGCTAGGTGATGCTGTGAATGCCGTAGTTGGATGTCATGGTGATGGCATGAAGTAGTAATATGGCCTTATTTACAATATTAAAATCACTACAATTTTTATTTGAAAAATTTTTAACATGCCTCCCTGGCTCTTTTGGTAACTTGACGCCTCCGATCTGGCTGCAATTAGCGGAGCTTCGCTACCTGGAGACTGGTGAAGAATGACGTATGGAATCCGAAACTGAGATGATTCACATCCTGTTTTCTTTGTACAATTTTGGTTTATGCATTTGATTTTTAACAAACTTGTGAATAAGATAATTAGGAATGGCTGTTGAGAAAGAAAATAGCAAGATCAGACCTGCTTCTTGTAAGTTCTAATTTCTAGGTGTTTTAGTGTTCTGCTGAAGTTATGTATCGTGTTTTATTCATATTAAAAGCTGCGATGCATAATTTATTGTAACTTGTATCTTAAAAAGATAGCTATTGGTGCACAATACTTTGGAATTTTGGCTTTTTTAAGTGAAATATGATGAGCTTGCCGAGTATAAGAGATACACCACGCTCAGGAATGCCACTTGGCCGTTTTGACGGCCAAGTTGCTCTATTCTGGCTGTTTTTCAAGGTTGTTGGCCGTCAAAAATTAATTTGGCCGAAAAAGCGAAAGTTGGCCGAATTTTGGCCGCATGTTAAAGCCAGAAAAATACAAAGAAAACGACAACTTTATCATAGAAAATATTCAACATGTTGATAAAATAATCTCAAAGTTGCTAATAGCTAATCAAGAAACAAAGTAAAAGACAGCAGAAAACTAGCAAAAATATAGCTTTTTGTATATTTTGTTTGGCTGGCCGAATTTGGCCGTCAAACGTAAAGTATTTGGCCGCCAACCACCCCAAGCATCTGGCAACCCTGACCATGCTAATCGATAAAGAACAGTACAATACAATGCGAAGATATTCTCAAATACATGAGTCTGAAAATATATGACAATTCGAAAAACCAAGGCTTGTAGTATTTGGTTCGTATCAGCGTCTTAAATGGCAATGCTAACTTTTTCCTTTCTGTCCTTCACTCCGTGTGTTTTTGAAACCCCATTTGCTATTTAAAGCTCTGTTCAAAAATGATGGCAAAAGAATGTCTACCGGGTTTGATGTTTCTCAGCAGAAATATTGGTGTGAAGCCGGCTTGTAGCGATGAAATGCCTATTTCAAGCAATTAAACTATTACTGAATTGAAAAGGAAAGATGTGTCTATGAAACTTTCCACAATAACAAAAGTACCCCCTCGTTCAGCTGGCCCAGCTATTCTAACATTTTAGATCTCGTTTGTGCAGTTGTTGTGCAATGGAATTGGTGTTACAGATTGAGACAGAACTGGCACAACTTTTTCCTTTGTTTCGGAATTTGGTTTTTCAGTTTTCTCTCTCAGGTTGCGCTTTCTATTTTCCCATGATTTGAAACTATTTTTTCCCAATCTTAACAAAGCTCGAAACTTTTATAAGCTGTTCCAATGTTGTTTAAGTTTGCACACTTGATGCAGTGTAAATTGCTACGCCATCATAAAGCAGCAAAACGTATTGAACTTTTTACATTTGCTTTTTGTTTTAGGGGCAAGACGATCAGTTCATCTGTGGGAGTTTCTTTTAGAGTTACTAATGGACGATACTTGCATCTCATTAATCGAGTGGACGGATGAATCAAATGGAGAATTTAAATTGAACGACAGCGAAGAGGTTGCTCGTCGATGGGGACATCGTAAGCACAAGGAAGGCATGAACTACGACAAACTCAGTCGCGCCCTAAGATATTATTATAGTAAAAACATCATCAAGAAGGTAAGACATATACACAACTTAGTCAACATTCATTGCGATTTACTTTTGTTTGTCAAGGATGTGGCTGTTGTTAGTCAATTTAGGAACATAACTCTCAAGAGGACGACCTTACAGAACTGGGGAAGGGGGTTTCATGCCCAAAAGGGTTTTTTAAGTAAACACAGTTTTCTCTAAAACGTTGTGGGATCTAGATAATTAGCTCTTTGACTGCACATTGTTTGCTCTGCTGGTGAATTTCAATCATTCTACACGTGGCAAAACCGTCGTTCCTAGGCGAACGACTTGAAAACTAAACATATGCCACCTGCTTATGTTTAAGTGTAATAAAAACTTTACGGATTGTAGCCAGTGACGTTACACACTTGACTGGTTTTCAGCTGGTCAAAGGGTGCGGTCAAATTATTTGGTTACGATTTTTTGGATGTAGTTTGTTGACGGTTTATTTCTGTATACCCTACGCTGGGCGTATTCCCTCTTTTTCCGATATTCGCATTATATTCTTAGACTGATAAGCTTTTTTAGAATTCACAGTTTTCCTTATTCGTTCCGAGTGCAATGCATTCTGATACTTGTAGTTAACCACCACAAGACAATCGGCTCGGCGCGCTCTTCAAATCATTAAACATGCACACCTCGCTCTAATCGCACTGTACGGACCTTGCAATTGCCCAAGAAAGCAGCAAAGATTTGATGTTTTCATAATTGCAGTATTGGGACTAAGCCAGAATATTAGTAGTTGAAGCCTGTCTAGGTTGAAGGTGTCTTTGCAACTAGTCGTCATGTAAAATAAAACTTCTTTTGGCTTTCATTGGAAAAGTTTCTTCGAAGAACCTGGGGCCCCAAATATCACAAAAATTAGTTGTAATAATTAAAAACACTTGTAGCAAGTTGTTGTAAGTTGTTGCAAAAACATTTGTTGCAAGCAAGTGAATACATTTGAAATATGCTTTTGATTATTTTCACTCGTATTTTCTACTAGGTAACAAAAATACTTAAGCAGATGATTTTTACCCATTATATTTAACTGCCACAATTTTTTAGGACAAAGATTGGCAATGGGGGAAATATTCAGAATAGTACCTGACAGTGACAAGACGAAACTTAGATTAACGAAATTTTCAGTAGTTACATTATTTGTGAAATCAGGAAAGGTTATGTTAACTTAGATAAACAGTGTGAAATAAAGCTATAAGCGTTAGACCAGTTGAACGGTGTTGTTCCCGTTTAGAGAGGATGAAAAGAATACACCTCTTGTCGAACTGAATTATTGTCAATGCTGCAAACAGTTGACAACTAACATGGAGTGAATGAAAGTTCACAAGTAAAGATTAAAGCAACGCAAACTAATGATTTCTCTCTGAAGAAAAAAACCTTTCTTTGGCTCCACAGGTGAATGGCAAGCGATTTGTTTACAAATTTGTACCAACAAATGAGATTCGAGCAGCACTATCAAGCATGCGTAATGAAAAGATTCGAAGATCTGTCCCTGTTTACGACCCTGACTTGAGCCCACCCATGGCTGCTGAATCTTCACCAGACCTCAAAGAGAAACATTACAGGATCTTTCGACCTTCACCAATCATGACGACAGAGGATCAATCTCCAAAGCGAGCAAAACTGTCGCCAATGTTCCCAGAGAGAACAGCTTATCAGGAGCGGCGGTATGTATAGAACTAGCATTGCCTCCTACATCACATTTGGCAAATTTTTGTGAAATTAATTCCCAGTGAAGGTCGACTGTGAATGAAAATTTCTCTTTTTAATATTTTAAAATTGTATCTAATTTGTAAAAAGTCACCTTTGAGTAGGTTTTAGAAAGTATTAGCAAACATAGTGATTGACAGCTTATTTCCGATAATGCGTTATCTTGGCGCTAGTTAGAATGCTACAACCTCTTTTTATATATCATAACATTTGAGATATTCTCGCAGCTACTTTAATGTCTTCGCCAGGTTTCATAAAGCTGTAGAATTCATCAAAAGTGTTCAGTAGATGTTTCCAAATTGAACTAAGTTGAAAAAAAGCAATACTTGTATTTTCACTGGCAGATATAAGCATAGCAATCGATAATTTTACTTTTCTTTAGGTATCATGAAGTGGAACGTTCTGTTTGCAATTCAAACCAATGTGGAGGGAATTGTGAAATCGATTCTCGCTGTTTACGTGATGGCAGAGTCAGCCCTGGGATTGCTCCTTGTATGATTCGACGAGAGGTTACTGAAGAAAGATGCATTCTGGGAAAGGATTGCCCAGGCAGTAGCTGTCCGTACGCGATTTCGAGTGAAAGATCGCCAACCAACGCAGTCTTCATTACAATGCCACGTCTCCCTCGTCATCTACAAGTGTTGCCTCCTCCACAAAGCTACCCAGTCACAGCTGCCCATGTCGAAGAAAGCTATGCCTATTTACCCCGTAAAAGAATGGTCAATGCTGGCACGCAAACGTCTCCTGAATTGTTAAAAGATTTGTTGAAAATAAAAAGGGAACCAGAAGAAGACATTGCCCAGAACTGTAGTCAATGCAACTGCAACTGTAATGGTGAATACAGGTCACAAATTGTTGTGTTTAGAGACAGTAAAGTAGCCAGTGTAGCAGTGTAGAATTAAGCTTTCAATGGTGCAAGATATTTGTGCCTTTTTGTTTATATTTGTGTTTTGTTCGGATTTTTTTAGTTTTTTCCATGAATGTGATTTTAGTATTTAATTAGCAGTTGGTCTGGTTTTAGAGATTGGAGTTGACTTGGTCAAAATATTTGAGAATATGCGCAGAGTATAACTGTCCTGCCAAGATGAATTAGGGAATTTCTCAAAAAAATTAATTTTCGAAACCCTTTTCAGATTATTACTGTGCAGTAAAGAAAGGCTTAATTTATAAATATTTCCATTGATAAATATACGTTGTAGTTATTAATTTGAAAATTATTTTTCCTCATATCATAGTTGCCTTATAAGAAATTCAACTCTACAAGCAGATTTCACACGCATATTAAAATATTTATGCCTAATATATATGGTTTAAGATACCAAATGGATATCTATACCGTTTCAAAAGACGTCCTTTAATAATTCAATTTTGGTTTCTTATAAATTCCAGCTTGCAATATTTTTAAACATTTTCTTAAAATTGCATAAATAAACAGTTTATAGTTTCATGTGTTAATGTAGAGAATTATGCAGTTCTTTGAAAAAGGTGGAATACATTTTTCTGTATTTAATTAATGAATTGTTTATTTATTGTTAACGTAGAAACGCATCGAGCAGTGTATAGATTTAGTCGATTAGTGTATTTTGAAGGAACTGAAATTGTTTTCATCAGTCAGACACATTTTTGTCTTGTTAACCAGGCTCTGGAAAGAACTAGATGCATTTTCTCCTTGTCTTATAATGAGAAACAGAATGCTCAGGACACAACTTTGTGATACGGCAATTTTTTTTAGAATAATGGCACATGTGGAACAAATTAATCGAGTGTTTTTAAGAACGCGATCAAGTATCTAGCACATGGTTCAGATCTGGTAATGCTACTTTAAATGACTACCAAGTATGAAAATAGAGATATAAAATGCCCGCAACTTTTATATTTGTATCCAAAGCAGGGGGCATGTGAAGGGACGCCGGAGAAGGGGGCGGGGATTCAACTGCCCCTGTTGCCTTTTGATAGGAGAGAAGCAACAGGGACCAGAGTGCCTTTTCATTAAAGTGCCCCTGAAACGGGTCATTTTTAATAATCATAAGCATTGATATAAAATTCTGATTGTAGTGCTTAATTCATGACGATATTTCTCAAATCTTTTAAAATAGCTCCTTATGCCAAAAGTTAGCCAGTTTTCAAGATTATCGAGAAGATTAAAATAAAATGGCAATTACAAACGAATTTGTAGACGCTGGGAATTATCTTTCAAATGCCCTTTTACTCAAGCCCCCCCCCCCTTGTCCCTTGGTCGTCCCGGCATCCTTGGGCATATGATTGTTTGTTGGGTTTTACGTAGGAAAGATCTAACCAGAGATGTGTTAAAGCAGCAGCAGTGACACAGTCATGTCAAATTTAGATGAGTGTTTTGACTGAATTCTTGAGTGTTCAGCTGCATCTTCATTTATTTCAAAAATCAGTGCGGCCTACACTGCCAATGAATGGCCTCATATCGAATAAGAGAAAATTGGAAGGGGACTAAGTTCAGAACCCCACTATGTATCAAAGCACCAATTAACTTCATTAGTCATATCCTTTAGGTCTTCGAAAAACTGCGTCTCTCTGGACAAGCAAGTATGGACACAGGACTGTCGCTTGCTATTGTGCTAAAGGAGGTCCTTCGATCCCATTGCCGACAAGTTGATGAACCATCCTTTATTTGCCAGCAAATCTGAAAATTTGCCGACGAACTACCCCTAGAAATTTTTTATCGGAAGGGGTGTCACACTACCCCATACACCCTCTCCAAATTTACCCCCTCCCGTAGCGATGGCCTTGCATGTGCACTTGTATTTTGGCACATTTTCTATATATTCTTCCCACAGGTCAATTTATGGTGTTGTTGCCAGTGGACTCTATCGAATTTTATTCCGAATTCTTTCATTATTAGTACCTTCCGCAACTTCTTGTCGAGGTTTGTGAAAATTTACAAAGAGGCTGCTGAAATGAATCATTTCGATTGAGCAGGGGGTGATAAATGTTTTTAATTTGACTTTGTAGCTTGAAATATTTCCGTAATATGGAAAAAATTTGTTACATTTGTTTGCATTCTAATCTACATACTGCTTTAGGATTTTTTGCTATTTTTTTGCTCATTTTACTTAAAAATTGGGAGCTATGAATAAGGGAAATTTCAATCTGACACCCCCTGCCTTCAGGAAAGTTATTTACAAGGAAGTAAGCAAACGCCTGTGTTTGGTGCGATACTGCTTCAAACTCGATTTTCAACGCAATAATGCAAAATTCTAAGGTGTAAATGGTGTATTTTGTGACATTTATGTTGCCAAGCACACAATATTGACCTGCCGAAGTAGACGCCGAAAAAGAGAAATCAGAGGCGCGAATTGTACCGCTTAGGCCATTTAACCCGCTACTGATCTCCTAAACATCGTTCAAGAATTTCCCAGGAATGGGTAAGGAATATTGGCCTTGATTATTACCTTCTTTGAAATCATATTTGTTAAAAGAGGTGCGAGCTGGGTATTTATAGAAAGGCTAGGCGGAATGAGGAAGAAGGAAGAAACATTAAACACGTTTATTTTGTCAAATGGGAGGGATCCCTGTTTGATACAGACGAAGCGACAAGTCCTTCAGACCTTTATGTCGTCAAGGAGCGAAATTCTTTTTTCAGCGAATTTATGCGAATTTATGGATAGCAATTTTGAAGAGACAGTAAAAGCCTGGATTTAAGACCCTTTACATTTTTCACTTTTACGACCCTTCACTTTTACACAGTAGACCTTGTTCTTGAATGTGCTTGATTTGATGGGCAAAATATCAGCCTGGAAGTTTAAACACTGCATTTTTTCGGGTTTTTGCTGCACGATCTTTGTTTAAAAGTAGGTTAATATGAACATTTTTTAAGTAAATAAGTTAATGTTTGGATTGTAGGTATTGCAGTGGATTTCAAAAGCAGAATGATGGTTGTTTTATGCTAATAAGTCATAATTGATAATTTTTCTATTGGATTAAGAGAAAATAATGATTTATTTATTGTTTTTTTCTTACAGCTGTTGTAAAAGCGAGAGTTACTTTTGAATATACTGCAACTGAAGATGATGAGCTGACATTGAATATTGGAGATGTAGTTACAAATATTCAACAACTGGATGGAGGTTGGTGGGAGGGAGAACTCCATGGCAAACATGGTGTATTTCCTGAAAATTTTGTTGAAGTCATAAAGGAAGAGCCAATACCATGTAAGTCAACAGAGGTTGTACAGTTTTTGGCAATCATAAGCTGCCACACATCCCAAACTTGTGATGATAAATGTTCTGGCTTGCTTTCTTTATTTTCCTGACAGAGAATAACAGTGAAGAGTATTCACACCCTCAAATGAAAATACAGGCACCTTTCAGATTCTTTTGTTTAAGCAAGATTTGAAAGGCAAGATTTTAATGGAGTTAGCTGAAATAATGCATAATAGATACAAATTTGGCTTCATTTCCTCATGTTTTTCAAAACATTGATAGAAGAGAAAGTTTATCAAGTTATGTTAATAACAGGGGCGGATACAGAATAAAAGTTGACGGTCGCACATAAACACTACCTAGCAGGTGGTCTAGGGGGCGTCCCTCTTGGTCAAGGGTAGAGCCATGATAGGAACCCCGCCCCCCCCCCCCCCCCCCCGGAACCAGAGCAACTAGGTTTAATTTCAAAGGCAAAAACCCTAAAGCTCACAATGTCGATTATTGCAACCACTATAAATAAAAGGAATTTCACCTTTTTTCAAGAAATTCATCTTGATTTTTTGTCTAGAATATTATTTTAATGTCTTGTAAGCGTTTACTTTCTAACTGCGATTTGTCCCGCTAAGCAGGACTGATACACTTTGATTGATGGAACGCCTTAATAGACGGCTTTATCTTTAGGAGCGGAAGTTGCCTCACCAACAAGGTTTGCAGGCCTTGCAGTAGTTTTGAGGGTGGCGACGGGACTGGGGCCCTGAAACGTTCAAATTGTTCGGTCAAACACTTTTTCCTTTTAAAAGGTTTTCAAAATTTTTCAGCAAATCCCAACACGCAGTTAAGACAAAATATCTTGAGATTCAGAAGTGTACACTTCCTGTGCATCTCTTCCGTATGCATAAAAAAATTGGGATTCTTCTCCTTCACAACTTTCAACCTCATCCACTTTCTGCCTTTGCCAGCAGTTGTGCGGCACAGTAATCCAGCATAGTGTTTACAGACTTTTCGTGCCGCACAAATATGTGAAAACTCAAATTTTGATTGGTGAGATTTGTAAAATATTTGCATAACAAAGAGCCCTGCATATTTGTGCGGCACAGACGACATGCCTAAAAATCATACTGTTTACGGTCTAGGATGGTCTTTGAATTTCTTCTATATTGAATTTTGTGGCATTGTGTGTAAGATCGACCAAGGTTCGGTCTGTGTTTATTGTGTAAAGAGAGGTAAATGTGTTATCTGTAAGGAGGGAAATAAAAGCTTGTGGTAAACATGATTGCCTTATTTAAATGACTGAAGACTAAAACTAAATTCTGAAAATCTGACGGTCTTCTGTGCGACCTGTGCGACACCCTGAATCCGCCCCTGGTTAATAAAAACAATATATTTTTAAGATCTTATTTTTCTACTGCTAATGGTTCTTACTGTAATCTTATCCCTTCCAGTATTAATGTCCTTTTCATGAGATTTTTTAAAAATCTTCACTGTCAGAGTCCAGAAAATTCTTTTGCATCTTTTCCATTAAACTTTTAGCCTCTTTCATTATATTTTAAAATTTTAAGTCTGCACTAATGCAAATTTAATGGAAGTAAACTACTTGTTGAAGCTCCCACAATCAAAATTTTTTGTATGATGGGCAATGAAAAGACATTATTTAGCTTTTTAGAATTGAGGTCAGTATTTCAGTACATTTAACAAACAACCCGACATCAGGCCAGGTAGACTTTAAGATTTTAGATAACAGGTAAAGACTTCTTTCCCAGTTAAAATATGAGCCTTGAAATGCTTGGACTTTGGAAGTTTGCAGGTCACAAAGGTTTGCAGGACTTTTGTGCTCAGGTAATTATGTTTAGTCTAGGGGTGTTTATTGCCAGCTCTTTATGTAATTGGGCAATAGTACTCTAGACCAGTTCAAGCATTCTAATATTATTCATTATTGACTAACAAGGACCTTTAGACCCTGACCTTGATTTATGGCATCTATATATTATAGGACCTTCAGGGTTTTTCCAAGAAGATTTTATTGCCATGTCTGTTGCAAAAATTATGATATATGTTATATGTAATGATTGGTTTGCTTTTGATGCAAAAGTTAAGATAAAAACTGCATTTATATATAATCTAAAAAGCATCTCATGATATGTATATTATGATATCATGATTTTTTTAATTTTTGTAGCACCAGATAAATCAACACCCTTGCTGCCAAAGGCAAGAGTTACTTTTGACTATAAAGCTTCAGAAGAGGATGAGCTTGACTTGGTTGAAGGTGAAATTGTGGAAATTCTAGATCAAGAAGAGGAGGGATGGTGGCAGGGTATCTACAAAGGCAAAAAGGGAATCTTTCCATCAAACTTTGTGGAGATGATTCCTTTTGAAACTGAAGCTACTGATGAGAAATTAGTTGTCCTACAAAATGAGGTATTTGATGCAGGCAGTGATTTAAGAGTTCTGCTGGATGACTCAAAGTCATCAACAAATGCTACATCACACAGTGCCCTTGCAGATGAAGGTTTGAAAATTTACTTTGTTATGATATCATAGCAAGAGCTCTTTGATATCAAAAGTTCTATTTTGAGTTAATAGCAATGAGGCATTGAATACATTGTAATTAAAATAGTTTTTGTAAGACCCTTTGCAGATTACAGATATGTTGTTCTGTTGCAAATATTTATAAAGTATTTTTGTTGACTGAAAAGAACTTGATGTCCCCTACATTATTCTGACAATTTATGTATGAATAATTGCAACTCAGAGACCTTTCTTGCTCACACAATAGCACCTGTAAACCTCTTTATAAAGAAATTCCTTTGTTAAGGGTGGTTCTCATTTCTGCCATTAATTAAGAAGCATCTGTGATGTAATGTGTCATTTGTTTTTTTAAGATTTATTGTCAGAATTTGACCCTGTATGTAATACAAATCACTAGTTATATCATACAGTGCCTGTTGATTGGATCTCTGCAGCGATCCAAGCCCACTGATTATTTCATTTTGTCTTAGGTGATACAAAGAAGACAAAGCCATCTGGAGGTATGGGGTTTGCTATATCCAGTGCTGATCTCTTTAAAGCAAAGTTAAGACCAGTTTCTATGGTAGATGGTGGCAAAAAATCTGGGAGTAAAAATGAAGAACCTAAGAAGCCAACACAAACAGTTACCCCACTTCCAAAAACTGCCCCCGAACTTAGTTCAAAGAACCGAGATCCCCCAGATGTGAGTATCATTTTCTAACTTATTTCTGAAATCATCAAAGCCATGTCAACCATTCTTTGTAGTGTTACCTGGGCACCTGTGTCAAATGTTTACTGTGTTTATGTATTTTTCAATTGAAAGGTATATGACCTATGAATGCAGTAAATCATGTATGATAAATGGTCACTACAGGGTACTTTTAATTAGCTGTGTGGCCAGTCTGTAAAAATCAGGGTGGACAAACAAATCTTCACCACACCATGCCCTTCAGACTCATGGAAAACAGGGGAAACATATTTGTTAGTATATGATCTATTTCAAATATTTTGGAAAAGCAACTTTCTCAAACGGCTGTTTTTGTGACAGGGGTTTTCTTTCACGAACGAAAATTGAAATAAAAAATGTTCAACCTCCCTCCCCCTCCATAGGTTTTTCAATGGATTTCAAGATATTAGAAAATGGACCTCTTGAAAAACTGTCCATTCCACCCTGTGGCAGTGCCCCTCCTTTTAATCTTTGTAACCCAGAGCATATTAAACTTTCTAAGAATATTTTATGAAGGAAATTTTAAAAAAAGAACATTTATATTTTTATCTGTAAATTTTTAAAACTTTAATTAATTATTCTTTAAATTGTCTTTTTTCAAAAATGGCCACAGCAGGGTCTAAATCAATCTAAATTTATGGCTTCAGAGACTAATATTTTTAAAACATTTCTGGATGTATAAATATAATTTATATCCAATGAAAGCGAATGAAGGTGGGCTTTTACCTCACGGTTAGAATCTACTTTAGACTGGGCCAGAAAGTTCCAATATGCTACCAGACAGGCTTAAGACTTTCAGCTGTTAGTCAAAACTGTCTCCACATCAAGTTTGCTACCATGGCATTCAGTAAGCTCTAAATGAGAGTTACAAGAGAGCATTTCTAAGAAACAAATTATGATAGTTACAATTTCACCACTTTGATTTTTGTTGCCTTCTAGGTCTATTCTCTTAATATTGGCTTTGGATCAGTTATGAAAAAAGTTTTAAATTTTCCAAACTTTTAGCAATCAAAACATAGTTACAAAACAGCATCATTTTCATGGTTTTGTTATTTCTGCAACCAGTTGATCAGGATAATGATAACTTGTTTCCCTATTAGGATGAACATTTCCAGACCTGAAATAAGAATCTCCCTTCACATTTTCTTGAAAGCTATTGTCACACCATGGAAAACTGCAAGTTGCTTGAAATTTATAATGAAGGGAATAAGCCTACATAAAATGCAGAAACATAATCAGCGAATAAATTATCAAAAAATGTTAATCAAGGTTTCAAAGCTGCTCTAAGAAGCTCTGAAAGTAAGTAAACTTTCAGAGATTTTTATCCACAGTACAAACACACATTCATAGCACAACACAAACAGTGAATGCAAAGTTTCTATTTGGATTTTTTATTTTATCAGCTGTAGTAATCCCACGCTGTTCTAGTCTGTGTAATTGATAGCTCAAGCTATGGGAAAACTTTTATTCTTATCAACACTAGTTATTTGTGACATTCTCTAATTGCTGTTTGGCACTGCCTTCGAAAATGTAGCCGATTAATTTTGCGTTCAACTAAATTTCAAATAGAATAGGCCAATGGCAGCTTTTAAATTCTCACCGTAACAAATAATGCAGATAACAGTTTCAAATTAAATGTTGAATAATGATATTCAGGAACACAATTAACATTGTTTGATCTTCTAGAAGTAAATGTTAAATAACCCTGTCAAGTCAAAGCCTTGATGTTATTGAAAACAACTGGTTCTTCATAAAAAATTCAAACAAATGCAATGTTCTAAATACAAAAATGAGCTTCTTTAAAATTTTCTTGAGATTTCAGTCTGCACTCAAATATATTTCCTTGCAAAGTTATTTTAGTCAATTCCACTGCAATGGCGGCTGTCTAGAAACCTGGAGGTTTCCCAACAAAATATAAAACAGAACAAGTTGTACTTGTCTTAAAAGTTGATATCTTTGAAGTTTGTTCAATTTATGTTTATTTTTACAATTGGAATCAAATTGCAATCGAAAATTTCAGCCAACAATCTCGTCATGCTTTACTGTTTTCTATGTTGCTCTTTGAGCAAAGGGTTAGCAACATTTTGCTTTGACGCGATCATTGTATTACTTTGTGTCGTAAATGTATATCATCTCTTCAATAGATGTTAATCGTGTATCAATCGTGTTAATTTGCAGTTTTCATTCTTAGGGTGGACAGACTAAAAGGAATGCTCCTGCGCCTCCAAAAGAAGACGGTATGTATTGAAATGTTTTTCTCTGCATAGTATAGTGCCAGGTTTCAAAATTCATAGTTGGCTTTGTTGTTTTTCCATTAATAGTCCCAACCAGCTCATGAGAACACCCCAGCTGTTTTTTGATGATCATTTCCTATGAAGTTCCAATGTAATTTGGTCTAAAATTTTCAACTGCAAGAGTGTTCCACTTCTTTTGACTTATGTAGCTAATTTCGAAAAGAAGGAATGATTATAATTCGATAATCTATTAATTTGGCTCAATACATCAACCATATCTGCTGCACCTTCATCTCGGCAGCCTTGCACCACTTCCCGTTTAATTCTTATGATTTGTCTGAAGTATTACTTTTCTTAGATTAATCAACTTTGTTCGCAGCTCTTTCGAAAGCTTCAGACGAGCGTTATCGTGTTTTATTTGATTACGACCCCGAAAACAGCGATGAATTAGGACTTGAAAAAGATGATATTGTTATCGTGACAAATAAAGATGTTTGTGATGGCTGGTGGGAAGGGACATGCCATGGCAAGAAAGGCGTTTTCCCAAATAATTTCGTCGAGCTTTGTCCACCAAAGACTGAAGAGATTACAAAGGTTTGTAATTTTTCTATTTTTCAATCATACTTTGAGTAGATTTGCAAATGTTTGATATTAAAATTTTTATTGGATTCGACAAACAGCAGGATCTTGTTGAGGGACTCGGAAAATAAAAACTATTCTATTATTTTGATGAAGAATATATAAGGAGCAATGGATTATGCGACAATATTTACTTAGAATATCTGATTGAAAAGAACAAATTTTAAGTTTGCATTTATTAGGACATTGTCTTATCTGAGATTTACGGTCGGTTGCGAAAAACTTTGTCTAGTTAGAATGAACTGTAATTTTCTAATTTTCTTTAAAATATCATACATCGAAATACAACGTATTTATCATAGATAGGTATTTGTTAAAATTTATATCACCACGTCTGTCAGATCGTATAAGAATGGCTAGATTATTCTATAGATACCAGGCCTACCATTTCCGTCAAACACATCCAGTGATATAACATCAATTTTGAAACAAACACACAAAGATAATAATATAAAAGAGTAAAAAAAGTCTACTCTAAGGTCCTTAATAGAAGGGGGTCTTGATAGTTGGAGGGAGGGTCAGAAATTTTTCAGAAAATAAATAAGCGGGGGGGGGGGTCTTAGTAAGTAGGGGGGCCGGAAATGTGAAAAATCTGAAAAATCACGTGATGATTCTTTTTTGGGGTCAAAGGAGATTTTCTTCTAAATACAATCGATAGCAAAATGACAATTATCACCATGTAATAATGCATTGTTGTATTACTAAAATGAGCAGGCTAATTATCATTGTGTACATCAGTCAGGCCTATGTAAATCTTTTTAGGATGTCACTACTTCTCTATGTTGAAACTTTTGTACAATGCAACCTCTTCATTTAAGAGAAACTTTACAGAAATTTCACACCTGAAAGAACAAAGGATAAATGTAATGAGGGATATGAATGATTGCATCTAAAAATTAATAAGTGGGGGGGGGTCCAAATAAGCACTGGTGGGGTCAGAAAAAAATCGAAAAATTAATAAGCATCCCCCCTTCTATTAAGGATCTTAGAGTAGAAGCTTTCAGAGACAAGCACGGTGAAATGCTCAACTTCTTCTTGACTGAGGGCTGCTTTATATTCGTACGGTTGGATTTTTTTATAAAAACTGTCTCTGCTGTGGTCCACTGCACGTAACAAGCTTCCAAAAAATTTTTCAGCTCCAAACTTTAATATGTATTCAAAGAAAGTCTTTTCGTACGGAAGCTTTTAAATTCCTCTCCTTGCTCTTTGCCTCCAACCCTTGTCACTTCTTTCTGTGGTTACGACATACCTGGGAAAAGCTCGTATTTCAGTTTCCGGCCTCACTATTTCAAGCTGTCAGATGAAAACATTCAAATAGTCATGTATAAATGGGATTTGTTTTTTAGAAAAATTGTCTCAATAAAGAATTCTGAATTATTGGTGTTTTTTGCTATTATTAGACTGTTGTTATTTATCGATTTTTTTGTGGCTGGTTAACTATAATTTTCGTTACTTGTTATTTTCATTTTCCAAGCTGTTCATGCATTCACATATTTCACAACCATTTCTCGTATGTCATTTTGTTACAATTACCACCGTTTTTGTTTTTGAATTGACACCCCATACTATTTATGTCTTTATAGCAGTTACCAAGGTTACCACTCGTGCCACCTGTCAGCAAAGCACCTGCTCTACCTGGTAAGTAATTGGATGGACCATTTTCTCATCCTTATCGGTCATTTGTTTTGAAAAACCATGTTTCAAGAACAAACTTTAAATTCGACATACGATATATCTGCACCATTAAATTTATTCGTATTGTTTGATCTATTATTCAGTTGATGTTATATGAATTTTGTGTTTGTGCTGGCCATTTTTCCGTGATAGCGCCTTTTCAAATGGTCCATCTCCAAAGATCTTTTGATCGTGTGATGGGGTTTGCCAATCTTTAGTCTTGAAAAGAACGAAAGAAGGACGAAATGTCAAACTTTGCTATTGAACTTCTGGCATAGGATCGAAAAGTTCGCTTCTTGCTCACAAAATGGATTTATTATTTGGTACAGGTTTAATTTGAAAACCAAATTGTCTCAGAAGTTTGTTTATTTATCTAAGCGATTCGAAATCTAGACTTGATGTCTGTTTGTGTCAATCGAAACAGGCCTAATAAACATCCATATAGAAAGAAACGGAACAATATTGATTCTCGTAGCTGGCTGACCTCATTTTTTTGTCCAGAGCTGTCTATTTAATGCAGTTTTAAATTAATATTAGCTGTGCCTATTTAACGAGAGAATGTTTGTTCTAGCGAGAGAAACGAAAGAAGAAGCAAAGGAAGCCTCTGAACCAACCCCATCGCAACCACCGCTGGGAAGGAGACCTGTATCAACTGAGCAAAAGAAACCATTGTTACCGGAAGTAGCGAGACCCATACCTCCTTCTGTATCGGACCAAAAGAAACCGCTGGTCCCCGAGCCAGTCAGACACGTCCCTCAACCTGCCACTGAGCAGAAGAAGGATCTCAAGACGGTTCCTCCTCCGGTATCAACAGAGCCAAGAAAGCCATCCTTGCCAGAATCAGCCAGACCTGTTGTTCCAGAGCAAAAGAAACCGGACGTGAAGAAACCACCACCTCCTGTCACAAAGAACAAACCAGTGCCCCCGAGACCAACTGAAAAACCTTTAGGAGAAGAAAATTCATCAGGAAATTCGATAAAGAACAAATTAAATGCAACTTTAGGGGCCGGAATTTCAAAATTCCCGTCAGTTGGAAAGAAACCTGTACCGCAACCTAACGGATTTGGTAGGACATTCTCTCAAAGTCTTAAGAGAGCTGTTCCAAAGCCAACGCCAGAACCAGAGCAAAAGCCAACGCCAAAACCGGAACCAAAGCCAACGCCAGAACCGGAATTAAAGCTAGTGCCCAGTAAACCTGAAGTGGAGGAGAGATACGATGATGTCTCAAGTGAAAAAGATAAGGAAGGTAAACTGTTACAAGTTTCTGACAACATTTACTCAAGTATTGCTGACATCATTTATACAATTTGCTGAAGCACGTGAATTTCGTGTCGATAAAATTGAATTTTATAAACGTAATACTCACATACGGTTGTTTCATAGTCTGAGACGGTAAACATTCATGAGAATGATTGACGATATGGGTACATTTTCATGAGCCATAAAATAACACAATACGATGGATACTCAATAATGTTTTGCTGTCTCTAGTGATAAAGATTCTATCATGTTCCTCATCAAGTTCCAGCGCTTTTGGAAATTTTGCATATAGAGGATGTAGAGCAAATTTATTAGCAAGAAAATAACACAGCAAAGTATGTTGTCAATTTTTGAAAGACTCTTGCACACGGTATGTGTAAAAGGGATTCACCACCACTTTAACGTAAAGCCTGAAATGGCATTGTTTTTCTTGAGGACTCATGAGGTTCTCATACGCAAGATTTGTGTTTGTTAAAAAAGAGAAGTCCCTTTAATGTCAACACTCTTGCTTTACGCCTCCCCAGTGTTCCCTTTTGCACCAATGCGCTGCTGGTTGCATGGGAGTTAAGTTCGAGCGTTCAAAGCAAAGCACCTTATGTGCTTTATGCAAATGGCCACTTTGCCCTTTGTATTATCTAACCTATATATAAATAATATGCATTTACAGTTGTAAAGTAGAGCTTAGTTTTAGCTAGCTATTGCCGCTCAGCATAGAAGTCCTGTGGCACTGTTTGGTTGAATTTGTGACAAGACATGTGGCACTGTTTGGTTGCAGAACACGGCAGTGACAATAATGATTGTATCACAAGAACGGCGCTGTGCCGCACGCATGCCTTGACACCATAATAAAGTTACAGTTTATTTTTTCCTTTTAAGGTCAAGGAGTCGATTGGGAAGCACCTTCAGTAACTCCTGTCTTGTCAAATGTGAATAAAAACAGAGTAAAGGGGCCAGGAAAAGCACTTCCTGCAAAATATACACAAAACAAGGTACTTGAAGCAATTGTTCGTTTTGTTTTTTATTATTTTATTTATTCCTTAATTCTGCTTTAGCCGCTTAAATTTTGTCATCTTGAATTCTAATATTTTTGTTGATGTTTATTTAAACACTGAAGACAACATTTACCTATGTGAAATCTTTTCCCTTTCGCTGTAGATATGGATTTTATTGCTCAGCTTTAATTTCCCACTCCATTTTTCATATCATTTTTAGTAACCTTGGTGTCATTCATGTTTGTAGAATATATATAAATAAAGACTGAATAAATAATAATAAATAAAGACATTATATATAAAGACTCTCGTCACATCTTTGATAATGAAAATTAATTAACATAAATTTTCTGTATCGGACTGTAGTCGTTGAATCACGAGATATGCAGTTTGAGTTACTGCACTTAAACGAGAAATGTACCATGCGATATTTTCAGCTAAACTGCATCTCAGTAAATAGTTTTACTAAGACAAGTTGGATTGAAAAGCAAGTGAATTCAAGCTTGAAACAGAAATTTAACAGTTTTTCAGAAATTGTAGATAGAGTCCAATCGTGGCTTTTGCTCATAACATCCAAACTTACAATCTTATAAACAGATCATGCATAATTTATCAAGAGAACATGGTTTTTTAAGCCCCTAAATTTGAGGGACAAGCTATGATAGGATCTTTGAAACAAAGACCATAGAAAATTAAATTATTTTCGATGTTCTTAAAAAAAGCTCCTAAATTTAAGAATGCAGTCCAGTTATCTTATATATTTGGTATTAAAATTATGCGAAGTTTACAAGAAATGAATCGTGCATTAAAAGTTCAGTTCTTGTGATAATGTTGCGTTAAATTTTGTGCTTTGTTGCTTAAAGCATATTAATCTTATTATTCGTATACATCACTTGAGGCCTTCATAGCCCTTTTTTACTGCTTAGGAACAACAAAATGGAGTTACAGAGCAGCCCCCTTGGAAAACAGAGCTCGCCCAAAAGGTAAATATTTGAGCAGTATCAACAAACCTCAGACTTCAATTAATCCAACTTTAGGAAGGGGGTGTGGCGTTAATCCAACTTTAGGGGGGTGTGGCGTACTCACGGTGTTTTTATAGTTTTATGCCTAATTTGCATCTTTAGAGTTTACTTTGTCAAATCAGTGTGAGGACCGCTTGCCCTCTCGGCTCCTGGTTCCACAATCTT
This sequence comes from Rhopilema esculentum, assembly GCF_013076305.1. Next base: position 6,019,032 of record NW_027019328.1, read on the forward strand.
TACGCCACTGTCGGGGACTTGCCTTAACGACATTCCTGAATTACAACTTGTAGGTTCTAACAAAATTCTGCAACCCAAGCTATTGCTACTTTCATTCGTGTGTCGTCGTCCTAACTTTATCATGTGTTTTGGTTTTGGTTTTATGAACAAGATTCGCATGTTCTGAATTTTATTGACAACGTATTACATGTGCTCCTTTCGCGGTTTCTCATAGGAAAAGTCAAAACCAACGCAGCTTGTGAAAGTCCCAACCCCAGATTCGACTTCAGAAAGAGACAAGGCACCCTCTAAGGAGCAAGCAACGAAGCCCACTTATGATGATGACGTCATTGAGGGTATGAAAAACCAATTAAATCAAGTAATGGATAAGATGACAGGTATGGAGAAAAAATTGATGAAGCATATAGAAGTTTTAACGAACGATTTAGACGAAGAGAGAAAGCTTCGCGCGAACTTGCAGATAGAGGTCGATAGATTAAAGAAGAAAGTATCCGTTTTGCAAAACCAGTAGTCTAGCATTGTTTTATCTACAATCGGTGCATCTTGATTCTTTAGAAATTTTATACCGGATTTAATCAAAATTTGTAAAAGGCGTGCCCCAGCTCAAATGCAGTAGGGTATGCAACATTCAATCTTTTAATCTGAAGTCATCCCGTTTCAAGCACCAAACTAAAGCAGAAGATTAAATTTAAGGAACTGATTTTCTTCAGATCTTTTTAGCAAAAATATCGATCCGAAACATAAATTCCTGTCCATCACATGGAACAGAAAATAACATTTTGTTTCAGTAAATCTTAAATGGCGTTATATCCCTGGCACGGATTATGTGTTGAAATGTGGCTTGATTGAGAATGATTACCAAAATGCAAAGTGTTTTCAAGTAGAACGGGTGCTGGCTAGGTCCAGTCTCCGCTGCGTTTTTCCTAGAAGAACCAGTGGTTTAGTTTTAAACCGAGAACAAGTACATTTGGAATTTTTTCATTCCATCTCGATCGAACATTTACGATCGAGTGCAGCAAGAACGTTACCTTTTAATTTTTCCCTACCTTGTTTAATTTTTCCCCAAATTGCCTTCCTTACCTAACACATAAAGCAACACAAGCCACTATTATAGATGCTTAACACATTGCACCGCAAACACTTTGCCGTCTATGAAGGATTTCCCCGCATTTATCTCGAATCGCCTAGCCCCAGACGCGACCTGGATTGCAACTGCTGTTCTTTGAGAGATATTTATAAAGGAAGGAAGTTAGTCATTAATGTAGCTGTTGGAATATAGAGAGAAGGAGTCTGGAGGCATAGCCCTCGGGGAAAATAAAAGCTACTGGAAAATGGGATTACGCGCTTTTGAATTTTTTGGAATCATGTATTTTTTCGTCTTTATGACGTCGTCACTTTTTCAATTACGTCGAAATCTAATGTGATGAATCGGCCTAAACCCCTGCCCATGTCATTTTGTTAGCAGATTTCGAGACAAGTAAATATTATTGATAAGTGGGAATTCCAGGCCCTCGTTGCTCAAGATTATGGAATATTATCATCCTTTTCTTGTTTATATTATACTTTATTGCACTTTAATATCTCTTTGTTACAGAGACGTGGATTATGAAAATTGTTCATTAGATTTTTGATAAATGGGTAGCAATATGGAGTTTATCGGGTAGATTGTTTTTAGCTAGTACTGATTTAACATTTTATATCTCGATGACAAGAAAATAATTTGGATTTTTGCGAGAAATGATTGTAAAATAGGGATATATTGTTAACTAAACAGACTTTTTAATCGTTTTTAATTACTAAAATTATAAGGTTGCCTTGTATAAGCGTCATATTTATAAATTTACCTGTCCTTTTCTCCAGTTTCTTTTTTCTGCAATAAACCCAAGTACAGTTTTGCACTAAACTAGGCCTACAATTCTGGACACAGAGAAATTCATAAGCACGTGATGTGTCACATGCATATACAGTGTCACTCATCCTCTCCCCCTCCATTTTAAATGTAAGATGTATGCATTTTGATAACAGAAATAGCAAGATTATTCTGGCTAGTGTATGACGGCGGCAATCTTGAAAATGCCATATGACTGGCGAAATTCATGGACTGCCGAAAAAGGGTATTTGGAGCTAATAAGTTTCAGCGACAACGTCGATACATGGCCGGGCCATTGACCCTAACATCAGAATGCCTTTCTTCTACTGTTAGTTTGTAGCCAAAGAAAACCATTTCTATCAAGAGCCCTGTCCTTTATGTAACAATAGATTAGCCTCGATACCTTCCACGAGAAGAAAGGCACTCTTCCTGAGGCAAAGAATCCCTAAAAAGATCCTGACTGTAGTGGACAAATTTTTCAGGGCAGCTAGAAACTATAGACCATTCGTGACAATCCATAAAAGCGTCACCTTGCATGCCATGGTTTCGCAAGGTCCAGTGTCTCAAGCTCTTATGTTGAATTCATCAAAAATTGTCTGGCCGTTGCCAAATATCTTTCTTTGTATCTTCGGATAGGAAATCCTGTATAACAACCTGCAGATCTGCAAAATCTCTTTTTCCCTTCTCCTCCCGTTTCCTTCACAGAGGTACACAGGAGGAAAACAAATTAAACTGCTCTCTCAATCCCGAACTAGACTCGGGGCTAGACCAAGCAGCCTGGTAATAGGTCGCTTGCATAACTGGAAAAACATGTTTGCTCCTTGCACTCTTCAAAATTGTAGCGGTGTCGAATGTTCTACATCATTTATCATCATTTTTGTAGCTACCCCTCTCCACATTGCACTCCTGTCGAGCAATGCTTTTGCGTTTTTAAATACACACTAATCATCACATTTTCATTCTAGTTTTGCATAATTTAGCCTACCCTTTTGATTGTATTTTTACAACAAGGGCAAGGCTGCTTTGAGTTTATATGCACTAGAAATTCCCAAACTATGGGCTTAGCTTAGGCACAGACGTGCCGTATCCTTGTACCAATATACATGCAGGATTAATAAAAAAACAGAAATAAAAAAAAATTTAAGCAACATTGACAACGTCTTTCTATCATACGGATCTAAATCACAAATTAACTCCTTGTTTTATAACAATATCGAGTAACTCTTTCTATCTATACTGGATAGCTTCAACCTCTTTTCTTTCTCTTTCCTTTTTATTTTCCTCTTTTTATGTATCTTCTTTTTCTACATCTACTTACACTTCTTTTTCTACTTCTTCTGCTTCTTATTCTCATTATTATTCTTCATCACCAGCCAATTGCACTTTTTTTTCCTTTTCACCTTCTTTATCATCGCTCCTTCTTTTCCTCTTTTGCCTGCTTCTTCTTTATCGTCTTGATCTGTTACTAATACTTATTCTTCTTATTTATTCTTAAATTTTTCTACTTTTTATTCTGCTTCCTTTGTATGCCCTTCAGCTTCATTTATTCTTCTTCTTCATCTTAATTTATTTCTACATTAATTATTTCTTTGCTTTTATCACTTTCTTCGTCATCTTCTTCTTCTTTTACTTCATTTGTTCCCGTCTTCATTTTGAACATTTTTTCTACTTACTTTACTTTCTTCTTCACAGCACTACCCTTAATCATACTCGAACCCCGGATATAACAAACTCTCATTATCACGAACCAAATTTTTGGTTTCTTCATCATAATTACCCTCGATATAACGAACTTTTCATGAATTTTTATCTGTTATTTTTATTTATTTATTTATTTATTTATTTCCGGTGTTCATTTATCATTTTCTCTTGAGGAAGACCATGATTGTCATCGGCGAAACATGCTGATGATACATTTCAAGCACTGGTTGATAGGCTCAGAGCACGAGATGAAAGTTTAAATTGCGTAAGGAATTACTGCGAATGAGTACATTGAAACTAACAAATACCTTCTTACATATGAGACATTGGACATAAACGACGATAAAATTTTATCGAGAGACCCAGATGGAGAAGCAGATAAAAGACAAACAAAAATGTAGGTCGATGAGAGTAATCGAAGACGTCATTCAGCCGCCAACAAAAAGTGAAGTGATATCAGCTTTGCCAATCTCTTGGTCCGAAATCATAAGAGGAACATAAAGATTTTCATTTCAATGACCAACCAGTAGTATTTTTTGAATTTAGCTTGGTTTTTTTAGTTTAATGTGCACAGAAGTTGGAGATAGCCCAAACAAGCCCACCGAAAGTTTTTTAGGTGTGAACTGCGAAAAGACCTAAAAACATTTTCTCCCTTTTTAACGAACTCTCGATATAAAGAAGTATTTTCTGGTTCTCAGAGTTCGTTATATCGGGATTCTACTTTACTTACTGCCCGATATTGGAAGGTGTCCGGCTCAGTTTGGTGTCCGTTGTCTAGAAATTTGGTTCTTAAAGGCTTTGACGAAGAAAGTGTTTTTGAGACGAGGTCAATTTTTTGCTGTCTGGGCTGTCTGTTGTGACATGTCCATTAGTGAACTTTCCACCGTATTTGTCTCTCCTCTTTTTAAGCCTTTCCTTTAATTGCGACATCTAATTTGTTTTGAGTATTGTTTATAAATATTGTTATGTTTGTTTAGAAATATCACAATATTGTTTGGAAACCAGTGTTTCCTTGGTTGGAAAATGAAAGCAACGAAAAACCATCGTTTTTATATAATTAACATCCGACAAAGCATTGGAAAATAGGAGTTTTAAACAGGGGAATTCTACCTCGAAACATAAGTAGCAGTGGCGAATCTAGCCTTAAAATTCTGGGGGGGGGGTTGCCGGGGGCCAAACTTTTAGTTATAGGGGCCAACGCTAGCCATTACTTTGCGAACTAGTAGAATGTAAAGCAGTGGCGTGGTGGCTCAAAATTAGCTACAAGGTACCGATTCTTAGCGCCCTCTAGATAAGTAGCTATGTCCTTGGTACAGCTCTATCAAGGCTGTTGTCATTATGCCAAATAGTTTTATTAGTGGCGTATCGAGCAGCTGTGTCCCCTAGGAGAAATAACAAAGAAAAATTATTGCTGGGGGCCCCTAAAGGTTCGGGACCGTTTGTTATTTGACAAAAAAAAATTGTTCTGTTACTCCACTGAGTTTTATCTGTTTAACAATAATGCATCATGATCATGGTTTTCAACAGAAGAACTAAACTTCTAAAAAATAAAAGTGTGATAGCTTTGTAAAGTTGATTGGTAAAATTTTTCATAGCAGTTATATCCAACCTCCATGAGATCAAGCAAATCATTCTGTTACACAGAATTTCAAATCATAGAATTTCGATAAGCAATAGTAGATTGCCAAGGTATACTGGGATGGTATTGGCATTTCCTTGCGCTGGGTTCCAGAGCGAAAAGGGTTTTCAACGGGATGCGAAGAATCTTGGTTTGGGCTTACCCTGCGCACCCCACCCCAAGAAGGTGATAATATATAACATATATTATCATATATAACATATATATAACATAACTTCGTGATAATATATCACAAATATAAAATCTAAATTATTGTCAAGAATGAATTTTTCTTGGAAATTACAGAAAGGAGCCATAATTTCATAAATGTTCACCTCGGTTACAAACCAAAACGCTTATCAGGGCCTTTAGCCTGTCAAATAAATGCAATAAAGATCGCATTGAGCAAAATGAAGAGAGCAACCCTAACAAAGTCAAAAAACGATTGAACAGCTTTTGAAGACAACGTTGAATTTTTTGTACAAACTTGTGAAAAAACTGGGAGGCCAAACAAGGGGAAAAGAAAATTTCTGGGAGCCCCCTGGCCCCCCTGTAGAAACGCCACTGATAAGTAGGGAAATCAAAAGGGAGGCCTGACAACAGATTCTTGGTTCCATGGACTAATCATGAAAAGACAGTCTTAAATAACAGACTGATTCTCGTGGCTGAGACGTATCGTCTAGTGGCTTTTAGGGGAAATTATATTTTTTTGACAATAGAGCTAAACCTGGATTTACAAACGATTAAGAAACAACTGGGAAGGGGGACATATCCATTGGAATGTGATTCCACGCATATCGTATCATAATTATTGGTCCATTTCGTTCAAAATGATTAAGAGTGCACAAAGTATCCCTCACTGTGAGTTGGACCGGGTCGCTGATACAAGGCAAAATCTCCGTCCACAACCCTACCCTTATTTTCGAGAATTGGATATTTTTTGAGGAGGTATTATTTGAGGCTCCACCTAGGCTGATCATTGTTGCGAATATACCGAAATGCACTCCTCATCAAATCCATACAGTTTGATCTTGGTTTTATATTTCTTTGAGCAAGCAAAAGCCACAAAAGTTAAGAACAAATTTAGAACAAGCTGAGGCTGATCTTCTGCAAATTGCAATTTTGAACAACGTTTTCATCAAAATCGAGGATTTTCAGCGATGTGTGGGTGCTTTTTCGGTGAATATTCAAATTTGTCAGCAAATTAAGGCTCACTCACTTTGTTGGCAAATGAGGCCTGAACACCTCCCTAAAGCGAAAAAGCTAGCAATTGCACTGCTTACACCCTATTAATATAAGAACATATTAACAACAATAAAGCCTCAGATTTTCGAAAAATATAAGAACAGTCAGCCTAAACTTAAATTTACTGGCTTTTATAAAAAAGAGCGTAACATTATTCCATGTTTGTTTCTTGACGATGCTGAAGGTTTTTTCAGAATCAGAGAAGCAATACTCTGTTAAAAACACTTTCGTTTCTTAGATTTTCCAGCTTGCAACCATGCCAATCAAATTTACCATCAATCAAGAGTCGAATTCTAGTCAAGACAAGACTGTTGATTGGATCGGGCTCTTTGGAGACTGGATGAGCCCCCTGTTAACCAGACCAAAGAGAAGCTGAAAATTAGATGAACAAATTCATTCCAAAGGTTTGAATCAAACCATGGCTGAATCACATCGACGCTTCGCTGTCTGTGACAGATTATATTTTAAGCCACAGAGCTATCCATGTTTGTTATCCTATCATGATGTTATGTCAATTATGATCTACTTCAGGTTCCCTGCAAAAGAGCACCCGGCTTCGCTGCGACTACATTAGTGGTTCTAAGCTTTTTGAGCAATAACAAATTTGCCTCTAGTGAGGTTTTGATGAAGTCCTACCTCTCTCAATCGTGAAACTCAGTCTTATATGTTAAAAATTTCCTAAGAGAAAAATATTCCACTGATTTTTCACTTTTTGCATACAATACATATAAAAAGTCACATTTTCCCATTTTTGTTCGTTTTACCCCTCCCTAACCACATCCAAAATATTATTTTCTTGCTATCGATAGGTTGTATTACTTCTCCCTAGAAGATAGAATGGCCAGGCTCGTTGGCACGTTCCAGGGAGAGCTAAACTAGGTTTTCCTGAAGAACTTTCAAAGCTCCGGCTACCTTAGCCAACAAATTTACTTACGTTTAAGCAAACATGTTTGAGATGCAAAATTTTTGGCCAGCTACATACTTTGAAGAATATGATATAGCACTCTATGATTATTATATGAGAAAAGAAAAATTTCTTTTCTTGTAAACTCATATTTAGAGAGAAGATTCAAAATGGTTGAAAAATAAAAAGATGAATAGTATAAGTTTATTTTGGTGAGGCCTTTTGGGCTCAAATGGCTTTTCCTATAGTTAGATCGAGGGGCAAATCACTCTAAGAAAATCTCGTACACCTTTTGTGAAATTCTTGTTATTTTAGCTGAAAATCCCCAGAAATCCTTTTGTTTTAGGCGAAATCTCGTACGCTATTTGCAAGAGTGAATCACCCCTCGAGTTAGATGACCTTGCAGTTTTTAAGAGTCTAATGGATATCTTGCTTTGGCTGAGCATCTTGTTTTTGAAAGCTCATTTTTGCTTCAACAATCATGAGGTTTTAGGAAGCCTTGTACCCTGAACCAGAGTACAGAATAAGGTTTTTTCATCTTTCCAAACAGCGTAGAAGCTTTCTAGAACAATGGGATTTTTGATTATTTTGGGGGGTTTTTCTGAAAAGAAAACTATTTTTGCCTAAGGCATCCGAGATTTTTGTGAAGTGGTATGTCCCTCGCCCTGCACCATTCACGAGGGAACTTTTTCGGATTGTCGAACTCAAAATCAAAATACACCTTTGACGAGTACCCAGCCAGTGTAACAACATTTTATCCTCGGCAGCTCCTTCATGCACCTTAAGAAAAGCATGAGTCTTGAAAAGTATAATAAAGGTTTGCTGTATAAAAACTTTGCCTCGATTTCTTTGTCTTGTTTAGAAAGCTTGCCTTGTGGACATTATCAAGCAAAGTAAATATATCGTTTCATTTCTTGGCACCGCACGAGAGCCGATGTAGCCAGTTGCGTTGTTCTTTTTGCTGTGCCTGAGATAGCAGCCTTTATCTTTTCTCAGAGACTGGCTACAATATTGTTAAAGCAATAAATCATTTATTTGAGTTTTCTATAAAGCAGACTGTTGTTGTGTTTGCCCGTCCTATTATGATGTGACTTGCGACATGATTTGTTATAAAAATAAAGATTGCTTAATGCAGATAAACAAACACACCTAATGTCACGGCTGGGAAAAAAGATTTGATGTTCCTTTGAATTCAAGGATCAAGCCCTTTGTTTGGCGCCGCAAAGAACTTCGCTTGCAAAGTAATTAAACAAAACGATCAGTACCCCCTGATGATGTAAGACAATTAACTTCCAATTGAGAAAACTGACGTGGTTGTCTGGCTTTTGTACCCTTTTCATCGCTAGTTTTCTTATCCACGGCAACAAGAATTCGATATATTTGAGGATCTTCGCGTCTTCTGGCGAAATACGTGGGCGTTTCGAGAAAAACGTCAATTCGCGAGGCGAAGAAACACTTGTCGCTTGCCTTCGCCCAGAAGCGATTTACATTTCAACGATAAGAAGCCAGGAGTGAACTGAAAGGTTAGGATCAAGCCATTTGCTTTCAAAATGGACAATAACGCGCAAGATGACAGTGATAACGAGTTTCCAGAACTACCACCGAACAATATGCTCGATTTTGAATTAGGCCAAGGTGATGGGGAAGGCCAACTCACAGTTGTTTCTGATGAAATTTTCGAAAAAGAAAGCCCCCCGGAAGTGTATTTCGAGGATGAAAGATTGAATTCTAGCACTGACAGCGAAAGTGAAGAAGAAGAGCGAGTTCTAGATATTCTGAACACTGAGTTGGCAAAAAAGCAGAAAATTCAATCGAAGATTTTCAGCATTGAAATGTCTAACAAGGTGGGTACTCGTTATATTTTTATGGTATCAATTTGAACTTTAGTTGTCTTTTGATATAATAGTGGGTGTTGTCAATGAGGCGTCACGTGGGAGGCGCAATCCCATTAGGGATTTTATGGAGTAGGCCTTGGAAAGCGAAGAGGGTTACTTTTATTTTAGTCGTACGATGAGTTCTATCAACAGCAATGGTATATGGCCCTTCTTACCCCTATCAGCAAACATAATCATACGATCTACTAATTTATCATTTTAAGATGCGTATTTTGATATATTCATGTTTGCTAAAAAATCGTACGTACTAGAAGTTTAACGTGAAAGATTTTCGGGGGCTCACCCCCCCCCCTACAAGCCAGAATGTGTTTAGTTTGGCGAATTCCTTCCTTGAAATATAATTTCACCCTTTATTTTGCCAGTGGTTCTCAGTCAATTAGCAATTTTACTATCAGTCTTAATAGGGTGTTTTCATGGGTGAGGTGTGGCTTCAAGAGGTTCCCTACAGTCCAGCCCCTTTCCATACTTTTTAGGACGGCAGCCCTCTGTCCTAAAACGCATGACAAATCTTAAGACAGACATTTGGATATATATCAGAGAAACCGGGTGAACAAACCCAGTAACCATTTAGCTACCTGATATTAATCGACAACATTTTATCAAGAATTACCTGGAAAGGCATTTGACAATATCCTGTCACTTTCTTGTACAACAACAACAACAACAGATGCATGATCGCCTCCAATAAAGACCCCCTGTGACGCACTAATGGAGCTTACTGATAAAGGATGATTACTTTCATTTTTCAAATACTTCCATTCTGATACCGCTACCGCAATTAAGCAAATCTTATTTAAAGGATAAACAATGAAATTGGTGACATTACAAGTGAAGTTTCAATTTCCTGGTTTCTTTAGAATTTGATTTTAAAGATAGATAGGATGGTGTCGAAGAATGAGTTATGACTGTGGGTTTGCTCTCGTCATATAGCAAAATTCCATTCCATTCAAGATAAATCGTTTCTATATGTCAGTGTAATTTCCGTTTTGTTGTCCTTTGACATCATACTTGGCTGTATCAGCCTTTGTGTCCTAGTCAAGTGAAATTATTTAACATTCAGGCAATAGTTGTCTTGTTAGTCACCAGATAATATACACTTCCAGATAGATTAATACAATTCCAACTAAAAATCATTTGCTTCCCGACCTTAGTCCAATGCAAGGGTGGTCGGACAGGTTTCAAAATGAAGCCGGGGAGCTATTGATTTCATTTTACGACAAGATGTAGGAAACTGGGAGCTTGGGGGTGCATGCCCCCAACTTTTAGAAACAGAGAAAATGTACCTATTTGTAGCTGGTGGGGTGCCTCTTTCATACCTTTATGTGCCTCTAATTGTGAAAGGCGTCCTACGTCTACTGTGTTTGATCTGTTAAGCGCCTGGGCGATTATTAAAAATCGACTTTCAGGGTTAAGCGGCCATTGGAGAAGAGCGTTTATTTTAAAAGAATTTTTGTGAGTTAAATTTATTATTTTCAAATCAGTTCATTTTTTGTAAGTTTATTGCAAAGGTCGGTAGCAGAATCTCTGCTGTGGTATCACAGCTGTAAGAAAACTGGAACAATGACTAGTTTCTGAGAAATTTTATGTAATTTCGAAACGAAGACAAGGAACTACAATATGTTTGGGAGATTTAACAAAGAAACTTGAGATGACTTCCCATAGGAAAATAATCATAGTTGAAAAATGAATGGAAATATAAGAGCAACGGCTCATTCGCCTTTTCAAGGTCTCTTGTTTCGGACAACAGAGCCCGTTCCGCCGAAAATGGGGTTTCGAAAAGGGGGGTAAGACGAGGAATTTTAGTTAGACTCCAGGCACCGCGCAGCTATTGGGCTAGCAGGGGCTATAGCCCTCCTCGCATTTTTGCAATAATAGGCTAGGAAATTTTTTGAAAGATTTACTCTAACGCAACTTTGAATAGTTCACTCCTATGTAATAGCAGTTCTTCTTGGCTGGGAACCTTTTTTGTTCTTTTTTATAGGTATTTTATCTTGTTTAATGATATATATGATGATAATGATATCATGTCTAACTTGGTTAGCTTGGTGTTTTATTACCCTCAAGCTAATTTTATCTATTTTTATAGTTATTGATATCTTCTCTGAACCAAACAGTTTATAAAAAATTCAGTAGAAACAAGCAAATATTTTCTAAAGGGTGCTTTTCCTGCGTTCTAGAGGGCGCGGCCTCAAAATTTTTTCGAGCATAACCATTTCAGCCCTTTTAGACTGGTGCGCGGCCCCTGTTAGACTCCAGTTCTTTATTTAAAGACTTAGTTCTTTAATTTATCTTGGTCAAAATAGTAAAAGCCCGTTTATAAAAACGACATAAAAACACTGGATTGCTTTTTGCAATATTTCTTATAAAAGTCCAGGACGTTTATTATAAAGTGGGCGTTTATCTAACAAATTTGGCTGTGTGGGGGAGGGGTTGTTTAATACACTACATACTTTCCTCAGAAATCATGAAACTCTTTTTTGATGGACCTGCGGTCATAAGCCTCACAAGTGTAATCAATAGCCTCACAACTATTTCCGTTTTGTTAATTCAAGATTTTTGTAGGTTCAAAATCTCCAAAAACAACCTCAAAAGCTATTATACGGAATGTAGCGGGAAAAACTGCACATGTTCTGCTTAAACAACTGCTGAATTTTATGTGCACAGCTGAATTTAAGTTCTTCTGTAAGAAACTTTAATTTTGATATTTTTAGAGAGAAGTTTCAATTATAAATGAGTATGACACATGGTTTGGTTCCAATTCTTTGAGTCAGTTTCCATTATAAGTTTTAGTTTGAATCAGTTTCAATTATAAATTTAGAGAGAAATTTCAATTATAAATGAGTATGACACATGGTTTGGTTTCAATTCTTTGAGTAAGAATTACCAAGGGTCAAAATGGATAAAATGAATTAATACATATTCCGAGTATTAAATATTTTTGGTAAACATTTTTAGCATTAAGTTAAGTGCCTTGCAACGATATGCACCCAGGTCAAAAGCCCTAAATAACATTTGATGTTGGATATATAGGTAAGAAATTGTGCTACGTAGATCAGCTGGTTCGGCAACCACACGAGTCCCTTTTTCAGAGTGTATTTGCAGGTCTAAATCTATCAATTAATAAATTGCAAAGAAAGAGACAGTTTTCAGATACAAGGTTGCTAGATAACTCCAATCATTTTCTAAATATTTTTCAGTAAATGTTTTTAGTTTCCATTCAACCTTTTTCAGGCAAATAACGATATCGATGACCCTGTAACTGGAGTTATTGTTGACGGTGGCAAGTGCTTCAATTGTGACCGCTGCGAAGGATATGAAAATCACACATGGAGGTATGTAATACTGTTTCATTAAAATTTCTTATTTGAAACTTAATAATATTGCACAATCTGAATAAAAATATGACCATAATGCTTTATCTTATAATGATTCTTAGATTTTAGGAATATACCCTATTTACTTTCGCTCTCTTTTTATTGCTTAAGCTTGAAAATAATATAACGTTTGAGTCAGTGCGTTTGAAATGCTGGTTTTTTTATTTATTTAGAATTAGTACTTTTTGAGGAGACGAGTCTAAATTCCTGTTGTCTAGGACTATTATTACATCAATTTGTCTGAACCAATGAGAATATTCATCATTTGCACATGCGCATTAAGGCGAAAACTTATAGACGAAATTTACATCTCTTGGCGCTTCACAGCATTTAATCAAAACTGTTTTATATAGTTGCATCATAGAAACCAAATTTCACTCTTCACATGAATCCCTTTTCTCAAGTTTTCTTCGTCTTTTGATTCGATTCCCATTAGTGCCACGAGTGTTCCTACCACAGAATGTGACAGAATACAATTCGCGATGTGAAAACAATGTTGTCGATTTTAACTGCGCATGTACAAATGATGCAAAGTTTAAAATCCAACAGACTTGCTGACAAATGCTGCTTCGTCTTCTCAACAAGTATGTCAGGACTCGTGACTAGTTCGTGGCTTCCCGTTTTCCGAGCTACTTCTGGCCGGTCCGGACCAGCTTCCAAAAGGTGTGCTACCAAAAAATGCCTGGGGCAGGAAACTCAAAAATGTTTTAAGCTATTCTTACGAAATAGATTTAAAAGTGGAGAATCTGAGAGGCTCTGTGAAAACCTCTTGATAAATCCTATTTGCAACAAGAACTACAAATTCTCTTATATGCACAATTTTACATTGATTAGGCTCTTTTAAGCTTCAAGGGGGGGGGGGGAGGCCTCCCATTAAGGCCTGACAGGGGCATTGGCATAAGTCCACTATATGAATATGGACTTATGCCAATGGTTTATCGAATAAAACTAAGAAGACTATTGTATCTACATAAACTAATAAACATGAAAGAAACACCTTTAACAAAACAAGTATACCAAGAACAAAAGCACCTCAACCTAAGAAATCGTTGGTATTATGAAATAATGAATGACTTGATTGAACTAAATATACAATACTCAAAAATACAAATTTCAGATCTATCAAGGAAAGATTGAAAAAAATAGTAAAAAGCAAAATCATAAAGAGGATAGAGAAGCAAGTTAAGAACAGCGATAAAACAAAGATCATTAAGAAAGGCAATTCTGGAATAAAAGAATATATAAAACATAAAAAGGGACCAACCTTACTAAAATTGAAACTAAACATGACCGATTTAAAAGCTAATTACAAAGGAAAGTATGATAATATAAGTTGCAGAAAGTGTGGATTACATGAAGAAAACTTAGAACATTTATGGCAATGGTTCTAATCTTTATTATAGATAACGAACAAGGTTTTGTTTTTCCGAAAACAACAGCAGTCAGTTGTGAAGAAATTTGTCAAAAAAAGTCCAGGGGAGCACAAGAAAGTGGATGCTACCAAGGACATAATTTCGGTTTTTGTGCTACTATTTGAGGGTTACTGTCAAAAAATACTACCATTTGAGGGTATTTTTTTTAAAACTTTAGCGTTGACCCTGTTTGACCCTGACTGGATTTCCCTTTTAGGCTATATTGGGAGTACCCCCGGGTTTCACGCCATACAGCGATCACCATATTTTTTTCTTTCCTCTTTAGCGTAGGCTACATATGCAATACAATGTTTTACCGTATTTCTTCATTGCTTTTATTTTTATTTTTACTCTAGGCTACCCAAGCTATACAATCTATCATCGTAGCTTTTCGCTGTTTTCACATCCTTCATTGTACAACCTTTCATCGAGCCCCTTTTATTTTTCGCATTCTTTTTCTTTAACCAACCCTTGACCACATTCCCATAACTAGCTGCAATACACACCCTCTTTTAATCCAACTTTACTTCAATTAAACTACCTTGACGCTCTTTCGGATAATCCCTTTGTTTTTCCTCATCATTTTGAGTCGTGCATAGAAAATCACAAACCACAACCTTACTTGTTTCTTCATTTAAAAACAAGTAAGAACACCAAAGCCATTAGTCAACGGGATCTCTTTGTAAAGATCGAGCTAATTTGCTGCTCTTATCCCTCTCTTAGGCCGGTATCTTCTTTTCTCTTTCCTGAAAAGCTTGATCTAAACACCAGCTAGATTTGCTACAACACACGGTGAATAATACGTATTAGCAAGGTTGAGCCAGTTTTACGGCCTTCCTTGTGTCCGCCCTGCGTCATTAAGACAATCATTTTTCGACAGACAAAATTCAATCAGGAGCTTCCTGTTTGTATATCTTCAGTAGCTCGATTGTGTAACAAGCACTGTAATCTTAAATCTTAAAGTAATGAAAGAATATAAGTCAATCTAGATGGGAATCTCTCGAATAGAGAAGGCGCACATGTTGACATTTAAATTTTACTGCCAGTGAGACCACGCCCTATTGGCCTTGTTTCAGTGCTTTGTATCAGGTCAAATTTCCTTAGGAAATATTACCTACCCCTACCTAGTGCTTTTTAATCCGTTTTTTGACGAATTATGTAGACCATGTTTCGACAAAAGTGGGGGGGGGGGTAATTACCCTCCCCCATACCACCCCTTGACGCCGCCACTGACTTGAAATATCTTTACATATTTTTTGGAATATAGAAATGAGGGTGACAGTAGCTGGTTCAATTCTAAATTGAAAGTTCCGAAGATGTCTCCTTTTCAGTGTAAAAATGAATAGATATACCACAATTATGTTAACGAATACCGTTTCCATCACATATTTTGCTTGCAAAAGTGATAGGGGCTAAGTTTTTGTTGTTCATGTAAATGGGAAATCCATTGGAAATGGATTAAAAAGTCAATCCAATCCGTTTTCTACATATCGTGTTTTTTCGCCAGCTCTGATTTTATCACAAATTTTGTTGCAGATATATGGCTATTTTCTTTGTCCACTTTTATGTTGCCCCTTCATTTCATGATGTCAAATAGTTTGTTACTGTATATTGTGCACTGTCCGTTCATTTTATCACTGTCCGACGATTTTATTACTACATAATATGTAATTGCTGGTTGATCATCTTGCTGCTATCTGATACTTGTCAGAAAGCAGCTAAACAGCGTCGAAACAATCGAGACGAAAGTCTCTTTTTCCCTATTATTTTCTTCCAATCCTCAACAAAGTCCAACAGCTTTTCTCTTTTACGTTCCCTTACAAGTCTCAGTCCTTCGAAAGAATTACTATGCATTACGTCATCGCAAATTACAGTCTGGTTATTTTGCTGCTGTCCGACTATTTTGTTCCTTTGCTACAGCCATATAAACCAATTCGACTTACGGCCTCGTTTTGAAAAAATCTTCAAATTCTTTTATACAAAATTTTTAACCTCAGATTCGAATTAAGAGCAATGATTTTAGTCAACTTGGAAATTTTCATTATGGTATTGCTCACGATATTGATTTTATGACGACATAAAGATAAAAATTTTAGAAGAGATTTGACCGTAATTGCCGACTAGGGGGGTAAAGTTTCACCCGGAATGATTTTTGCGGTCAAATCCCTTGCAAGTTTTCAAACTGCATTTCTCCATAAAATCTAAATTACAAGCACAAACAAAATGAAAAATTGTATCCAGCCTAAATCTATTGTGATAAAACCAAATCTGAGCTTAAAAAAGTCGTATAGTTAAATTTGGAAAAAATTCCAAAACGAGGCCGTAAGTCGAATTGGTCTATTATCATTTGTGTCCGAAAATTTACACTGTACTCGAAAACTGTACGATGTCTTGAAAAGCCATTTAAAGTCTTCCTTTATAGAATGATAGCAATATTTATTATTTAATGTCACCAATATGCTTTCAGTTTTAAATCGCACTTTTCATTCAATTCAAATTTTTTATCTACTATTGAGTCTCATTTTTTATAAATGTTTGTTTAAGTTTATCGTCAAAAAACAAAGT
The DNA here is from genome assembly GCF_013076305.1 of Rhopilema esculentum. Next base: position 6,035,616 of record NW_027019328.1, read on the forward strand.
GGACATGTCTTAAACAAACTGACGAGAAAATAATACATATGAACGCATGCTACTTTTATCAACACAAAGCGTTTAGAATTGAACTAAACAACTTATTTTCTTTCTCTTTTTAGCTAATTTTTGTGGAAAATAAGCCTAAATTACCCAATCTTGCATCAAAATTTCTCTCTATTTGAGCACTGAGCTCATGGCACTATATCGTTATGAAAGTGTGCAGTTTCTCCTTTATCGTATATTGTTTCTTGTCATTTAGTGTTGGATGGTTAAATATGCTGGGCAAAGTAAATTGACTTGATCAGCGCATAGATTAAATACGATTAAAAAACAGTTGCCTGCTTAAGATAACATATGCAGGATTATGCCAAAATTAATGTATAGTGTAGATATGGCGATAAGTGTTTTTTGAAGAAGCTCGTTTTCTTCTATCTTGTCACCAATCTCATATCTACACTCTTTCTTAAAGGACCATTAACTGGAAGTTCAGGCTGACTGTTCCTTTTTTCCGAAAATTTAACTCTCGATTCTTCTTAATTGTTCTTAAATTATTAGGGTGTAAGCAGTGTGCTCTAGAAAGGTTTTCAGGTCTCATTTGCCAACAAAGTGAATGACAAATCATTTATTCGCCAGCAGGTTTGAAAATTCACCGAAAAAGCCGGGGGACAATTCACTCTTGCAAATAGCGTACGAGATTTTCCCTAAAACAAAAGGATTTTCATAAAAGGGGTACGATATTTTCTTGGAGTGATTTTCCCCTCGGAAAAAGCAACGCTAGATGGCAGAAATCTCCTTTTTAGATGAATTTTTTAAAGGGGGCGGGGGGGGGGTACAACAATGTTCAAAGTCACACTATGATCGTTTTTGAAATAAAATGTTATTCAAAATTGCATTTTACAGTAGCTCAGCCTCAACTTTTGGCCAGATTTGTTCTTTACGTTTGGCAAGTTTTGAGGCTCATGTTTCTATACAATTGCCCTTATAAAGAAAGAGTGTACATTTAAGCCCGCAAACTTCGTGAAGGAGAAACACTTTATATTAACTCGCCCACTTCAAATTTTCATAGGGAGATGTCAGGCATCAAAAAAGGAAGCGAGGTTTTGCACTTAAGATTTCGGGTAAATAAAAAACCTAACATTTTGACCATGTTTTTACTTCGACCACAATGCTTCCTTGATTACGGATGACGTGTAAGATCCACGGAGCAATGTTATGATTCGGGTTCCTTTTCAGAATGTCGGAAATAAATATTGGTTGACCAATCAAGTTATTTTTTTAACTAGGATCAGTTGAAAAACATCCTAAAAAGTGAATCGGAGCCACAGAGTGGAAGGCTTTTTATTACTGCAATTTTCTCACGTGGGAAATCTACACGTCACCTGTTTCCTGGAGAAGATGACGTACCGGGCATGTTGTTGATGAGCACACCGTCGATCAGCATTGTTGTCCTGGGTTAGTCAACTGTTCGCCCATTGTGACTCGTTAATATTTGATGCCATTGTCAATTCATTGCACTGCAAATGCTTTGAAGTTAAATCTTTCTTAACAATCATTGAGTTTGGGCTTGCCGTACTAGATAGCTGAAATTTGTGAGCAACTTAGCTGGATTCTGAGATCACAAAGTTTCGTTGTTTAAAATGTCATCAAAGTAGGCATGCTTACAACTAATGAACGGATCGTGATGAACGGAGAGTTGAAGCGTACGCCGCCCAGAAAGCCGCCAAGGTATGATCGATTACATAAAGTAACTCTGTGTAGTATAATAACCTTTACAATATATTGGCTTTTCTCTTATCTGCTCGATTGTTCATTATTAAAAATTGCAACATTCCTCAAAGCTGACACAGACATTTGCTTCAGTCAACCATTATTTTTCATCAGTGTTGTTTATATCTTGCATTTATTTACTGTAGTTTCGAAATGATAGGATTAATCTCTGATGGTTATCAATTATAGTTCTCGTTTAATATCCATAAACAGTTTTATAATTATAATTCAAACAAAACCTTTTAGCTATGACCCATGCAGTTAAGATTTAACGGCCATGGGAACGGATTTTTGAATAATAATAAAATTTTAACTCTTCAATCTGAAAATTTTCTCAAATTTGACATAGCTATTTCCCCTTATTTATTCCCCAAATTTAACATGTTTCCCCTTATCGCCTGATTTTACTCTCCCCTTTGTTTTTTATCGAATATTATCAAATTATTGTCATCAATTTTTTAAGTTAAAACAAGCGAAGACGAAAGGAACTTTCTAAAAATCAACTCTTTTTTTCTGCTACCCAAAGGGCGTTTCCATTGTTTGTAAGATAAGGCGATAGGTTCCAGTGTTCACAATAATTTTTGATTTAGTATATCAAAATGTAGAATTGCACAGCGTGTTCTGCACCTGTTCAGAGGAAATTCTTACTAGCCCTTTCTTAACACAGTTCCCTGAAAAGGCGCATTAAGCGTTCACTACGTTCAAAATATGCTGGCAACTTTTATTTACAACATAGGTGCACTTCTTATGTTATGTAGTGTAGCAACTTCTGGAATCTGTGGTAAGATTCTCTTTTCTTGTAAATAAGAGCGTCTAAAGAGGTTCTGGCCTAGTGGACAATTACTAGTTGAATGAAGAGAGAAACTCTAAATTTTCCATTCAACTGAACTCGTCTCTGGGAAACCAGTCGAGTCTGCGCGTAGGCTAACAATTAAACAACCTTGAATGATATTGTAACCTTTTTCCTAAACGTAGCTTCTTTCTTACAATTACTGCTACTTTCTAATCGCTCAACTTGAGTAAGAATTCTTGTAATATATAATTATCGTTGTACCACGGCATCCTACAAACATTTACCAATTATCTTCTCTCATTGTGCACCCCCTTGCTAATTGTTAATTTAAGCCAACCTGCACCCTTGTACATCCTATGTAACGGCTGTCGTTTAAAAACCCACACGGACAGTTATATGTGACCGCGGTTTTTACCGGATTTTTCCAGGTAAGAATTTATCGGATGATAGGCAGGCCTTGGGGCTATAACGTTGGCTCAAAAAGCTATTGATACGATATCTACAGCAGAATTTCCAAATTCATTTCCGAAGCAGTCACTTCAAGATCCCGTCGTTGTCGGTCCCATTCATGAACGGAAATAAACGGAGACACACCCTGGAGACGATAAAAGCACGGCCTAGAAATCTTTTCGAGAGACACGTAAAGCGAATCTGAATTTCGCTTTACGTGATATATACAATCAGTAAATCTATCTCAAGGCACTGTTAGAAATTTTAGACGGTGCCATCTTCAAACAGGGATCACAAAAACTTTCTTAGGAAATTTTGGGGTTTCGAGGTACTAGGGAACATTTCAAAATTTTTTTAGGAATAGAAACAGAAGTGGTTTTTTAATTTTTTAGGGCCATGGAAACATGTTTCCTCCTGGGGGCCTCATTTTTTTGTTAAAAGTTTTAAAGTAGCAGAAAACCGTCCATGTTGAACTGGAGGTGATAAAGGTTTAAAAGCAAAATCAATTCAATGAAAGGCTTCGTTAGGGACTAGTCTCAACGAAGCCTTTCATCAAAGTCCTCCACCCAAGTCTTTTCATCACACAGAAAGATGACGAGTCTTAAGACTGTTGTTCGGTTAAGGAATCAGACGAATGAGTCATGAATAAATTAACAGTCGCATTTCGCAGAGAATTTCCAAGATCTGTTTAATTTTTAATGATAAGCGAAGCTCTCATGTTCATCAACTGTAGAAATTCCAAACCACTACTGATCAGTATTTCGTTTTATCACATACAAGAACCGCTTATCACTTGCTAAAGAACCGCTTTTGTAACCAAGTACAGAAATCACAAGCTAATTGCGCCACCTTATCTTGAGTTTTTCCTTGACAATTCAGTTCAGGGATAAAAGGCCCTCTGTAATCTGTCATGTTAAGTGGCCAACAACTTGCTTGCAAAAGTTCTTCAAGCTTGATAGGCCTAAAACAAGTTTTTATCGGTCAAGCAACGATATTTCGAGTGAGCGCTGATGTTTCTATTTCAAAAAACGTTTATTTCATTTCCACATCATCAGCAATCGTTTCTTTGATTTTAAAACGTACCACATGCTTGAAGTACATAATTTATTCTGTATAATGTTATTTACGCTGCAACCTTCAACCCCAAAGTCTTGTTTACATTCATCCGCAGCTATTTCCTTTGCTTTTTTCCCGTATTAGCTGTCATAAAAGCTGCCGGCTATTTCCTGCCTCATTTGACGGAAAGCACCATTTTGAAGAGACTCTTTGATTGGAAACTTGAAAGTCGAATAATGATTTCGGCAGAGCTTGTTTGCGGCAGAGAAACTTGTAAATTGCTTTCTCCACAGTATATTCTGAAAGGGTCTTTTGTAGACCCCCATTTGTAGACCACAAGAGGTGCCAGAAACGTGAGCAGCAATTTACATTTCTTATTATGCCCTTTTTTATAAGAACAATTTTGTAAGAACAAGAGCCTCAAAATTGGACAAAGTTTAACTACAAACAAGAGCCTCAAAATTAACTACAAACTGAGGCTGAGCTACTATAATATGCAATTTTGAACAACGTTTCATCTAAAAAACGATGATTTTTAGCCATGTGTCGGTGCTTTTTCGGTGGACATTCAAACTTGTCGGCAAATGAAGGTTGTCTCTTGTCTAATCAGGTCTGAACACCTCCCTCGAGCGACAAAGCTAGCAATTGCACTGCTTACACCCTATTAATTTAAAAACAAGTAAAGAGCATTCAGCCTCAGATTTTCGAAAAAATTTAGAACAGTCAGTCTGAACTTAAATTCACTGGTTCTTATAAAAAAAGGAGTGTATTGTAGTAACTTGTTTTATCGTCCATAATTCCACAGCTTAAAATCAGTGGAGCTTTGCTACCTGGCAGAACTCGAGGCAAAGTAAAATAGTAATTTAGGCCATCAATTTACAGGGGTGTGGTTTCTAAGACGAATGGAAATCCTACAGAGTTATTAATTTAAGAACCCCAAACTTCATGGAATTTTCATTAAAGACCTAAAACCGGAAAGTAAATCCTATTTCATGATTCTAATCATAATAGGTTTTTGTCGTAATTATGATAAAATGTTTTGTAGGAAGCTAAACATCTCAGGCAGAGTTCACGACCCTCGTCTCCTTCTTTTATCCAAATTATCTGTCCGTATAAAAGGATCAAAATGCAAAGCCCAAACACTTTTATATCTTCGCAAAAATCCATAGCCATTTCTAAGGTAAATCAGCATAGGGGGCCAAGCGTTTCTTTATATTAAGAGAAGGATAATAACCGATTGCTTTAAACAATGGCTAGAGGGGCAATTACCCCCCCTCCCCTCCACCCCCTAGTTACTATATTGAAAAAGACTCTGCAAATATCAGTGTGTTTACTCTTCTTTTATTTCTTGTTGAAGTTATTCATTACTTCGATCTCTGAATCCTGATTCTACTAAATCGTTTTTTAGAGTTTTGCAAAGAAAATTTTAACCTATGTTTCCAATGAAACCTTCTTCAACTCAGCTTTGTACCCCACCTTCATTCTGTTGATTCTTCCACAATCTTGTTGCATATTTCTAAAAGTATCTTTTGTGCGCGCCTTGATCCTATTTCACGGTTTGAACAACAAGCAGCAGACAATAGCATAAGATATCATTATTGCTCGTTCGTAGTTATCACTCCAAGAAGGTTGAGGATAACCTGTCTTCTGTCATGTGAAAATATCGCTTGAATAGCTGATGAGCCAATGCATGGAGCCATTGTAAGGAATTAGCATTGTTTGTAGAAGGATAAAAACAATAAAGCATGTTTCAGCCTTCTAACCGATGTTTTTCCACAAGATTCAAATTTCCTGTCGAACTGTTTCAACCTGCTGTTTTTATTTATGCAAGTATCTTTTTATAATTTCAGGCGAGTTTGCAACAACTGCAAATGCACGAAGGAGGATCACGAGATTGGACAAGGAATGGACGAGAAAATGAACCAGTTGAACATAACTGATAGAAATGAAAATGAAGACTTGATGAATGAGAAAATCCTTAGTCAATACGCTTGGGTACCGCCTGGCTTGGATGCTGCTCTGGTATGTTTTAGATGTTTCTTTCCCCAACTTATCTTCATTTAGGCCGGTTTATGAGCTCCGACGTTTGTTACGCCTATGATAGTCTACGAAGTTTGTTACGCCTATGAGAGTCTACGAAGTTTGTTACGCCTATGAGAGTCTACGAAGTTTGTTACGCCTATGAGAGTCTACGAAGTTTGTTACGCCTATGAGAGTCTACGAAGTTTGTTACGCCTATGAGAGTCTACGAAGTTTGTTACGCCTATGAGAGTCTACGAAGTTTGTTACGCCTATGAGAGTCTACGAAGTTTGTTACGCCTATGAGAGTCTACGAAGTTTGTTACGCCTATGAGAGTCTACGAAGTTTGTTACGCCTATAATAGTCTACGAAGTTTGTTACGCCTATGAGAGTCCACGTTTTTGTGTTAAAGCATTTTTTTATTGGAGGCAGTTATTAAGACGGTAGAATAGGGTACGAACAAGTTCAGTTCGAAAGATAAACGAGATAACAAAAGGGTTGTTAAAGGGGCAGTGGGGTTTCCCTTGAAATAGAACATTGGAACCAGGGAGTGCGGAATATAATATGAATTGGGTTTTGAATTTTTCTAAAAAGGATGCATGATGATCCATTGCTTGGTTTTCACTGATAAATTGTGGGTGGGGCTCGGCCCCCATTTCTGTGATATTTTGCTGTAAGGGGGGAGTTTACGCTAGTAATGCCATGACTGACGTTGCCTTCAAAACCATGACCTGCAGTAGTGGGATCAAAAGAAAAATCAAATGTAATTTCATCTTCCTACTGAATACTTACGTATCTGATAATCTTATTATTCTTGATTTTGTGCTCTAGCCGTGCAATACCAAGGCTGCTCGCAAGCCGTGGTTATGTAAAATGGTTAATGCCACCTTTTTCACAGATCCAAAAGTCAACCAAGTATCTTTTTACACTAAATCTTTTACACTAGCTTTTTCGCTCTAAGGAGGTGTTCAGGTTTCATTTGCCAACAAAGTGAGTGAGACAGCCTTAATTTGCTGAGAAGTTTAAATATTCACCGAAAAAGCACCCACACATCGCTAAAAATCCTCGATTTTGACAAAAAACGTTGTTGAAAATTGCATTTTGCAGAAGCTCAGCCTCAGCTTGTTCTTAATTTGTTCTTAACTTTTGATCAATTTTGAGGCTCGTGTTCGTATAAAATTGTTTTATTAAAAAGAGTGTAACATCCGTAGAAAGAGACTACTGGGCTGTGAGAGAGATTCGCCGAATCTTATAGAGATAAATGCTGGGATTGTACAAAGATCGGTGCAAGGGAATGAAAAATGCCATTATAGTAAGAACAAATATAAAAAAGCTAGGTTATATATAAAATATTTCGTTAAGTATATATTTTACATGTCAGCAGTTGCCTTCTTTGATCCTGCTCCCGAACAAAGATTAAGGGTAACTATTATACTAAATTCAGAGCTGATAGAATAGTATAAGTTCTTGTTGGTCTATTCACAAAACAGTTACCCAGGAAACTTAAAGGCTTCCGATTCCTGTTTGTGGCCATTCTACAGTGATTCAAAAACGATGATTGAGGTTTCTTCATAAAAAGCTGATCGTCAAAAACCAGTTGCTTCCTGATAAGTAATTTGAAAGTCATTGTGGGCAGTTTATGTTTATATAACAGCCAGTTCACCGTTATGCGAATGTAAGGTCCAAAGTCAGGCTAAGTGCCCAGCTGGTTTCTCTTTAGAGGTACTTTCGAGAAATTTCTTTAGGCTATGAGCCAATATTACTAGTAACGATCGAGCCTTGCTTTCTTTAATACTTCTATTGGATGTATTGCGAAAACTTGGGTGCTGTGAGGCCTTAACTCCCAAGTAATCCACCAAAGTACTTTTTATCATCCGCTGAATATTTTGCACTTCACTTTTAACATATTGGGAACATTTTAGGTCCTCCCAAGTCCAATCCAAATTATGCTCACCATTTCGGTCTTCCATGCAACAACTGGATAAAGAATTGAGATCTTACATTGTCTTATCAAAGTAACATCAATTTGATAACATTGAAACCAAACATGGTTGGATTGTTGTATTCCCATAGCTTATTACTTCAGCTAATCCACTGCATATAACGTTATTTGGCCAGGAAAGTCCCTATAAAAAACTACCAATTGGTACATGTCACAGAAGAGCGGTTGTTTTTTTGCAAATCAAAACAGTTTTTTGCAAAATAACTGAAATGTATACGAAATAGAGGATGTGTGAGGTCAAGATACTCTTCAATTGCAAATTGATGTGGTCAAATATACTCAAATTTAGATAGCCCATCATTCTATAAGTGCTTCGTACCTTTCCGTTTATTCACAAAATAACCTCTTTGAAACCGCACAACTGCAACACATTAATAAAACCCCCACCACTGGCGCCTGAAGAAGTGTATGTTTAGCAGTCAACTCTTGCACATTGCATATAGTTACAAACTCCTACAAGCGTCAGTGGTATGGCTTTTATCAATTTGGTGCGGTTGATTTACTTTAGTTATAGCTGATATGCATATTATGGTACAAGCCCCCAGGCCCAGCCACAGGGAGATCAAAAGAGATCTTTTCCTTTTTGCCCCAGGCTTCAAGTTCCACCACCTAATCATACATTACTAAACCGAAAATGATTGGCTAATCAAACACAATAACCGTCATATGCAACTTTTTGCGGCTGACCCCCGTTCTATATCTGTCTATTTTCTTCGCAATTCCTTTAACGTCTAAGTTCTGAATCGAGGGGCAATTCACTTATGCAAATATCATACGAGATTTTGTCTAAAACAAAAGGATTTCTAGGGATTTTCAGATGAAACTATAGGATTTTCCTCAAAAGGTGTACGAGATTTTCTTAAAGTAATTTGCCCCTCGTTCTGAATAGTGTAAGGTGAGGAAGTGCTACGTGTAAAAACTGATTAAAAGTTGTAAGCAATTTTCTAATAATAATAAGCAGTATGCACAGGTTTCAATCTAAGTCCATTTTCCTTGGAGCAAAATCTGCAAAATCCCTGACAAGTATTTCAGAATCCAGGTTTTGTATGGATTTAAGCGCTTTAGCATTTCAATTTCTATTTCATCGGGAATTTCTAGAGAACGTGAAAGACTTTTCTATATAAACTCTTAAAGGAAGGGAAAATGTATACTATTCAGTAGAGACGAGAAAATTTTTGCGACCACACCCTTTAGATTAGCTAAAAATTTCAGAATTGTTCTTACAGTCATTTGCTTGCAGTCTTTATTTTGTCTAAGATATTAGCTTCCCCCCCCCCCCTCTGAGGTACTAATTTTATTGCAGATTGTGCAAAATCCTCGCTACGCTACTGCTCCAGACCCATTTCTTGAAAATAGAGGTTTGGACACTGTTAAGAAGCATGTTCAATCGCCATATTAATCGGCAATATAATTTAGGCCTATATATAACACTCCATTGTAAAGAAAATCTTTCGAAATACATTTCTAATGTAATATCAATTTGCAGAAAAAGCGAGTAGATTCTAACTCAACTTGCAAGCAAAATTATAAAGTAAATTATAATAGAAAACCAAATTTTCGAGCTTATGATAACCATTGTGAGTTCTTGGTTATATAGAGTCACAGAAGAAACCAAAGTCAACTATATAGAATCTTAGAAAACAAAATTGTGTTTGTGGAGCGTCATTTCATAGCAATGTAGTATATAATTTTTTAAAAAACTTTAATTTCGTCTTATTTCGAGCTATGCCGATTAGACGGACGAAAATGATGACGAAGGTATAACTAGCATTTGCACAGCAGCTTGAATGTTAAATTGTCTCCAATTTAGTTGTCGGTCTGTTTTGTTTGACCATACAACTGTAATTTTAAATTCAAAACTGGTGACATGATTCATTTTTTGTTCTGAATTTTTAATGTTCTCCGATTTAAGAAGTTAAACATCCTCTTGCTGTGATTTATCAATTTCGTGCTTCGTTTATGTGTGACACAGAATCGATATAGCGGTTATGAAGTTTTGTAAAAATTACATTTCCTCTACACAGAATGTCTTTCTATACCTATAATTTCTATATCCCAATAGGCCTTTGTTTAATTTGAGTGCTATCTTTATTATGTTTTTTGTGTTTTATCTTTTGAACTTTGGTTTGTTATTTTCTGCAAAAGTTTTCCTGAATGTTTTGTTCATTAAAGTAAAATTTTAGAACTGCACAGACTTTTCTTTAGAACTGCACAAAAAACTTTGAGAACTGCACATTTTGTGTAGAACTGCACGTTAAAAAAACACTGCAACAAACAGTATCGAGTGCCACGCCCAGTGCTGGACTCGCTGTTTTTCCGTATTTAGTTTCATTAACAGTCGGCTTTAGAAAAAGAAGGATCGGGTTTTCGGGCTCTGTAACATGCCATCATAAAGTCATTCTTTTTTTAATAGGAAGATTTTATGTTTGTACCGTTTTCGACTTATTTCCTGTATTACACTCCTTTTTGTGTAAGAATGCACTTTTATCAGAACACCGAGGCTCGATTTGCTGAAATTGTATAAACAACATAAGGAGCATGACCAGCATTTAAAACTCCTTTTAAAATTGAAAACTGAATAACTGTTTTTTTATATTCTCATAAAATTTTTTAAAATACAAACAAACTACAAGACGGTGCCTCAGAGAGCATTGAAATACATAGCAACTCTGTGACCATTAAATTAAACATATTTACATCAAATTGGAATTACATTAAATGTTACATGTTACAGATTTCTGATAAGAAATAACACATACAAAGATCAAATTACACAAAAAAATTACATTGACAAAATAAAACAAAAATAATGACAAATTACATAGGAGAGAAGATTTCTAAAACTTATTGGAAACTTCCAGAGGTCTGAATATAATTTAATGTTGCCTCGAGAATTTTTGTATTGAATTCAAAGATAAATTTTGTGGCTATAAAACAATATGTGCAGTAAAACTTGGTTTTCTCTCTCATGAAATGAAATGGAAATTTTCTATCGTGTTAACACTATGAGATTTTATCAGCAAATTAACCTTGCTATAACAATGTCTTAGAAACCAATGGTCTTAGAAAAAATTAATAGTATCTACAATCGCGGACAAAAATAGCTTCAAGGAAGGCTTATATTTTCACTCTCCTTTTGAAAATAACTCTCCCCCTCCCCCAATTCAATGTTGAATGCATGATTTGAAGGAGAAATGATAGAACTACAAATCCAATGTTGATTCGGCAAAGGGGGGATTCGAATTTGAAGGGGCAAGGTAAAGTAGAAAATTACAAAAATTGCATTTTGTCTCAACATTTTTGTCCGGGATTGTAGATGTAGAAAAATTATGGTTGACAAAAAACAGCATCATGTCTCATCGAGTCTCAAATTATCAAACAAATAAGAGCGTTAAGCTTTTGCATTAAATTATCTGGTGCTTATATAAAACAGTGGCAAGTCTTGGAACTGCCTTTTAAGTATAAAAATATCCTCAAGTTGCTCAAAATTAAACGTAACCTTAACTTTTTTTAAAGTTATTTCGTATCTTTTTCCTTTATCAAGCAGATGGTGTTGATTTAATCATAAAAATAATTTGAAATTTCTCAATGTCAAAGAATCGAGATATAATTCCAATCATTTACAAATGAATGACTATGAGAGACCTCCCCAAGCCGTTTGAAGTGCTTATTTTCATTCTAGACAGACATCAATTAATAATGTAACATAACCAATATCTGCATGTATTGTTAATATCCAAAACTAATCTCAAGTTTAGGTGTACTCTAACAAGAGAAATTCTTTCTGTGGTCTTTAGAATTACCATATTGCCAGACCTTTTCAACAGCACGTGGCTTGAAAGATAATGTCTCTATTGTTGGGGAATCTTATAGAGGTTTGTTGCAATAAAAAGCTCTTTTGCAGCTAAATCTTCCAATTCCATGATCGGCTTATGAATTCTATCGTTCCTGATTTTTATTAAATGAACGCTGTTCTACCCTAGAGGCTTAGGTTTGTTTTACTTGTTATGCTAAGCCCTAATTTACCACGACGGGCTTTGACCTAGGACTTTAAAATCTCTTTAGTACCACCCTGTCTGCATCGTACTAAAGCAGCATTACTTCTTAAGTGAAGGGTTGGCTAAACCCCGGGGGTATAAGAATTGATGGATACTTGAAATGTCCAGAGAAGGCAAATTGAGCTTACAAATGCAATTATGTATCTTTCTAGCCCCTATTGATGACTCGATTTTTCTATGAGCGAATTACAAAGAATTTTTGCCAAGATTTGCAATGATAATGTCTCATCTTTTGAAGCATCCCTTCAATCAGAAGATTCTATTAAACTAGTGATGTAAGATATCACTTGTGATCTTTCTCGTCTTAAAATATCAACATCCCTGCTATCTGTCGTAATGCAAATTACGTTCACAGACATGAATTTTATATTAATTTCGGAAAGCATCAGCGTCGAACTCATTATATTTGGAAAGAAAATACAGTCGATGCATGCCTGTGTATTTTGTCTTCCGCAAGTAATGTCAATGAGAGGCGCTAGAGCAAGAAGGAAATAAGGACTGTGTACTTGAAGTACCCTTTCACATTAGAATGTGTACATTGGACTATTTTATAGCAACTATATTTTGTTTTATACTGTTCCTTTCTCTTTGACAGGTATTCCTTAAACTTGCATCGGAATATTCTTTCTATCGATGTACTTTTTGAGCTCAAAATGCTTCTTAGCGAGGGCCAACTTTTTAAAGTATGCCCTTTTCCACTCTATTAATTACACCCCCCCCCCCCCCCTTATGCTTATTTAAAATGCGATCCTCCTAAACCTTTTTTACAACAATTTGAAGCTATTTCTAACGTTCTTGTCGCTTATCATAATGTTTTCCCTTTTGGTCTAGGTGGAGTCTTACATGAGCTCGTTGCCCGACAACCAAGTGCCAAAATACGAGAATACAGAGGCTATGAAGTACAGAAATAAGCAGTTATTGTTGCAGTTTCCAGTGCAAGATTCCAGCTTTGATCGTTGCAACCATATTCCTCAAGCGGCCAAACACGTGTTTGATCAGTTTACCAAAGCTAAAGAGGCTGATATTGGAACAGGTCACGTGGAGAAGGCTTTCAGAGTCAAGGTACCGTTGTTGTTTCTTTTTGGCAAAAATCTAGCAAAATAAAAATTGTGTTTTTAAGTATGATGATTAAGTGAGTTACGTTTGTAGAATTATCGAATTTTGTTTGTTGTTCAACAAGCATAATGATAATCAGGATCACTTTATTTCGATTTATAAAACTGAATTAATAATTCAAATATTTATAAGTTTAGTAAAGTATCGTGAATTCTTCTTAAGATTACACTAAGCTTGTTACGTATAATTGAAGAAGTGATTGTAAGTTAGCCGTCATTGACCAAAGCTGCTGAAAAAACGAAATTATCACAGATATTTGAAAATCAAGTCCAGTTTCCTACATGCTAACTCGTGATAGAATCTACTAACCAAATGAAATCTACAAACTAAACTCAAAGATACTGTTTATCAGAATCCAGAAAACCCTAGAGCAAAGGGAGTCTCAGGCGGTAGAAATTTAACGCTTCCTAGTATTTCTTTGAGATGTGATACGATACCAGGCTCTAGTTTCTCTATTTATCTACCAACAAATTCAGCGTGTATCTCAAAGGCCCCATTAACATCAGTTTTTTGGCAGCATTCTCCTGATTAGGTTTTTGCAAATCACTTATAAGCTAAGGAACGAAAAACAGTAAATTTTCAGTCTGATAACATTCTTCTTTCCAATGCTATTTTCAGTTCTCTAGTAGATGCCTTACCCAGATTCATCTGCAAAATTATGTTTTGATTGACGACATGCCCAGTTTTGGCTACGTGCTATCTGTGGAAGTAACCGGAAATTGAAGCATTGTTTCTTTATGCGGAATGGCATTGAGTAGTTTAGCTTCAATTCTTCTTGACTGCCTTCGAGAAAGTAGTATTTACTGTTGCAATAGCCCAAGAACTTATGGACACTCTTTCTCTTTCAGGAGTGCCAAAAGTGCCACCAGAACATCGAAATCGGCAGTGCATACGTTTTGGCATTTTCTTTAGGAGAAGAGGCATCATGGCACCCAGCATGCTTTCAGTGCAGTAAATGCAACGAGCTGCTCATGAATTTGATTTTCTTTCATTCTGATGATGACATATTTTGTGGTAGACATTATGCTGAGATCAGTAAACCCAGATGTGATGCCTGCGATGAGGTTCGTATCATCTCATTTGCTCTGAGATTTTTTTTGTTCTGATATTGTTCTCTCTTGTTTAAGTTAGTGAATTTTGTTATTCACTTTTTATGACCTAGAAGCTGATCGTCATGTTTACTTACAAATTTATTTATAAATAAGCTTCGCTTATTCCTCTCAGGCCTTGTGTCCAGCTGTTTTTGCCCATGGAAAATTTGCCAATTCTCACTAAAAGATAAAAGCGTTTTTGTTACATAGCAAATAACAGGTTCTTTTTAAAGAAAAGCTAGTAAAGTGAATAAATTTGAAACTGACAGATTTGATTCACTTTTTTATGCTGTTATAAGTCCGATAGTTCAATTGCCGAATTTGACTATTTCAATAAAAAGCTTTCTCCCATGGTATACTGAGGTCGAGAGAAAGGGGGAAGTTAAAAAAATGGGAATGTGGGGGGTCGTGACCAAGATTTTATAAAAGAGGAAAGGGTTTAAGAGACGTGGAGTCGACCTTCAAAAATTGAAAATGCATTTCTAGAAAGGCATCATCTCCGAAGTGATGCATAGATCATCGTAATGTTTTGACGCACGTTTGGCCTTTGCAATTATTTTGAGTTATATATTTCGTCTGTGGCAGAAAATTCCTTATAATGAAACATCATCCTCATGTTGCCATGATGCATATTAGGGTCGGGAAGCAAGCCTTATTTCTTCTTATTCTTGCTTGCCTGTCCATTACTTTATTGCCTGTCCATTGCCTGCCTGCCCATACTACTCCCAATTTTAGATCAAATGAAATGAATTGCATATTAACAGCCGTTATTTTGTTGGTTCACAGGTGATTCTTTTTGGTGAATACGTCAAAGCTTCGGAAAATGCGTACCACGTTCAGCATTTCTGTTGCTGGATTTGTGACAAAGAATTGAGTGGTAAACAGCACCTAATCGAGGCTCAACAACCCATCTGCATTGATTGCTACAACAACAAATTCGCAAACACGTGCTACAAATGCAACAAGCGTATCTCAATGGATGACAAGGACATACTGTATGAGAACCACCACTGGCATGATACATGTTTAAAGTGCGTTGTCTGCAATGAAACCCTGAGCGGTAGATCGTTCCTTACGAGGGAAAATGAAGAATTTATTTGTACGGACTGTCATAGAAAAACTGATGAGAGACGATGCAAAACATGCGGAGAAGGCTTTGAGCCTGGAATGAAAAGGTAATTTTTTAAATGCCCCATTGCTTTTTAACTGTTTTGATTTCCATCATTTAAACCTTTAATCGTATAAATACCTTTAAACAGCATTCTTTCAGCTTGTTTGGTCAAATTTTCTGAAAGTAGTTTTTGTTTACTCCATTTCTTTCTTTACCACTTTTACCATTATTTTTCTAATGATATCAAAAGTTCAAATATGCTTACAAATTATGTAAGCAATCTAGATTTGATTTTGTTAGAAACAGCAAATGGCAATTTCCAGGAGGATACTACGGGAGCATAGTCTAATACATAATTTTTATAGTCACAGAAACTGTTTGCTAATAAAGCAAAAATGAATGTTCTTCTTGGTTCCCCTGCTGAACTACAATCTTTGAAGTTAAAGAACAATTTAAAATTAGAGTTTAAAGTACATATTGTAGCCCGGATGAACATAGTGTGAAATAGCGTTCTTTGGTGAATTGCGTAGCACTTTCTAAAATACAACCTCGATGGGGGCGGTTAACCCATTAATGGTACGGGGCTTGGCCTTTTGCAAGATGATGTTTTCGCCTAGGAATTCTGGCATAGGGTTTTAACCTTGCTTTCATTTGGACGATATGAATTAGTGACATCAAATACAAAAGATGTCTTACCAATTTTAACTTCTCCGGCACTGGTATCAGACAACTTTAGGTACGGCGCAACCCCCTCCACACCCCTTAAAAGTGTTGGTACATTCCTCCCCAAGCATCGAAGTCATTGCTACAATTGAAATCCCTGTTACAACCTCACTTTTTGGAATTTACCGTTGCACTTGATTTTTGTTACTTTTCTGTAATTTTTTATATATTTTGTTGTTCATAATCTTTTTGTACATTTTCATCACCTCAGATTGGAGCTAAATGGAATTTACTGGCACGATACGTGTTTCATTTGCGAGCTGTGTAAAGAACCAATAAGCTCAAAGCGTTTCATGCGACATCAAGACTTGACTGTTTGCGTCAGATGCTACGAAGATACGTTCGTTAAGAAATGTGTCACGTGCAACTTGCCTCTGACGCAAGGCGGTATAAGCTACAATGGCGAGGCCTATCATAAAGAATGTTTTGTCTGTGTAAAATGCAATGCTTCCATTGCCAGTCAATCGTTTTCAGTCAAAGACGATGATAGATTTTGCGTACAGTGTTATAGTAACTTATTCGCGAAGAAATGCAAGGCCTGTTCAGATTATATATTATCTGGCGAGTATTACACTCTTGATGATGATACCTGGCACAAGGATTGTTTTCGATGCACCAAATGCGGAGAGGCACTCGCAAACTCATCTTTTGTCCAAGAAGGTGACGAGGTCCTTCTTGTCTGCGAGAAATGCATTGAATCAGATTGAGAGAGCTTACGCTAAAGCTAATTGCGAACAGGCTTGGTACGTTAGTGCACGGAACAACTGGCGAACTAGACTGTGGAACTACGCTCATTTCCTAATAAGAACAAATATGATCGGATACGTGAATTGTAGTGAATAAACTACCCATTTGTAGCTGCGTAGAATGTTCGGTGGAAAGGATAGAGGCTTCCAGCGAGAGTTTCGTGGATGACATGCTACAGGTTATCTTTTCTAAGAACAGAACTCTGTCATAGTTTGCTTGAAAATTTGTAGGTTTGTTGTTGCTTTATTTAATTTTTATATGTGTTATTGTCTAAACCGATATACCTTTTAGTTTCCTTATAGAACAAGTGATATCGCTTTTAAAATTGAAATTTGTGTTGCACACAAGCATGGTAGTTGATAAACACAATTTGCGCTCACTAAAAGTAGGCCAAAAAGGAACGCTCTTATTTGTCAGAGTAGCTGTTATAGGACCACAATATGATTTTATAGGTCCGTAATAAAAACATTTTAAATGTTGATCTTTTTCTCTTGATTGTAGATATCATCAATTTTTTATATTCTGAGCTCTTGTCTAAGAGCCAGGCGAAGGTTTAAGCTTGTATTTGCCATTGCTTTGAAGTATTCGATTCATATTGAAAGAATATTTTTGACTTGAGAAAACGCAAGCTAGAAATGATCTTTTTGGTGATTCGTGTATTTAGCTGACAGAAGTCTTTTTACATCGAGGTTTTACTCGTTAGCCTAAATGTTATATTTATGTATGAGATTCTGTAGTTAACGAGCAAATACTCTTTCTGTGGTGTAATCCTAGTTGATTAAACTCTACTACGGTAAAAGTACCCTGAACTCCCCATTTTTGCAATTGAGTTCTAGATGTAAGCGACAATCTAGCTCTGGATAATACTAGAAGCTTCGAAGAGCACAAAAAAGTCTAACAACGGTCTTTTGAATCAGTGGCTCATTGTATATGGATAACAATACCTTCAAATGTACAGTTTTGGCAATAGACATGGAAGGTTAGGCTCGATGAATGGCTCTACAGGATCAGCAGCCTCTACCGTGTTCTCTGATAATAACAATACCTTTAAATGCATGAATTTTGCAATAACCATAATGACAAAGAAGGGTCTAACTAAAGCTTACAATCATTTAAAACCAGTACAGTAGAGCCTTCCTTTGACGGGCACAACGTGAACCTGTGTAACTGTCCATTGTCCACAAGTGTCTGCTGATTAAAGGTAAAGAGGTGCCCTTTGTATAGAGATGTCAGTTAATAGAGGTCCCCTCGTAGCTAGTTTTATTTTTGGGAACAATTGCAGACAAATAGAGATGGGAAAGAATCTCCCAGTAGATAAAGTTCTCTAAAAAATCACCAGCAGGTTCGAACGATTTCGGATTTCACGCCTTGGGCAATGTACATAAGAAAACATAAACATCCTTGCTCCATCAATCAGGATACTAAATTTTTCGTTTACCCCTCCCAAAAACTTTTAGCCCCTTCAGTCCGTTATATGCTCCGCGCTTTTTGCAGTTTAGTTTAATTTCTCCAGATTTTTCTTATTTGACACTGGATCATCAATCCAAAAACCACTGAGGCGAAGAAAATATTAACAAGTGAAGTTCGTTTCCTTATAATTAAGAAAGATTTTTGGCTGCAGATGACTGAAGTTAACTTGCAGTATGAGGATTCAACTTGAGATGAGAAAATAGAACTGTGGTTTCATCGAACTTCCTCACAAATTTTGGACAGAGAAAACTTGTTACCCACGTTTCGATTTTTTCATTGTCCTAACGATTCCGCAATTGTATTGGAATATACATGCAGTCAACAAAGCTATCGAGAAGTTAAAGAATTTCAATGTAATCCTTGAATTTTAAAGGGTGTTTTACCCACATTGTTGAAACTTTATGTCAGATTCTTCTTGAAAGGCTCTCCCAGACGATTACCTGCAAGGCTTTTTGTTGATTCGCCCTAAATGTCTATGATCAAGTTATCAAACTTTCTCAAAGCAGGACTCCAAACAGTTAAGTACTTGATTGTTCTAAGCCAATCAAATTACCGAACAGCTAGAGTCGTGCAATCCATTAACTAGCTGTTCGTGCAGGCCTAAGCAATCTACGTGGAACACAGTCTACGTGGACAGGTTGCTGTGTTTTTAAATTTGAAAGTGAGTATCTGCACTGCTTTTTCTGAAGTTTAGAGTAGACACTTGTTTTTGTAAACTGTTATCCAATAAAAGAATGTCATTAAAGACTCATTGCTAACAATGAGCCTTTGCGAGCGTGACAAATTGTCCTGGTGACGACCCAAACAATGGCAGTAAACTTCTACGGATTAACCAGAATTGATTTCAGACTGTCTGAAAATGCATTATGGGATGCTTGCGTAGCGCAATGGCTCATTGTTAGCAATGAGTCTTTAAGATAGAATCATTTCTAAATGGATAGCAGCCTTTGCTTTGTAAGAAAGGTTTTTACCATCAGTAGGTTCCACCAGATGCAGGGCACGTTCATGTAAATGAGAAATCAAAATAATCCCGAGTACGATCCCTGAGGTACCCCATTATCAATCTCATAACACAATTTCTCCTACTAGATTTTGTAGCTAGAGAGGTACGTTAGAGCACTTGTAAACAGAATAATTCACCTGTATATAAATTAAAATATGACGGACAGAGTTATTCATCTGCACAAGATGCTTATCCATCGTTGAAAAAAGAACTTCTTTACATCTTTGTCCATGCAACTCTTGTGAGGATTTGTATAAGTGAAGTATTTGTTGTTTTAATTATAAGTTTTTCTCATGTCAAGGGAAATTGGACATATCTCCATGCATGACAGGTTGCCCCATAGACGTTGTAGAAAAGAATAAATTTGATTTATATTGTGACCTACGTAGATTTCCTTGCAGTAACTGTAGTACACCACCTGCGCACAAATGCGCAACAACGGAATCATAAGAGCTTTTTGTGGGGAACAGCGCTTTGATGTCTCCTTAGCTATCTGAAATATACCAAGCGACCTCTGACTTGGTAGAAATTCCTAAGACACTTCATTTAGTCAAAAGTGAAGATAATGTGCCGCTAATTAATACTCATTTATCGTGTTGAGCAGTCATGGGTAGGCTGGTGTGAATTTCGTTTGATTTTTTTTCTTCGATCGAGTCGGGATATCTTTTAAACATATCATAGGAGAATATTTTTGGACACAGCACTCTTTCATGAAGTCAACGACGTTTGAAATCCCATTAAGGTGTTCTCATAAATTATGTACCCTTCAAAAAAGTACTTTTTCCACCTTTCGACAGTAGCTGTGGAGGAGCTGGTGAGTAGCGGAACAACAACATTTCTCACATCAGATTCCCCATTTCCAAAGATGGACTCCGAAGTGAGTAGTGGAATAAGTGAGGACGATGAAAATGAACCTCTGTCAAATAACCTAGGAAAGTCACTGAATCTCCCATCTACCTCATTGGAAGCAAGTTTTAAACAGCAAAGAAAGGCGCTGCGAGTGGTTTCTGTCTTTCCTAGGAACGAAGCATCTTTCAAGGCAGTTTTGGATCTGGTCTCAGTATGCAAGTCAATCGAAGCACAACTTGAGCAAATTTCCTTTCATCGACTGGATTTTGGTGAACTGTCAGCACTTGATCAGTTTTATACGGCCGATATTGTTATTGTCGACGCCTCGCAAGTGAAAGAGCAGGCAACTCTATTTTATCATTTGGGAATAAGAGAAAGTTTTGGAATGAAAGACAATGTTGTTGTTGTGAATGACGAAGATCACGCCAAAACATCTTCGATACAGGTTGATAAACTATTTTAATAATCAATCAAAATCTCAGGTTATTACCAGATAATATTCCGAAAGCAGTTACACATTATTCAATGGTATTTGGCCATTATCAATCTTTTTATTACATTCGCTCAGACCGGGAACCTAGCAGCATAATTTTTCTCCATGGGATTTGTGGTGGATATAAATTTATCTATAGCACAAACTCGTATTGTAGTTTTATTTTGTAACAACAAAGGAGGTCTTTTCTCATTAAAACAGCGAATGTATATAAACTTGTAAATAAATGATATGTTTTGAGTTAAATTTTATTTGAAAATTTTTTGTTTTTATAAAGTTGGCTTTATAAAAACAAATCAAACAAATTCAGGAATCAAAATACTCTAGGCAAATACTATGTTCCTCTCTGACTTTAAAGCAAAAAATTATTTTTTTGCGCCAGGAAAGAGATGTGACTGTTCTTTGTAAAGCACCAAACTCAGATTACTTTCTTGGAAATAAATAATTTTGAATTAGGCCTTCTTGAAACCCCTTGTTAATACTGACGAACCCTTTGATACTGCATCCTGTATATCAATCCTAATATCATTTTTAGATTTCAAGCTCAAACTACAATTTTTTGGCTTACGTTTTGAACACCCAAGGTCGATGTTTTGTTACCCGTAATGGTCATCGTAGCGTAAAGGAGATGAAGACATGCAAGCCTTTGGTGATGATGTTCAGGAAACTTTTGACAAACATTGAAGGTTGTAAGAGAGCAATGTGCAAAGAATATTTCTTGAGGGATTTGAGGAATACAAGAGAGAAACTTTGTGGACAAGATCTTCAAAAGGTTGGTTGTTGGAAAAAGTCTGCCTCATTCATTATGAATCAGCCTCTATTGAAAAACACAGCAAGGAGATTAAAATAGTCTTATTGGCTTCCCTTTGTTATAATCCTTTTAAACTTTTGTAAGTCATATAGGCATTTTATTGCATTCCACTGTTAATAATTGATTAGCACTCAAATTAGATGATAAGTGAATTATTCACGTAATCTGAGTTTATTTTTATATTTATATGAATGCTTGCAGATCACATGCTGCTTTTCTAAATATAGCCAGAAATGGTTTTTGATCATTGTTTATCAAATGATCAGAAGCTGTCAATCATTTTCACTAAAATATTTTGGTATTTTGTCTACTCCTTAACTTTCTTTTTTGCTTAATTTCATGCTAGTTTCAGAATGTGCTAAATCACTGCCCACTTATTATCCATCTCTGTGTAGACTGCTTTAACTTCCTTTGATAAGGAGTTCCCTTGAGAATGAATTTTTTGCTTAATTTCATGCTAGTTTCAGAATGTGCTAAATCATTGCCCACTTATTATCCATGTCTATGTAGACTGCTTTAACTTCTTTTGATAAGGAGTTCCATTGAAAATGAATTTAATCTTCTCCCTTTGATTTTGTAAGCAATTTATCTTTTAAGGAGCTGAATAGAATGAAGTTACTGCTTGGAGACCCTTCATTGTTTTCAGCAGACATTATTATCAACTTGTTGCTATCTTATCGAGACATTCAGGTATGAATTGAAATGTATCTTTTGAATTATTTATTAAGATGGGTATTTCTGCCTTGACAAAAAGTGGTAGCTCTTGAAAACTTAGATAAACTTAGCGATAACCAGATTGAGTTATTTAGAAGGACATGGTTTGTACTCCTTTTCAGATTTCAATGAGATGTTTCATAATCATTTCTGACTTTTTAAATTTTAGAAAGGGAGAGGTTTATTGACCTCTTTAGAAAAGAAAGGTGGGAAATTTTTGTCATCTTGCAACAAAATTTATTCCCTCTTATATCCAAGATTTTAATCAAGCAATTTTTAAAGTCACAAAGCAAGTTTTTGTCTCAAGTTCACTTGCCATTGTCTGTCTTATCCAAGAATCACTTGTTTCTGAGGACTCTGAGATTTTTGTTTCATCTGTATAGGCTTATATGCTTTAGATCCTGTTGCATGATCACAATTGCTTCAAATATATTGACTTTATATTTGACTTGATTGATGTTATAATTAGTTTTATTTTTATTTGGCTAGTCATAATTCCTAATTTTGTTTGTCATGATTACAGGATTATTCATCAATGGTAGAGCTGATAGAAGAACTACCCCCAAGTCACAAGGAGACAAGGAACAAAGCCATTCAGCAACAATATGCTTTTGCTCTAAACAGGTATTTTTAACTAAAATCCTATCATTTTTCAGTATTTTTGCTTTCATTCTCATTATTTTTCTTTATATTGATTAAATAAAACGTAAACAACTTTAGAAATTTCTTATTTAGAAGACTGGAATTTCTCTCTTTGATCATTAATTTACAATTTATTTAATCAACTCTCCAGGAGAAATAACAGTGGTGACAGAGACAAGGCTGTGAAAGTTGTTAACTTAGTAAGTCATTTTCTTGGATTTCATTCACTTCGTTACTTCTATTTTTGTTACTTGGCCATTTTGAATATTGATTTTGTCAACAGCCTGTACCATACCTCTACTTTCCTATAAAGGGGGAGCTTGGGGTGGATATAAGAAAAGTGAAATCCAGCAACAAAAACCTGCACTGAGACTGTGCTTTTGTCAACAAACTACCAATCCTCCAGTCAGCTTTTCAAACAATAGGGGTGTCATTTCAGCAAGTTACTTCCCCTGAAATTGGGAAAGGAAAGGATTTGGGAAAAGGCCTCACTGTGACTCATTGCTGTTTTAAGTTCACAGTGTTTAACATTCTAAAGCCAATTCCTTTGTATTTACATAACCATTGTCTAATCTTGCTGCATTATTTGCAATATATTTGATTTGTACTAGTGCTTATTAAAGTTTACTTGTTTTTGTGTTTCAAAGTTGTTACAAACAAAAGAAAATCATGCACCAGATACCCTTGGTTTGTGTGGAAGAATTCATAAAGATAAGTTCATTGACTCTGAGTTTCAAGATTGTGAAAGCCGCGATGAAGCTATAAAATGGTAATAATAATAATGTTTGTATAATTTAGCAATTTGTGTACCTTGATATTTCTCAAGATAAGTTAAAGGCACAACATGCATTTAGTCAGTTTTTTCACACTTGCAATGAACTCTTCCTGGGTACATAGATATGTGTTTCTTGTTATTATGCAGAAATATTTAAAAACAGCTTGAAAAAGACGATCTTTCCAGTATTTTATTTTCAATGGTCAAACGTTTGAATCAATCATGGCCTTGTTATGTATGTTACCCAATAGGTACTATAGTTTTTGATAGAATGCAGCTTTACACGAATGTAGCAGTTTACGAATTTTATACTTGTTCGTGTTTACCCAAAATACCACCTGACATTTGAAATGGTTTAGTCAATCAAATTCAACCATTAGCTCATCTATTTCAGATATTAAGTCCAGGTTTTTTTTAACATGGCCTAACAGGGCTGTGTTTGACACCAATTATTTTGCGTAGGTATCGCAAGGCATTTGAGGTGCAGCCCAACCAATACTCAGGGATGAATCTTGCCATCCTTCTTGTATCGTCTGGTCAAGATTTACACAAATCAGAGGAGCTTCAAAGAGTTTGTGAGTAAATTGCAGTTATTTTGGACATTGCTTGTTTTGTCCCTATATCAGGCTATTATTCTTTTGTCTCTGTTTCTTATTAATCATTTCATTTTAATTCATATTCTCTTTCTGTTCTTTCCATATTCTTTTTATTGCGAAGAAAATCCATATTTTGAATGGTTGATTTTTTATAATTTTTATAATTTTTTTAAATTTTTTGTTATCTTTTAAACAGGCATGATGCTGAACAGCATAATTGGACGCAAAGGTAGCCTGGTTTCCTTAAAGAATTTCTGGGACGTGGCTGTATTTTTTAGTGTTAGTATTCTCGCTGAGGATTATGGGAAGGCCTGTCAGGCTGCAGAGTGCATGTTCAAACTACAACCACCCGCCTGGTACGTAATTAAATTCTCCCTAAAGTTTCCACTGTTTGTTTCACTGTGTCATATTGTGTATTAAACTAAAATGATTTAGAGCGGCTTTTTATGTGTAATCTCACTTTGTGACTTGTAGACTGTTTTAGAAACTAGTTGCTTCTCTATCATAGGTACTTAAAGTCTTTATTGACGGATATCAAAATAATTGACGAATTCCACCCACGTGACGAATCCAGTAGAAGTTCGGTTGATGAGGTACGTTCTTTGCTGCATTACCTCTTTCCTTGACTTGAAGACAAAACCGCATTTAGACACAAAACATTGTTCAGTTTCAACCCTCATAATATTTAACATGAAGTGATGTGGCAAATGCGAATTATTCACTTGTGTCAAATGAATGTCTCCAAAAGCATGTATTTCCACGTACATGTCTTTGCAATTGCAAATAATGTAGCGTGTTGAAAAACAAAAATGTTTATCAGTGCTGCTAGAAGCAATTTGCAGATTTTTTATTTATAGTCAGTATGCGCCGTTATTCAGGGGGATGCACACAAGCGAATGGGAATTATTGAGTTTCTTCCCGCTTGCAATCAAGTCACATTCGTGATAGCAATTAAGTAAAACACGCATGTTCGTTGACTGAAACGATGGATGTGGCTTATTTAAACGATATCCCTTTTTTCCCAAAAAATATCCAGTCTTGGAAAACACGAAAAGCACTTTCTTAAAGAGAAAGTTTTGTTCGTCTATTATTAGACTTGTTAGTATAAACATGTCTGGTTATGGGTTAAAGCTTGCCAACGGGAAAATAGGTGGATAATTTTTGTTTTGACTGATCAGTATCTTCAATCCTTTTCACATGATTTTTGAGTTCTTTTGGCGAATTTGTTGATCAATTTATTAGCTCTACGACTTTTGGATGGATTACCTTGTTGAGGCATCGCAGGAAGATGTGGAAAGTTTAAGATTCCCGGTGAGTTGTTGTTACTTATGGATATGCTTATATTTTACTTGTGTTGACTACCAAGTCATTCACATAAAAAACGGTTTGGCCAGTGCTCAAAGAAGAAAGATATATCTAGAAGCTAATTTTTTATGCATTGTTGTATTCAGTGCTAAACCCATTCAGTTTATATCATGGTCACCAGTAGGACTATTTGGAGAATTCATATTCTTTCTGAAATAATTTGTTATGGAAAAACCTGCTTTGTCGTATACCTTACATTGAGATTTTTGCGACATGCATTTATCTGTGTGTCCAAAAAAACGTATAATTATTGGTTTTATTTTGTCTCTAGATGTTTTTAGAAATTGGCAGGATACTTGCCGTTACTTTTTGTGTGACAATTGGATTGTCCTTTGTTTTTAAAAGTTATGACTTCATAACTTGAGGCTTTTATTTGACTTTGCTGTACATAAATCTAAAACCTGGAGCAGTTTCTTAGCTGATTCTGAGTAGATGTTCTTTTTGACAAATGCTATTTATCTTTCATTCTAGGTCCTCATTTTAGAAGTTGGAAATGATTACGTGCCCAGCTACGTGTCAGTCTCGTTGGAAAAGAACGAAGAGGTTTTGTTTTACTTTTCTCTCAGGGTTATTTGAGAAAGCATTTCTTTCTCATGCTTGCTCACTCAGCAAGTGATTCTGAATTCTGCTCTGTTGGACTTTAACCATTTCTCTTCCTGTTTATATGACCTTCCTTTGAGCAAAGTTGATTTTCGAATCAGCCCAACCAACGTTTTCGTTTCCTGTAATGACGTACTTCACAGTTGCTTAGCATCATTTTTTTGCCTGTTTCAATTTCAGACCAAAAGGGGTATATTGTTGTTTTTATGCAGTATAACATCCCTTATATTTTAGCAATTTGTCTTTTAGGCCATTACCATATTTAATGTCGGAGCAAAGAAAGGTAGCAAGGTAAGTTCTCGGCCATAAAAGTCTCTCAACCTTACAAGACTCAAATGGACATGAATTTACAATTCAAAATAGCACAGAGAAACGGAAACACCGTATTTACATATTTTTCATTCGACACCCCTCAAAGTATAAACGTCGGATATTAACCAAGAATTATGCAAAGACCTATTTCTAGGTTTCGAACAATGGTAACGTAAGAGAAAGAATAGCACGTTGGATTGGTTTATTGCTTTTGACCAATCGGCGGCTGCTAACGTCTCACCTAGTTGAATAGTCCAAGAGAAATAATGAAGTATTTCTGTCTGCACAAATCGTAAACTTTTGTTTTGACGTAGACTGATTAAAAACACCTAAAGAAAAACGCGAACTTGCTGGATCAAAAGGCGACCAATGATTTTCGCCACTATATATTTTGATATACTCTGAATAAATATTGAGGTATGGCCAAGTCGCAGTATTTTTGTTTTTTCGTGCTATTCCATGATTTAGTGCTTTTAACAATGCATTGATGCAGTTAGAGCCTTTTAAGTTCATACTTTCTTTAAATGCTTTTGATTCTCTTAAAAGACTAAAATCGAACGGCCTATAATGAAAGCTGTTATTTTTGCATAAGCATTTTGATAAAAGTGTTTATTTCAATACAGAAAATAGATCATTGGGTATTCAATCGCGACTCAATAAAAGGCCTCAGGTATGCATTGTTATGTTTTTTTCTTTTTATTCTATTTCCTTGACACTTTTTATAGAATGCATTGTTTTGGTGCAACATCACATTATCTTTAAATCTTTAAAAGCTTTGGAAATTTGGTCATGCTCCAAAGGGATTTTTGGCAACACTGTCGTGTTTTCAATGTTGTTCAACTATGTCTTCTACTTGTTTAAGAGACTATGTTGGGGTTGCATATTAAGAATTTTTTTGTTCTTTATACAGCTCATACAAGCTGGACGACCGGTCATTGTTCCTATATGTTACTGAAAATTCAGATGATTTCCAGTTCTTCTTTAGCTCATCACATCAAAGAAAACGGTAATTTTATCACTTTGGGATTTTTTATCTGCAAATGAAAACGTACTTAAAGTAACGTAGTATGAAAAATGAACATAAATGAATGGATTTTTGCAATATGTAGTATCTTTAAAAATAGCTGTTTGGAAGGTATTTGTTCATTGGTTTGTAAAGTTGTGGGAAGAAAATACTTCAAAAGCCAATGCGTACCAAGATGCTGTAATTATTCCATATCAACCCTTTTTAAAGATTTTTTTAAAGTTTAGCAAGGTATGATGCACTTTTAGTCAACTTCTAAGAAATCATGTTGTCAATGATTGCAAGAACTTCAAAGATGCAAATAAAGGAGAGGCTGCTCGACGGGCTCCAATGGAATGCTTGCGGGGAAAAGTCGATAAAAATGTGGAAAATAATGACAACGCGCCGAGAACTAACAACAATGGGCACAAGAAGCGTCCTGCTCAAAAACAAAACAAATTTTATACCGCCTAACAAAGCCAATGTAGTGGCGATAACTTTCTGATGCCTCTATTCCTAGAAAACATATCTAAAAACATTTGTTCTCATCAATTTTTTTTCATTTATTACACGATGAGTATGGTTCCTATTGTAGGTTTCACGATGTCGTTTTGCAGATGTCGAAGGACTGTAGTTGTCTCTCAGAGGCTGGTGGTGACAACGAATCATATGATGACATACAGGTAAATTATTTCTCCAATTAGTTTTGGTTTCGATAGGTTCCACGAAAGCTACATCGCCATTTTTTGTGTACAAGTTAGTCTTTAATATTGTCTCTAACGATATTTGACAAAATTCATGGAAGCTAGCTCAAGATTTCAAATATATAGAGAAAAATAGCTGAGACAACAATGAAATCAATATAAGTATTTCGAATTTACGCCAAATTTACGATAGCAATATTGAAAATTAAGTTACGTTAGATTACGTTATAATCAGGTTAAGCGTGAAACTCGAAGTTTCATCTTAGAACCGTCCTATTCTAAACACCAAAGCGGATAGCCATATTTATGGGATTTTCCCTTTAATAGTAACGATTTGCTATATTGCTAGATAAATAATACTTTACATATAATGGGCTGCAATAAGCAGAGTTGGAAGTTGATAGAAACTTAAGAGATGCCTAAAGAAGGGAAACATTTATATCAGATCGTTAATCACAGCAGACAGCAAGTATTAGAATTTCTTATATAAACACCCTCTAATTTCAACTTGGAAGACTGTTTGTGAGCATATCAGACAACTAAGCAGAAGTTGGGGTGGAGTAAGAGTTGAGAGTATGAAATATAACGCAAAATAATATATATGAGGTTATTGATTTATGGAGATCAGAGCATAAAATCGTTCGTTGTTATTTCCTTCCAGTATGAATATGAGTATGACGAGAGAGGAGAAAGAATTGTTTTGGGAAGAGGGACATTTGGTATTGTGTATGCTGCCCGGGAACTTATTACGCAGGTTAAAATTGCAGTGAAGGAAATCCCTGAACGTGATAAAAGGTATGACCAATTTGTATGCTGATGTTTGTGATTTGACTTCAGGAAGCGGAAAGTTTTAGATTCTAAAATGGGTTGGGTTGCCATGAGTCCTATCGAAGATTATTTAGAAGCTAACAGTTTTTTGTATTACGTCATGAATTTATGACTAAATCATATCGAAAAGTATATAGAATCTTACCCAAATTTAAGACAATATTTCCTCTAGTTGAAATTGTCCCCTTCAGTTAGATGCTGGATTAAACTTTTAGAAACGTCTTAACAACTAAAACTATTTCGTGTCCAATGTTTTTCATGTGACTTTGAGAACCCTTCAAGCTGTTTGTTTTTTAAATTCCAGTGACCAGACAATTCCTTTTTATGACCATGTATTGCAGACCACTTTATTATTGTTTCATCGTAATTTCTAATCATCAACCATGTTAATTTGTTTTTGTTTTTCCCAAAAGCCACGTCCAACCGTTACATGAAGAAATATCCCTCCATCGACAGTTCAGACATCCGAATATAGTAGAGTATCTTGGGTCCAGAAGTGAAGATGGAATTTTCAAAATTTTCATGGAGCAAGTTCCTGGAGGTCAGTCATACTTTTAAATAGCGTATGAAAGTTTCTTTTTCATTTTTATCAAAATTATACTCAAATGAACTGTTTTTAGTTTGTGAAAAACTAGAAAAAAATCGCCTCAGGGCACATTGAATTATTTTCAGGTTTAGTTTGTTGATGTGTGTGTGTTAAAAACTTTGAAGTCAGCCGGAATATGTTTATAGAGTCATAACTGGTTAAGGAGGCAGCTTTTTTAATTTGTTTGTACGCTTTCATCTCTAAGCATTTTCTGTTGATCAGAGTGACTTCAATACAAAAATCTTCAATTTTCCTCATAATCAGAGTCAACCATTGCGTTGATTTTTAGGACTGAAGTCATGCTGAATTGAAGAAATTGAAAACTTAATTGCTTTTAAATCACGTTTGGTGCATATGCTAGATCTTCTAAAAATGACATATTTGATTGCAAAAGACCCTGCTTAGCTTTAATGTGTCGTTTGAATGAGGTGCATACAATTATGTTAAAGCAAGTAACTGCAATGTTCGTTGATTAAGTCACAAATATTTCGGCTAGCAGTAAGTTGGCATTAACGAAATCATCTTTGCAGGGAGTTTGTCATCGTTAATCAGATCAAAATGGGGTCCTTTATTAAACAACGAAGGAACAGTTGCTTTCTATACGAAGCAAATACTTGAAGGCGTCAAGTATTTGGTAAGTGCTGGCCCCCTTAATTTTGTAAATTTTTCTCATTTTTAGGATTAAAGCAAAAAATTTGCGATATTAGCTTTTGATTCATTCTAGAATGGAGCTTTTCAAACTTTGTGTTTTCGGTATTTTTATTTTGTAAATTTAATTTTCTGCATGTTTGCTATATCTTACAAAGAACTGTCAATACTGTGAAAATCAGACAAACTATTTGAATTTTTCCTACCGGAGATGATATATTTCTCTCTCATCATGTTCAATCTAGCATTTGAAAGTTCGAACTTTGGATGATATGAAAAATGTTCTTGCTAGTTGTATTGATTACTTTAGGTTGACTCTGATCCTGTTAATCATTTTATTTGCAGTACCTGACTCATATTCCTGCACTTTGTTCCTCTTAGTTGTGTTGTTATGAAGTCATTGATCCCTCACATTCCTTGTAATAATTTGTTCAATCTTTTCTGATTTGAAATGTGAAGTTCTTATTGGTGTCTTTTTGCCTTCTCTGTTTTAGCATACCCAGAAAATTGTCCATCGAGATATCAAAGGTACGCTAAAAAACGTTTTGTTAAATCTTGTCTTGTGAGTGAATATAGGTGTTAGTTTCCATTTCTTTTAAAACTAGTTCGCCATAATCATTGATTTTCATTCCTTTAAGGTGACAATGTGTTGGTGAATACATATAGCGGTGCTTGTAAACTTTCTGACTTTGGAACATGCAAAAGAC
The DNA here is from genome assembly GCF_013076305.1 of Rhopilema esculentum. Next base: position 6,066,650 of record NW_027019328.1, read on the forward strand.
TCGCAGGGATCAATCCAGTCACAAAGACATTCACAGGTATGCGGTTGTATTTTGAATCTTCACTATTGGCACAGTCCTCTGTTTAGCTGAGGCCTTTATTAAAGTCTTGTTTACTTATTAAAGTCGTTGCAAAATGTGGAAGTGTATATTAACCGTCACCGCCTGCCTAGGTTTGGTCAGGCCTATGTTCTATCATGAGGCTGCTAGCACAATCGTAGCCCGAAGAATTGGAGTAATCCCACTATTTAACCGAAAGATTATCGAATTGGGGCTGTAATATCTGAAAACCTCTTCTAGGGACAATGCAGTTTATGGCTCCGGAGGTAATTGACCACGGTCAGAGAGGCTACGGACCACCGGTAATTGAATTTATCGTCTTATTGAAAGTTTTATGAATTGTATTATTGAAATTATCATGTGTTACTTTATCGAAACTATCAAATATTGTACTATCATGCTTGCTGCTTTATTATGTTCAATAGCAGTTTTCTGCAGGATTGTATTCCAGTGTATTCTACTGTGTTGTATTGCATTGCATCGTACGGTACTCGACTTCATTGTATCCTACTGTATTAACTTGTGAGGTAAAAGTATTGCGATAAATGTAACTTTATATAAGAATACGAATTATACTCTCTCAAATTTGCAGTCAATTTCAATTTTTAAAACTGTATTGCTCTCGCAGTCCTGTTTGTTGATAGAATTTGGGAAAATTGCTATAAGAAAGAATTTTCTGTTTTCTCTCAAGTTTTCCCTATCATTGTTGGAAGTAAATGCTTTTGAAATTTATTAATTTTAGGCAGATATATGGTCTGTTGGTTGCACCGTAATCGAAATGATAACTGGAAAGCCACCCTTCTTTGAGGTCAGCATTATATTTATTTTCTTCTAAGAACTAGGTGGCTTGAAGTTGCAACTCCAAGTTGCACGCCATTACGATGTTCTTTTATTTGAAATGCTACCCGACATGGCAAGAAGACAAAGCTAACTTATCAGCTTTCCTCTCGAATGTAGTTTCGACTAACATTTACTCGCTTGCTCAACAGTACCATCCTTAAAGGAGCAGTTGCATTCTTTCTTTTACTGACGATAACATTTGGCAATCGTAAAATGTTAAAACTCACTGTCTATTGCTGTTGTTGAAAACGGTCTTCTTGTTTTCATATCACTAGCTCGAGCCAGCTGCCGCCATTTTTAAAGTCGGTATGTTCAAAACCCATCCGGATATTCCTGAAACGTTATCGAAAGGAGCAAAAGATTTCCTGAAGCGGTAAGAAAGGTTATATCATCTGCTTTACGTTGTTGCTTTGAAGTGTCTCCAGCTTTGGCTTAGAATCTCCAGCTTTGGCTGACTTTGTTACACATTTGTCTTTCTTTATTACTTGGCAAGACTTTTCATCGTTGCGTGTCTTTGCCTTTTTAGCAGAATATATTCTTTTCTTATCTAACAATGACTGCAAACACTGTCTATTTTATTTTACTCTTGGTGAATATTATCCTTTAACTTCTTCATACAGAGTGTTACCACCTCAAAATAACTAATTCAAAAGCTCTATTTATTTCAACAAGGAAAGTTTTACGGATGAGAAATATATGGTTTCTTCACAATGGATTCTAAGAGCGTAGTTATTTGATCTGTTGTTTGTTAATCAAAGTTTCCTGTTTGCAAGTTTCATAAAGAAATTTGAAGTCTTTTAGTGAGCATGCAAAAAGTCGGAGGAAAAGGGATCCCAGTGTATTTTAAGATCAATATTAGAAGTTTTACGCAAACGATTGCACCCATTTTTTTAACTAAGAGTCAAAATTTAGTTTGCAAGAGGCTCATTTAGAAAAAGTTGCCATGTCTGTTTGTGTTAAAAACTCTCTTTCCACTTCCTTTTTCAATATATTTAAAAGCACTGACGGTTGGTTTCAAACACACGCTTTCTGCGCTAAATTTCCAACCCTGGTTCTTTTCAAATGCCTTTTGATAACACTACGTTCAACATTGTTGAATTCAAGATTAAACAAATTTTATATACAAGAGCCTCTCTGAACTGATTTGTTAGATCTGCCCTTTACTGTTTATACCTTCCGCAAACAAATGGCTGACTTCGGCTTGCACATGGTGCATACTTTGCAGAACGGTCTTATTGTAAACGGTCGATTTGGGTCAGTTTGCCAGCATTCAGATATCTTGATTACTAATCTCGATAACTTGGATGTTTTTCTAGATGTTTTGAGCCTGATCCAGTCCCAAGAGCAGCAGCGGAGGAGCTGCTCAAGCATGTTTTTCTTGCAAGGTTTGATTCTGCTTTTTTCATCACTTTTCCTTTTCAAAATTAGATTAAAAATCACTGAACATCTTATAGATTTCCAATGTTTCAGATATGCAACTGTCAACAATAGTTATTGATAAGTTGAAAAGCATTTGGATTGCGGCGTTATCAGAAAGGTAGCTGAAATTTAAACATTTTCCAAGAGGATTAGAAGAAGGAAAAGAGACAGCAAATGTGAAATGAGTATAACCTGCTTGTGAGAAAATTGTAATTTTATATATCCCAATTTTTGGTACAGAAGAAAGGTTTTTGTGATTCATTAGTTTCAGTTGAGAAAGAAAATCCTTGAGTCATATCTCAGCTTAGGTTGGATGTGAACTCATTGTTCTTAAACAGAGCTTGCCGGTTGCAATAAAAAGTAAAGTATTTCTGCGCAAGACTTATAATGAAATGGCTTACAACCTGTGATCATATTATGAATTGCAATTTCTTTAACAGAAAAGATCGAAGAAGGCTTGGCGATATGAAACTTGTCATTCCGAAACATGGGAATCACAGTACAACTGGTATTTTATCATTTTTTAGAAATTTAACTTAGTCATTATATCTTCACTTCATATAACATGTTCGTATTGACTTATCTGTCATTATTGATAATATGTCTGTATTATTTTGCACCTGAAAATCCCGATAAATTCGGTAATTGTTGCCACATTTTAAAACTTACATTTTTCACTAGTATGGTCCTCAAATGAAAAAAGCTACGTATAGTCTTTCCTCTCCCTTTATAGTCTCTCCGCTTACGGTCACTCTGCTGGAAGTCACACTACTGGTTACAGTCGCGTAAAATTTAGACCCAAATACGCAAAACCGCTCAGGCAAACCCTTTTTACAGTGACTTACTGCCACAGCTTTTCAAGCAACATTTGGTGTGACTTTAATCGGAGTCTACTTAATCATAGTTTTAGCAAGAACTGTTTTGTCTTAGGTTCAATAATTACATCGGACTCTGGAATTGAAATTACCACGAGCAGTGACGTAAGCACTCCAAAAGATTTCTTTCAAGCTACACCTATGATGAGCCCCGATCAAGGGAGCCCACCAAGATCACCTCAGTCTGAAACTGGGTTTGTCTTTTTTATTCTTTCTTCTTGTATATTCGATGAAATGAAAGTTTTGATTGACTAGTTCCTGAGAACTCTGAACCCGTAAAGAATTTTGATGTTCTGCGTTTTTTATATTTTGCATATTGCATCGAGTGATTTTACACCAGTTTACGTTCAACGTTTATTGTTATGAAATAATATGCATACGTTGAAATTATTCGTAAGAAGGTTTTTCTACTCTCACAACTTTTAGACACGTGCATGATAACTTTGCTGTTGAACCGAAAACCAAACGAATGACTCGGTCTTTGACGTTGCCTGCAAGGAAAAGGTATAGTTTAGTATAGTTTCATTTTCCTTTCATTTTTTACCTTACTTTATCTTTCATATGTCTTCTCCCCAATGCTCGAACAAACGTGTAAAAAGTGCCACAAAATTAATAAAATGAACCCTTTTAAATTTTTAAAAAGAGCCCTTTATTTTACAACTGCTCTTTTTGAACAGTGCTTTTCATTATAAAAGTTTATTTGTTACTAGCTGCAGTGTCCTAATGAAGTTAATGGGCATGGTTGATCAGCTTTCTGTTTGAAAATGGACGTGATTAAGGTATCGTTAAGGTACCAAATACTGCCGCCTCGGGCAGCCTTGATCATACAAATCAGTTGCAAAAGGATTTCCCGGCCTACTACCTCTCTACAACCTTACATATAGCTGCTGAGACAAACCCATAAAAAGTATCTAAAATTGTAAGATCACATTGTCTTTTTTCAAGATCGTTTCTTTTTCTAATCAAGCTCAACTTCTTTTCGTTTAAAGTGACGAATCTTTGTCATCTGCTGGATCTCTTTCACCAACCAGTTCAACAAACTCGTTGGATGGTTCCCACGCAAAGCAAGGTGGGAGGGATGTGTTTTTCCAGGTAAAGCAAGAGAGCGAAAGGCGGAAGTTGGTTATCGACGTCATGAATGAAAAAATGGAACAGGTACTTAAGACGTCATAATAAAGTTGATTATCATTCATTGACAGCTACAATAAGAAACAATGGTATGTTTTATTGCGATTGCTTATGGAACATACCTTATTTCAGTAGAATTCAGTTAGGACAAAAGAATCACTTTCAAGCATGCATTCCTAATCTATTAAATGATTTGCGGGATCTTTGCAATATATCTTGCCACATCCTGACAAAATAGTTTGAATTAAGGTTTTAATATTAAGACTTTGATGACGGTCGATGAGAAATGAAGAAAAATGAACACAATTAGATCGAATGAGTGTTGTTTTGCTGAAGATGGAATTCATTCGGTCCTTATTATACATTCATTAAGAGAAGCATCCCAAAGTACTCTTGCTTTATTAAGATTGTTTTAACCTCTTTCTTAGTATCTATGGAGAATATTTTTCTGAACTGGCATTGCACCCTTTTATGTTTTTAAACTTCGTTTGCAATGTAAGTAGACTAGTAGGTGAAATATCCCTTCATTTGTGGCAATTTTTGTGTTTTTAGGCTCACTTTTACCACAGACACATTGATTGTGCTTTCAAATTGCTGATACCTTGGTTTATTTTGTAGATCTGTTATGGCTGGGTGACAAAGCTGGAGCACATGAGTAGCGTATCTGTTCTACAAATTGTACGTATCATTTTATTTTTCTTATTTTTCACCTCTTTATATCCCCCTTTCTTCGTATGTGGATGCTTGTTTAATCATCAAGTGCTATGTTTATTCAATATGGCATTCGATCGAATGTGTCACATGTCATTTTGCTATCTTTTAGAGCGATTTGAAAGTACTTGTAAACTGTGTGAAGGAATTTATTGAAGAGAAGGAGGATGTTCAAGTCGAAAAGTATCTTGGTATGTTTAAGCTTTGCTATTCACACGACTGGGTTTAAAGCTATGAATTTTGATGTTTTATTCTTACCAGAACTAGAGCATTTATAACTTCTGGGTATGTGCGAGGATGGCTCAGTTGCTAGAGGCGCTGACTACAGACCCAAGGGTCCGTGGTTCGAGTCTCTGGCATGACCAAACTTTCACCCAGAATGGGGAGAGTCGCCAGCTCTCTGTAATTCAAGGCGTAGGAATCACGAGGTGTGGTCACATCGAGAGGAAGGACCAGGACACTGCTCGATAAGCATAGCTTCTCAGTGTCCTAAAAAACTACCTTCGGATGCTAGGTAGCAACAAATACAATTACTTCTGGGTATACATAGCCAATGTCTAACTTATGCAACACAGGTTCGAATACACGAAGACACTTCGTTTATTCTAAACAATAACACTCATGACCATGACCAACATAACTTGTGAACTGACGGACTAAAAATCAACTAACGCAATACATAAAGCACTTTAGCAGCAAGCGATTATAAAGCCTTAAATTATTACAGTTCTCAATCTTGAAAATCCTCAGACTAAGTTTGTAGTGTTACGACACTATCTTGTTTGTTCTCTTATCGTTTATTAAAGTAGGTTCAACGACAGAACCCTATACATTTACATGTATAGAAAAGATTTATGGTTAAATTGACAGCACCTTTCCCCTTTTCAAAACATTTTCTGTACAACAATTACAGGGTGTTTTTGGTAATAAGAAACAAAGTTATTAATTGCATGATTTTTGTATAGACAATTAACCTTTAAAACTATTACAATGAGACTCAGTTCTGAAAAAATCCATAATTTGCCTGCTAAAAACACTTTATTTCTACGCTCAACTTGAAGTAATTCAGATTTTGCGTATCAAAATTAAGAAAATCTACAAGAAACGCTTACTTTGATAAGTGTACACAAGCTTCAAAGTTTCTTTTACAAGTCTGCGAGCAAAATACGATTTAAAATTGAATGCAAATTTCAGGATATAGGTTTTTTTCTGTTTTATTTCTTCAAATGTTACGATTACTTGCCTAGTTGATTTTGTCTAGTTGAATAATTTCTCACTTTTTTGCAGATCCAATCGAAAATGCACACGGAAACCACCCAAAAATTTACCAAGAAATTCAAATTGCTCTTCACATGTTTAATGAAGCAGTGAGTAGCATATGTGATTTCTCATATTTCAACGTGTTCAGACCCATCTGGCTGTTCAATCGCCAATCTTGTCAAAATTAAAATCAAGACTGATTTGTAAGAATGTAAGAATGATTCGTTTTTCACTAGGAAACTCGACAATTTTGCAATTCATTGAAATTGAATTGGTCGTAGATGCCCTTCTTTGAATTTTCAGTTAGAAGAGAAACGAGACTTTGTTTCGAATGCTTTGCATCATCAGGTGTAGTTATTTTCTACGATCGCTTAATTGATATCAACGGGTTCAAGACATTTATGTTTAGCCTACCAGTTCAGTTTGTCTAGAAGTGGAAAACCAAAAGTCTTAATGCGTAGCTGTGAGCTTTGATTAGAGTTTGTAGTTTAAGATATATATATATATGGGACATTTTGCTGCCCAAGCTGCCTAAATTACCTTTCTTTGTGGTACTACGTCATCTAAGAGTACACCGCTAACTTACTTTTGCTGTAACTTATTACTTCTTTTGCATCTGAATTTTTTCTAGATTTTTAAAGTTTGTCTAAATCAGATTTTGCACCTTTGAATTAAAGGCTAGTTTTTTTAAAATTATCAGTGTTGGTGAGCGTGTCGTTTGTTGCTGGATTAAATTTGAAATAACTAGCATTAGTGACCTTTACAGGAATCTGGCGATTACAAAAACCTTTCGAAATCAACTGTTCGTGATGGTCTTTGTCTAAAAACTTACCTTTTCTTCATTAATTACGGGACTTTCTGAGTCTTAAGGCTTGTAGAACATCAATTGAACGATATTTTCATCCTAATAATAACATTTGCAGGTGTCGGAAGTTATAAGTAAGCACAAAAAGGTTCTACCTCATTGGATGTTTGCTGTTGACAACATGGTTCGAATGGCGGTTTCAAAAACCTTGGAGCACTTAACAAGAGGTAAACTGAAATATAAGAACCTCTGAAGTCTGTTTTCATCTACCTGACAGGGGTATTGCTTCGTACACCGGATTTCATTGTAGATATAACGCAAGCCATCACCCAGAGACCCTTATTGAAACTTTATTCAGATTATGCGTACTCTTAAATTTTTCCTTTGTCAATCCGAGTAGGAATTTCTTAATATCAAAGGGTAAATTACTTAGTTTTATGGAAAAATCTTTGAAGCAACAATTAGTTGAGAGACTTTTTCCTAGTCAAATATCATCGAGAATTAAAGAGAAGGATTAGAGTCCAATTTTCCCTCTTTTCAGTAAAGTTACTTTGCTCGACTGTATCTTTGAGCTTTTTTAGACCACAAATACCTCTTGTATTCCACAGAAATGAGAGACAACCTGAAATCAATCAGCTCCATTGATGAAAGTGAATACAATATTTCAACCAACAACAGTCAGGATACAGAAATGGAAGTTAAAACAGTAACATTTGCTGACAAGGTGACTTTTGACAGACCCACACTTTTGGCTAAAATTGAAAAATTATCCCAGGAAAATATTGGGTAAGTTGTGTGCAGATCTTTCATTTTTGTATGCATCCTAGCAAGCTTAAAGGCACTATGTCCTGACACATTTCGCTGACCATTTCATTTTCCCATTGGTTGGACTACACAATAGACCTATTGTTACGTATCTATTCGGCAATGTAAGTTTAATTCTCAACCATTTTATCAGTCATAAACGTGCTGCAGAGCCTGTTGTTAGCTCTGAATGGTTGACTGAAGGGAACATAGTGCCTTTAAACAATGTTTTGCTTAATATCCTTCAGTGTAACAGTTTTCTTCAACAAAGAGATTTGATAACCATTCAAGATATTGAATAGATTTACCAAGTCTTGTGCATTTAAGAGAACAGAAACAACATAAAAGCGACAGAAGCAATATATTATAAGGTAGAACTATAGATCCCACGTATATAGAAAACATAAGCTTGTCAAATATTTCGAAAATATATTGAAAAAATGACTTTGCACATGATGACATAAAAACGTTGACAGTCTTTTGAATTAATTACCATTTTGAATTAATAGCTGAATTGTCATTTTGCATGGTTTCTTATTGTTGACTATGCATTTTTTGCAGATTGATGAATGAGCTTATCGATGTTCAGGAGACATTAAAGAGAGTCCTCACTCAAAATATTGGCTCACACAAAAGCCTTATAGATTCTTATAAGTGAGTTTACCTATATACTCAGCCTGTGCCTGTTTTTTTTATTGGTACTTGCTTTTCGTATTGTTAAGCCTTCTTAATCGCCCAATGTAAAATTAAATCCCAATGAAGTCCCAATTGTGCACATATCTTCTTGGCTTGATCAATACAGCATGTTACTTAATGGCCTAAACATGAGAGATCATAATTTACAAGATATTTTCTAGAACTTTATGTCATTCCCTGACAAAGTTTTTCAATTCTGTTGGAGTTGGTATTAGCGAAGAGATTGTGTAGTAGAAATGATGTGGGTGGGTGGGGGTTGATTTAAATGGCAGGGTTGTTTTGATTATGGATCTTTGGTAGTATGGAGAGTTTAGTCTTCGTATTTGAGAATGGGTAGGATAGGTGAAGGTTTCGAAAGTAATAAAGGGCAGCCATGAGGAAATTAAGCAGAGGAAATCAAGCATCTTACAGAGGAAATTAAGCTAAAATGACTCAACATTCTGTGGAGTATGGTCTTCTTACTGGGTAACCTCGCCGAAAAATGAGCAGCTGATTGCACAAAGAGCTAAATGTTGCAATTTGAAACCTCAGATGTTTAGAAGTATTAAGTAAGGTAGCTTGGAATGCGAGAAGTGGTCATCTTACTGAGGCGTTCAGGTATTTTTCTAAATTAGCAGATGGCAAAGGAGGTCTAGACGTACAAGTCTTTGTCTATTATATCACTGTCTATTATACTTTGTCTAAAATATGTGCTGTATTCATTGGGATGTTTCTGGTTTTAGATCTAACACAAAAGTTAGAGAAAGACGAAGATCACTAGCTGGTAAGTGCGTTTTGGTGCATTGGCTCTTTTTCCATTCATAATTTTGTGTTCCTTTTTCAAAGTGAGATTTCTGTAAAGAAGAAATCAGAAATTTATGTAGAGATGAAAAATTGTTTATCAAGAATCAAAGTTACAAGCAATATACATCTTGGACACTTATTTTGAAATAAAAAGTTTAATTTATTGTTTTATTTGTCGGGTTAAATTAGTTTCCTAAAGATTTGGGCAGTGCAGCCAAATCAACATCCTCTGGAGGGGGAGGCTTATTGGAGGGGATGGTTTAATCAAGAATTTAAGGGCTAATGCTATTGTAAACACGTACCAATGATGGCTAAGGATTGCAATAAATGAATGCAAAAAGAATCATGCTCATTAGGACTACTGTGAGTTAATGTCTCTTTCTTAGTTTACGATAGAAATTAGATAACGATGCTTGCTGTTTGTTGTCACAGCATAATTTATCATTCAGTATTTCCTCAGGTTTAAAGATTAATGATCAGATTGGTGATCTGAAGTTAGAAAGTTTTCTTCAGGATTCAGGAATACCAAACTCTGAAATAACTAAGGTATGAAATTTTAAAGGGACGTTTTTTCTAGTGCTTTGTTTGATTTTTCAGATCTATTCTGTGAACAGCTGTCCTACAACGATTGCCTGTTCTTTCATTTGTGCTTGTATTGCAGTGTCTTTGTTATACCCTATTTTGTCTTTGATTATTGCTTAAAGTGAGTTAGGGCTGTATTATATTCTCTAATTTTCACATCGTCTTTACAGTGTTTAAGAAACGTTATGTAAAAATTACCACAGAAGCCAAAATTAATGTGTCTTAACACAGAGTAATTTGAGGTCTTTCTGAGAATGTTTCTCACCGTTCCTAAAAGCGTTTGGACTTGAGTTTACAGTGCTCTTAACACCAGATGCTTGTAGAACCACAATTATTGTCTGTAATAGTGAGATGTCAGTTGTCTTGAGGTTATGAAGTAATGAGGTAATAAGGCTAACACCACAGGAGGAACAATTTGAGACAGAATTATTTGTCCACAGTTGGGAAGTTAGGGTGTAGAAAATTGAGTTTATGCCAAGAAAGTAGTTTTTTCAACTTTTTGCTTTTGGTTTAAGAGAGTTATTTTTAAATTACCCTTCTTAATCTTTTCTTATCATTACAATACTGCTTGATGTTGTCCTTTTTTTAAATGTATTGATCTTTGGAATGTGTCCGTCAGTTGTGGTTTTACCCCAGTGGGGGGTGGAGGGGTGCTCCCATTATAGCCTGACAAGGGAGTCCGGTCAGGGTCAAAGAGAGCCAACGCTAAAATTTTAGAAAATTACCCTCAAATGGTAGTACTTTTTGACAAAACCCCTCAAAAGATAGCATAAAACCGAAAATATATCCTTGCTAGCATCCAGTTCTTTGTGCTCTCCTGGTCCTTTTTTGACAACTTTCTTCATAATTGATTGTTGTTGTTTCGGGAAAGATAAATCTTGTTCATTATCTATAACAAATCGCAAGCTAGACTAAACAGTTCAGTTATTTTCGAAAATGGGCCATTTGGTAAGACCCTCAACGGACTGGACCCCCCTGTCAGGCCTTAATGGGAGTTCCCCCGGTGTGGGGGGGGGGGGGTTTCTGTACTGTTTACAACCATCGGAAATGCATCACAGTTCCCTATTCCCTTTTTAACAATGAATCTGAGAGGTTGGATAGTACAGGTTGGTAGGGTTGGGAAAACTCTCTAGCCTTGTGCAATCAATGTGCATTAGGCTACACAGGTGTTACTGATAAAATCGATAAGCTCTATATATTTTGCGTTGCAGTTTGCAAATCATCATTGCACTTATAATGATGTAGTTTGCAACTTCTCATTTGAAGATCTAAAAGATGTTGGCCTTAGGTGAGTTAATTTCGTGTTATGCTGAAATTTATTCTTTGAGCAGGAGCTAGAAATGCCAAATTGTGTTTAAGTACACTTAGGTTCAGTTGGCACATTAGATTAATTTTTGGAACTGAAGGAGTTGGCTTGGGTTTGCTTACAATGAATTTCTTTTTGTCATTCATCAAATATCAGGAGTTACCTGTTTTTCAAAACAATGTCTGCAAGCAAGAGTAGTGGCGGATTTAAGGGGGGCAACTAGGAACAGTTGCCCCTCCCTTAACGAGTTGAGGAAATTGTGCGCCCCTTTTGAAATGAGAATCTGGTGAAAAAGTTTCGGAAACCGTTAGGTTAATTTGCTTCCAAGATTACCTCAAAGTTATGTTTTTTTGTTTATTCACAATGGACCCGAAATTGTTGTATACAACGTGCTCTCATCACCAATTTTTGAAAATTTTTCGATCGTTTTTAATTTAATGAAAAGCATGTTGAGTTTTATTTCTGTCAAAGATTGTTCATTGAAGGCAAAAGTTAGATTTGTTATGACCACATTTGTTGGTCAATGTTTTGGGCAATGATGACTGTTTTTGATGAAAGCAGTTTTAAAACACTTGAAGTTAAATTTTCATCCTTTCAAAGCCGTAATTACAAGAAAAGTGTTTGTGATGAAGGGTTTTGCCTGTTATTACATTTAAAGAAACCATGTTGATTAAGTTTTCTTTTTGTATTCTGTAGCAAAATAAATTTTCTTGCTAATATTTTAAGCAGACAGACAGCTCAGAATCACAAGTTCTGTTTAATTCTCATTGCAGCATTGGCCCAAGAAGTAGAATTTGGAGTGCTATCCTCAAACTTCGCTCAAGTCCCACTTCTGTTTGAGATTTTTAAGGCACACATGGTTTGTATTGATAGTTTTATCAAAACGTTTTTTCGCAATCATTATATTCTTGGTAATGTTTCCAATGAAATTTTATTCCTATTACAATAGCTTTCAGTACTAATTGCACAAAATGGTTTGTAGAAATCAGGTTCCCCTTTTTAACTTCAATCTTTTACAGCTTTAAGAAATCAAGATGTAAACTTGAAAAACTTAGAATGATCACTCTTTTGTTATCAGTGTATTTGTGAAGTATTGACCTCATTTTAAGAGTCAATTGAAGTAAACAATCAGAGAATTATATTCCTTGAATAAAACAGGCTACTAGTGCCAAGTCCCACTCCTCTTTGTTTTCTCTTAAAATTTGTGTAAGTCTGTTTCACATTGGATGTATGGCGACTTAAATGTGATTGACAGCCCATCCATCAAATCTGTAATATTGTGACAGCACAGGTGCAGGGTTTTTTGATGGTTAGGGCTTTTAGGGGAGGACAGTTGCAGTGACTGTGGTTGTCAGTGGTGCTCTTTCTACTGGGGCCTCTACGTCCCAGCACTGTCGCCTGTGCTGGCCTGATATCCAATGTGGAACAGATCCTAGTATGTATCCGTATTTAATCGTATTTAATCATATTTGTCAGTAAGTTAGTTTAGTGTTTTAAGTAATGACCTTTGGGATAGTGGTGGGTTCTTGCTTCCCGGGGTCATCATCCTTGTTATGTAGTCCAGTAGTTTGTAAAGTATAGTCTTAAGTACCTCGTTTTTGTAAAAAAAATTATATTATACAAAAAAACAGGCTACTAGCAGGCCTGGCCATAAGACTTTAAGCAGAGGAGTAGCAAACAACCCTCCTAGTAATTTCCATGTGATCTATTCACAGATATATATATCAAAAGGAATAAAGGAAAGATTGCTTTCAAGGAGAGCAATTTGCTTGTTTTGAACAGTTTAGGAGAGCAATCCTCTTGAGCATTTGAGGGAAGCTGGAGGGGGGAAGGCAAGAGCAATTTGCTTGTTTTGAACAGTTTAAGAAAGCAATCTGTAGCTCCTCTTGAGCATTTGAGGGAAGCATGGAGGGGGGAGGGCAAGAGCAATTTGCTTGTTTTGAACAGTTTAGGAAAGCAATCTGTAGCTCCTCTTGAGCATTTGAGGGAAGCATGGAGGGGGGAGGGCAAGAGCTTCAGCTTTCCTCAAATCGCCAGGCCTGATACTAGTCATTTGCTTAATATTCTAATTTTGAATTTTGTAATTTCTATTTTTTAAGAAGAATTTTTTCCAATTAGATCAATTATTCAATCAAATGTCAATTGCAAACTGTTTTTATATTCAAATATTTCAATTTTTCTCTACTCAGCACTATTACCAATAAAGACACATGCAACAAGTTGAATTTTTGGTTTATACAGAATGTGGTAGCTACTTTACATACATTTTTTAAAAGATTGCTGTAATCCCCTCTATTTATTCAAATTGTTTTGTTCACTTCATTATTTGAGCTAAATTTTGTATCACAGTCACAGTTTGAGAACAATACTCCAAATATTTGATCATAGTTAAACGGAAATCTCCAACAACACCGGAGTGGTTTCATGCTAAATCAGCTTGTGCTATGCCAACATAATTTCAGACATAAGTAATGTGATCTGCCTCACTGCTAGCTAATTATTTAAATTTCTAGTCAAGTGATAAGGATTTGGTCACTTCTGGAATAAGTTTATCCCCGCCTCAATTTTCTGCCACAAAATATTTGCAAGTGAATAACCCAAAAATTGAATAATAAGCTCTCAACAACAAATTGAAATTACAGAAGCTGTATTGCTAAATTAAGCTTGACAATGGCTGGTTTAAAACAGTTGTAAATACAGGTAAATTTGAGCTAGTTTTTTATGTTAAATGCACAACTTTATGATGTAAATGCACAACTTTAGGATGTATTTTAATTGCAAGACAGAGTGGATTGGAACTGTGCTATAATTCTTTGAACAAATTTATGAACATATTAAAATTTATTCAGTTTCAATTTTAATTCTGTAAAGTAGGAAACATTTTATTTATATTCAAGGTACATTTTTAAGGCTTGTGTGAACATTATTTTATAATTTTTGCTGTTCCTTAAGCATAGAAATGAAATATATATTTATGTGATGTACGTATTAATGAAATACATCAACATAAAAATAATAACGAGAATAAGAGAATAACTTTTTCTGATACGATTTTCTGAGCAGTGAAAGTGCAGAAATTACAAAACCACAATCTCCAAAATGTTGTTTCATTAAATTCTTGCAGTCCCACATAAGTTTCTACATATTCAAAACACAAGTTTTGTTCATCCATATAAAAGCTGAGTACAGAAGGCCATAAACAACAGAATGCATTGCTGTTTTTTTAAAAAGAGTTGTGATTTGCTGGATTATAGAACATAATCCTACTTTTTTTAAGAGTTGAAAAGCAGATTCAAAGCTCAATCCTCAAAGCAAGGGTGGATATGCCAACCAAATCGCAACCAGAGTCCAATGTCATCAGTCACATCCAGGTTTCTAAGGATAAGCAGTATCTTCCATATGACATGACAGCTCTATTACTGCTTGTTTACAAATACAAATTGACTTTCTGGCTTTCTTTAGGTTACTAAGAAAGCCATACCATAAATGAGGGTGTTAACACATACATCTCTACCTTGTGTTAATTAGCACCTTTAACCAATAACACCTTCCTTGCATGCAAGATAATTTGGTTAAAAATAAATATTTCTGTTATTAATGAACTTTTAAATATTAGGTTTTAGGCTTTGTAGGCTGTAGCAGGATCTTCATGCTGTGTTGTTACCAATATGCTCCTAAATTTGTCAATTAATGTCACCAGTTCTGATCGACGCATGTTCTCATAATACATGATTTCCTCTAGATGATGCTGGCCTTTAAAATATGGACAGATTTGTAAAAACAAGTCAATATCCTCAGCCTCAACATATTGCTGCATGCTTAAAATGCCAGCTTTTTCTTGGTTAGTAAGGGTATGCCAGATCTCCTTAGATGTAATTTCTGGACCTGCTAATTCATTTAGCTCAAAACTGGTACCAGAATGAGTTAAAATGTTTGCCTCAATATCGTCAGGAGGCATAAAATAAACATAGGTATGTAATTGCTTAAGAAGCTGTTGTTTCAAAAGCCAGGTGACAATCATCAAATGCTCTCTCTGTTGGTGAATAGAATCAATTGGATTTTTATATTCACCAAGTGTTGTTGGAAAAGAAAATCTTGCAAGAATAGAAACCAATTCAAGACTTGATTTTCTCTGAAACTCCCTTTCAAATTTTCTTGCAACCTTTGAGTCAATGTTAGCTGGTGTATCTTTGACAATCATGTAAACATTATTCTCCGCAAGTGGATAAATAACCATTGCTTTACCCCAGTACACCAAATGGGACACAACATTAAATATTTGTGATAATGATATATCTGCATCTTGTGACAATGTTTGAAAGCTTTTCTTCAAACTGCACATTTTTATAACCCTTTTAAGAGTTGGAGCACAATCATCTGGAAGGGTATTCAGCAAGTTTCTTTCATCATCAAGAAGCAAAATTGTGTGATAAGGCCTTATTCTTGAGACATATGTACTCAGCAATCCTGGATCAATTCTTAGCTGTCCTTCTTCATTTTCATGTACTTTATGAGGTAAACAAAAGCTAACATTTATCCATTTGTTAATATAGACATTTATTATCCCAGTGGTGCACAACTCATCAAAGATCAGCTTCAGATCTTTGGCTAATTTGCTTTTGCTTAGAACAACCTCGAATTGTGATTGATGACAGTCTTCCGGCATTCCACTAACTTCATCTTGAATTGCCACAATCAATCCTCTTTCTTTTGTTAAGTACCTGGACCTGCAAAAAATGCATAGATGTTGGATTAACATCGAAAACCAGTGCTTTCTTTTGATTTATTTGAGCAGTTTCTATAGAAAAAAGATACAGACTTCAGCTTTATAGAAACTTGCAACAAAGCATGATTTTTCATATATACTTGTAATTATTTTAAATAGATATAGTTAGTTTCAGCCATTAAGGTGCTGCAAGATATTTCTCAACTTTATTAGCTTTTAAAATGTCCCAGCAGCCTAGGTAGAGGTACTTTTTTCAAAGTTTTTTGTGTCCTGAGGAAGGATGCAGTTAGTTTCCTATTTAAAAAATACACTTTCAACAAAAAATTCCAGTTTCGATTTCTGGTCTTTTCAATGCTTATCAAGCCTGTTCTTAAAGATGTTCAAATTTTGCGTCTGGACTACTTTTTTCAGCAAACTATTCCAGGTACTAATGCATCTCTCTTTGAAAAAGTTCTTCTGAATGTTTAACCTTGAGCCAGATTTTACTAGTTTCAATTAATGTCCACATGTGGTGAAATTATCTTTGATCTAAGCTGAATAACTGAGTGATGTCAACATCATCCTTTCCATTTAGATATACTTGAATCATATCTCCTCTTAAGGGTCGAAATGCTAAAATTCGTAAATTGACAGCCTTAAGACGTTCGGGATAATTTAGGTTCTGACAAGACATTTACTATTATCATGTTTTGACTTGCTTAGTCATGCTATGAACACGCTTTTCTGCTCTTACGCTGAATACGTAATGTGGCCTAGTATTATATCCTGATCGTATAAGTTGTTTCGTTATGTTCATTCAACCGTAGTTTATCTTTCAAGATACTCTCTGTGGAATTCTAATACTAGGTTCTTTGTTCCATGGATCATTTTTGTAGCTCGTCTTTGCACAGATTCAATTTTGGCAAATTTCTATGAGATCTAGCAAAACAGAAGCTATTTTCAATTCACTAGGCACAATTCACTACCATCTTACATTGTTTTTTCAAGAATCATTCATCAGTGTACTCAAATCATGTTACATTTCAAATAAAATTTCATCACTGTTGACCTATGTCTTCTATCAATACAAGTTCCCTAGATTTTAAGTAAGTTGTTTGAAATGGGTTATATTAATCATTAGGTGGGGATACCACTGTAAATCATAGAAATTTATCTTGGTTGATTTCACATCACTGTTTTGAAAGATTGGAGTGCATTGAATGCTTCATAACTCAAACTCTTGAAGAAAAGTAAAGTGGGTATAAAGAACTAAAATTTTGATTATCAAGATCATGCTCAAACAGAACTGATTTTAATATGAAAACTATGGAAGTTCACTATTGGCTCATACCTATTCTCTTCATGCCTTATTGCATTCACCAGCATCTTACACAACATCTGGTAGCATCCAATAACGGACTGACTGCATCCTGTTCTAACAACAAGAACAATGTTAAAAATCTTCAACAGAACATCATCTTCTGGGTCCTTTTCTTTCCCCACATTGAATCCATTGGGTCTTTGCACAAGCACTGGATGCCCCACGAACAGAGCCTCGTCGATCTTGAGCTCAAAATTCGTTTCACAAAGACTCGATGTCGGTGCCAAAATATTGGCTAAGATATCATCTGGATAGCCAAATAGTTTTCCATCTTTCAAAATTGCATCTGATCGGCTTTCAGTTTGTTTAAAACTTCTATCAACGCCAAAAGGATTTCGACCAGTGACTAATATTGTTCCAGTATCATCTTCGACTTCGGTATCTTGGTAAGGGTATCTAAAAAGCAGTCTGTAGCCTCTACTGCCAGCAACTACAAGAAGGATATTTAGAGGGTCGTTTGATTGATGCATTTTCTTTTCCACAATCATAGGCTTGCGAATTTGCTTACGAGCATTTTGTCTGTTGATTTTGTCTTCGTTTCCACTTGAAACTGTGGCTTCAGTCAGGCCACTGGTCTCGTTTTGACTTTTGCACTCGTTTTCGACTAGGGATTTTTCCTGGAATTGATTTCGAAGGTCAGATTCCCAAATAGCAAAGTCTGAACTTCGCAACAAAGACATTAAAACCATCTCTATTCTCTGCCCATAGCTATTAGAGGACCTGAAATCGATACCCTAAGCACTTTAAAGAACGCTCTCCCATTACTGCTGATTTCTACGAGGCGAATTTCGCGGCGAAATCGCTGATGAAGGCATCAAGACATGCGCAGTTTTGATTTTTGATTTCGCAGCGAATTCGCAAGAAAGTAGAAAAGAGTTCTACTTTTTCTCGGCGAAATATTTCGCAGCACCTAATAACCAGTCAAAGCATGGTAAATTTGCTTGATTTGTAAGAAAACAATCTTGGAACACTCGTCATGCGTGCAGTTCTTAAAATAGGCGCCTTAAAGTTGAGTTTTGGAGGAAATTATTATATAAGCGAATTTCGCCTCGTGGAAATCAGCCTTTAGGAAAATTGCAGATAGTCAGTAAGAGTTTTTAATATGAAAAATATTTTTGAGAACATCCCCTTTCCTGTTGAACCAAAGAACATCAGAAACAAATCATAGACATTTATATTGCAAAAAATAAGATCACTTGAACTTACTTTATACAAATTTATACAACCTGACGAAGGATGACGAAGATATGTAACTCTGTATTCCATTTATTTGCGAAATCGTAGTAAAAATCAAAAATAATCTAATGGATACACTATCGTTTTTGCAGCAGCTAAGTTTTAAAAAATTTAAATTGCATTGAAAAATGAAACTTTCAAGCTATATTTTTGTTCACTTTTGCTTCTAGATGCGAAGATTTTTCAGAATGGAAATTTATTCAAAACTGACCTGGTGTGATGATATCTCAGTAAATTTTGCGTTATATCCATTTATCTGTGTTGTAACGGCACTTAATGATTATTACTGAAATAATCACGTAGTTTGAGCTTGAGTCGTGTTATTTCAAATCGCAATTGTTCTTTTGTAAGACAGTCTTCTTGTAAGAAAGTTGAAAAAATATTATCTTGAATTACCCGGTAGACCATTTTTTTGCTAAATGTCTAGGCATAGAATTATATGACTTTTAGAAAAATTGAAGTGAAAATACAAATTTTTTAGATAATTATAAATTGGCGATATTACCCTCTCAAATTGTCAACTGAAAACATTAATAGGCAAACAGCACTGATTCGGCAACCTCAACATTCATGTGCTAGCGTTTCTGTTTTTTATATATTTCATCTATTTCGATCCACAATTAGGTGTATATATTTCCTAGCGTACAATTTTCGTTCTGACGTTTTATACCTTTAAGGGTGTCAGATGAAAAGCTTTAGTAACATATTTCAAAATCCTTGCTTTTTTCAAAGCAATTTTTCAAATCATCTACTGAAAACTTTGTTCTCTATATAACTGAAACTCTATATAACTATATTATTTTCTATATAACTGAAATCGGGTTGTTTTCTACATATAATTAAAACTTACTCACTAATAAGTTTTAGATCAAAAACCCAAAACACGAAACTAAGATGCAGGCCTCTTGCTTCTGTTAAACCGTCTATCCGGCAAAAACCTTTTCAACACCGAGAAACAGCTCACTTCTCGCGGACCTGCCTTAATCACCTTCTTTTATCACAGGCGACTCCTGTCAACCAGATCTTGTCTTCGTAACAGAAGCTCAAACCCTTCACATGATAGAGCTTACTGTTGGGTTCGAAAGCAACATCGACGAAAACAGTACTCGAAAAGCTAAGAAATACAGTGATCTTATCAAGGAACTGAGCCCTGCCTATAAACGTGTTATCTTTGTTAACCTTTCTATAAGTGCCCTTGGCATTCTGGGAATCTCATCTATCTCTCTCTCTGACATGCTACATCAACTCAGTTTTGTCTCCAGTCAAACAAAATCCATCTTGATGAAACTAATGAACATTTCGACTACTGGCACATCAAAATACACAACAAGGCTCAAATTCTATGTGACAAAAGCGATCTTGCTTTTTATTTGTAACTGCATCTGTATAAATTTTAATGAGGAATACACTATTCGCATCCTCGTGAACTGCGATCCCCTTTAGTTAATCTTGAGATGTGTCAGTTTCATTTCCAATCCCTCAACCAATCAAGCCAAAAACTTTTAGTAACTCTAGTGTCTCTAATAGACGTGCCCCCCGTGTATTAATTTCAGAAGAATTTACCCTCCCTCGTCGCTTATTAACACCCCCTTTCTATTAAATTTTACAAATCTGTCATGACCAGAACCCGCAATTTTCACTTGTCAATAATTCCCCTTGTTATGTTTGTCTATCTTCATCTCTAACCATCTATCCATTATCAAGTAACCAGTGTCACCATCCTACTAATTCCATTGCCTTTAAATTAAAAAGATTTACCCACATCCACTCCTTCTATTAGCTCCCCTTTGCTATTGAAATTTGCTGACATTTTATTGAAAATTAGCCAACCTGAACACCCCCTTCTATTAGCAACGCCCTTCTATTGAAAACCGGTCGACATGAACACCCCCTTCTATTAGCACCCCCCTTCTATTGAAAACTGGTCGACATGAACACCCCCTTCTATTAGCACCCCCCTTCTATTGAAAATTGGCCGGAATGAACAACCCCCCTTCTATTACCTCCCCTTCTATTACCTCCCCCTTCTATTAGAGACACTAGAGTAGAAGACATTGGTTCTCGCTTCGATATCAAGGATAGTAATATGTTAAATCACTAGTTTGATCTATCATAAACGCGTGAGTTCTAAATAATAAGTAGAATTAACTTACGACCTTGAGCAGAAGAACTCGAATGAAGACACGTCTCGTCCAAAACAGCAAATGATTTCGACAACTACGCTACACGATATATATATCTAGGGGCAAAGGTTAAAATTAGGCAAAATAATGTCTTTACTAAATATG
This sequence comes from Rhopilema esculentum, assembly GCF_013076305.1. Next base: position 6,087,526 of record NW_027019328.1, read on the forward strand.
GTTAACAGAAATGTATTTCATGTTCCTGGCCAATCAGGGAAGCGATAGAAAAATATCTGATGCAATGTACATGCACCCGGCACAAAGTACAACGTCTGATCTGATGTCTGATGCAATGCTGGTATGTAGACGTCACGTGTCATGCAGCAAAATTGATAATCGAACAAAAACAACAGCAACAGCATATAAGCGATTGTTAAGTGAACTGTCTATTTACAAATAGTGTCGCTTTGAATTAACTCAAATATCTCTTGATAGGAAAGGTTGTTCTTCTCTGTCAAGGACTTGAGATAACCTTCATCCTTTTTGCTTTCGAATGGGTTTTGAAATAGACGGCTGTAGCGTTCCAAGTTGTCAAATGCGAACCAACAAACTCTTAAAGAAACTCTGTGAAGCTCACTTGAAAGAATTGCTGCTTTTGTATCTCTTGTATCTCTTGACCGCTGGCTTTTGATCTTCCACAACTTTTCTTCGCTCTCATGCCCGTGCACTTCGCGGTACACCTGGCGTGTGGAAATGTGCATGGGATAAAACACCGTGCCGGTCTTCCCTTCCGTGCCAGTATTGTTCAACCTTTTTGATCCACGGCGCATTTCTCATCGAAAATATGTTAAAAAATGAAACTTCATGGCCTTTGCACAATTTAAATTCGATCTCATCGAAGTGTCTTGAATAGCTATCTCAATTAACACAAAGAAAAAAGTGTTTAAAGAATAAAGCAAAATATTTTTATTCACTCAGTGTTAAACCTGAGTCTCTTTTTAGACCAATGACGTGAAATTGAAGATTTCTCACGGTACACCAGATAATATCTCACGGCAGACCAGTTTGCCACCGCACAATTGTTGAAAAAAACAGTGTCCTTAGTGGTTCCCGAATCCCCGTTGTTGCAGTTGCTCTTGTCCAGCACTTGAATTTTTGGTGTTGTATATTTTTCTTAAATTTTGCAAAAGAAGTTTGAAGTTGAGTTAAAAATACAGTTAATGTTAAAGAATTTTTTTATACAAGAGCTCAATTTCATGTCCACAAATGACTTCTGTTTTCATATTATCTAACAGTATTAGCTTGTGAACCATTTCGGGTTAGGAGGGCGATTCCAGACTCCTTGGAATCTATGACCAATTTTTTCTCTCTGTCAGCCACCCCTGCCTTACCCCTGGTCAATACAGAGCATGTAGACAAATTATATAGATTACCTGCCCTTCGGTACAGATAAATGAATGGTTTCTACCATTTTGCTTCACGTGTTGATAAAGTGCTGATTGTTTACTATTGTTTTCATGACGATTCACGTGTTAGTCTCGTTATCATTTATAGCCTCCTTGAACAAAACAATGGTAGAGTGGGGCAAAAGCTCAAAGTACGGTGCAGAAAAACTTTGTAACTCTGTATGATGAAAAAACAAAGATGGGAAGCTATGTCATACTAGAGTTGTGCCCAAAACTGTTTTATAGAATTATTTTATTCTTTATTCACAATGTATTATGGTTGATGGCAAAATCAGTGTCATTCTGGAGCAGTGTAAAAAGGTGGTACGTGGCAGCAACAGAGTTAGGCCCTCTCGCCAATAGATATAACAACTGTTGGAGGGAAGTCAAAACATTGCGTCATGCAGCTAGAATGTTGACGAAAATCCCAAAGCATACAGTAATCGTACTTACGAATGAAAATGATATTTCAACAGAAAGTTTAGCAAATTGTGTGACCTGGAGTGTCTGCTGCGGGACATTATACGTCACTTTGTATGACAAGAAAGGTTAGTATATTTTATCTCTCGTTTCTGTTAAATAAAAATATGTAATATGCTAGATACGTCACGACTTGTTTGAAGCACGACATAATGAATTGGTCAGTATGTTATTAATAAGGGATAAATTTGCTTTTATCATCAGCACAATTTGACGTACTGACATACAAAAAAGTGAAGGATTTTATTTGTTATCCTGACCGATGTTCTCAGAAAATACATATTTATGTTGATAATAAAAATTATTTTACAGTTTTCGCCAGTTAATATAACTTTAATCTTTGGCAAAGCTGTGAGCATTGTCATAATGGTGAACTATGAAGCATATATTTCAACTGCTGTGTATTTTACAAAATGTTGTTGGTAAGACATCCTCTGCTTATCTAATTATGCCAATATTACAATCTTCTCAAAGCTAATTAGTCCTAGAATTTTTCCATTCACAGTGCTTGCCCCACAACCTGAAAACTCAATTTTTGCTAGGCCAGACTGGAAACTTTGTCGCGCAATCATGATATATTGCCTGCGCACCCAAATTTTCCATCCGTGCACTTTTGCATATTGGCCGTGCAAAGTCCCTATTTGAATACATTTCACATTATTAATCATAAAAATTTCTTGAAAGTGCATGATTTCAGGTGCGCAGTCATGCAGTAAGTCGCATGAACTTGCCCGGGCAAGAAACAAAGTTTCCAGTCTGGGCTAATGGTCAACATAACTAGCAATATCATTTAAAGATGAAAAATACAGTTGAAGTATAAACTTGTTTTTTTACCAGTCCCATTAGTTGAAACAATCAGGAAAATGAGTTTCTGTGTAGGCAATTATCATGAAAGATGTCTGGTATGCTAAAAATCTTGACAAGAAGTAAACACTTTCCAGTCTAGTACAATGAGATTTTTGAAGCAAATAGCCCAGTATACAGAGCATAGCAATTCTGCACCCAAGTTGTATACCTGGTACAACTGTGATTGATATTTGCAAATCTGCATCAATGGTAATCTGCAAATCTGTTGATCTTGTCACAATTGTCCATCTTCTGCCAACTGGCAAATAGCTAAGCTTGTTGGCTTTTGCTATTTTTCATGTTTTTTACTTTTTAGGCAATCTGCTGCTCTGCCAAGATGAAATAAAAAGCCAAGTATTGCGGAAGTTGAAGACATTACTGGGAGATGATTTTGTAAAATATAGTTTGATATTCAAAGATAGTTCCTCGTCATATGGCAATGGATATGGTATGTATTAAAGTCTGTTTTGTATTGTTTCTTGTACTTTTGAGAGTTGAAATATAGAAGAACAAATGCAAATGAATGTATGTATTTATGTCATATTGCAAATTGTATCACAAAGTTTGTAATAAGGAGCAGCCACGCAATTTAACTTTGATTTTTAACTCTGCTATGATTTTTATATTTGTGATTGAAAACCGTGTTGCTTTTTGCTACTTTAGGTTAGCATTGTATTGTATGGTATTTTTGCTAGCTAGCTGCCAAAGATAGTTTTAGGACACTGAAAAGCTATGTTTATTTGGCAGTGTCCTGGTCCTTCCACCTCCTGATTCCTATACCAGCTGGTGACCTATTCCATAAGAGCTGGTGGCTCTCCTCACTCTGAAAAAAGTTTGTTGATGTTAGGGACTTAAAGCACAGACCCTTACCATTGAGGCATCCTTGTGCCTGTTATGTTATTTGTTTTGTTTAAGCATTGTTTTGTTTGCATTCGATAACATGTAATTTGTTTTCATGTGAGTGAATCATTTGCTAAAAACCTTTTTCAGATGCCTTTATGAAAACTTTTGTTTTTTCCATTTTTTTTATTTTGTTATATAAAAAGACAAGGGAAAAAAGTAAAAGAGTAATGCAAGAACAATATAAAGCAAGATTTGAAATTTATTCTTTGATTAAGTGTTGCCTGCATATTTCAAAGCAGTAACAAACTTTGCTTTTCTTCAAGTGTTTGATTTATGGAGCATTCTTTTGAGGAACACCATAGATTAGCTTACATTTTATACTCTGTTGTACATAAATTGTGTAGGCTGAATTTATTTTGGGAACAAAATTTCAGGTTTTGGTTTGAAGATTGATTTTTTCAGCCAAATTTTTTCTGAATTTTTGAAAGTTGGACTAATCAGAGTGTCTATAATTGTGTTTTTGTTTTTAGTTCACACAACTGGAGTTTGTGTTCAAGTCATTTCAGAAGATGACTGTCGAAAAGATATAGTAGATGTTTCAAAGCAAATCCTTGAGCAAATTGACTCACAGCTGATAGATGATAGCGACATAGATTCTTCACTAATTAATTCAAAGTTGAATGGTGCGTAGCAGCATTTTATGAACCAATTTTCCCTAAGTTCATATTTTTTTGAAAATATTCATATTTTAGCAAAATTGCTCCACTATTCTTATTTTGAAAATATCCCTATTTTATATGTATATTTTGATGCTGAGAGAACTGTTTTAGTAACAGTCAATAGATGTTCTGCTGGATACTGAGAGGATATTCTGACCTCATTATAGAGATCACCTTCAAGGTCATTCCTTTTGTTGTGTAGCATATTTTTCAATAGAAAGTTGTTTATAGTTCCCCATTTTCTTGTTGGGTAAGATTATATGCCAGCAGTAGGTTTTTCTGATATTCATTCATAATATCTGGAAAGCAATCAAGCCACTTGGAATTTTCAGATACTTTATATTGAATTTTTCTGTATTATTCTCAATGACAGATATGCAACTATCACTTACCTTATCTTAAGACCTGCTAAACTGTTTTTTTCTATTTGTTATTTCTGTATTGCTATATGTATATGTCTACAATTTTTTGCAGTACAGAATTTGAAAATGGCTTTGAAAAAAGCAAACATGTTATGTATATGTAAAATTTTACTTATAAAGACTTTTTCTAACCTACTTTACAGCCATCAAAGGTCTTCCTGACCCAGATTTAGCAATCCAGTTTGGTTCAATACAGTTTCTTGATGGCTGCCTTCCATGGCAAATGAGATTAACAGAAATTGTGTAAGAGTTTTACTTTATTTCAACTTAGTCATAACTATTCAATACTCCTCTTTGAAGAAATTGAATTAAGTATATTAATTAAAAAGGTTTTCAATTTGAAACTGACAGCCAGTTTGCATTACTTGATTTGGTACAGAAGTCCATTATGCTGTAAATTCTGGGGTATTTGAGGTGTGGGTCCAGAGAAAAATCTGGCTGGAGCAGGAGGGGGGATAGGAGCTACACCCTCAGGAGCAGGAGGGAGGGATAGGGGCTACAATGCTTAATACCCTTTCTTTTTTAGAGATTTCTTTGCAACACATAGTGATATTTTAAAAACTTGATCAATGATTTGATAAAAAAAATGACACGAGAGAAGCTTTTACAAAGATATGGCACAAGTGGAGGTGGAAGGTGATATAGTGGTGAAGAGGAGATCTTCCCCTGGCACTACAAGGAATGCAGACTGGACTGTCAAATTGACAGACAACTTTTTTTGAAGATAATGTCAAACACTCTAAAGAACCAATACCTCTAGAGCTAAACCATGTCACAACATAGCATAGAAATATATTATTTTCAACAAATTTGTCAGTTGGACAGTGACTCTTATCATGTCATGTATGAACAATCTTGCAGTGGCAAGGCATAGTGGTGCTAAAGGTACTAGTCTTAGTATCTGTTTGCAAACTATTGATGCCCATACTCCTTTGCTTTGAGTCACACAGACCTTTGGATGCTGACAGTCGTGTTAGTGTGCCAAAGCCAATATCTGCTAGCCATAACACATGAGATGCTATGTGCTTAGATTCCATTCCATTGTATTTACCTCAGTTTTGCAGTTGCATAGGGCTGTGAAATTGTTCTGTGTAGATGGTCTATCTTTGGCTTTTTGAAAGTTCACACCAAAAAACGCCTGGCCCCTTTCATCTAGGCCTATACAGTTTCTCACCTGTTCTAGTGTGAAATAATGTAATCAGATTTCATGAACTTATAATCAGTATTGTAATGAACAACGTCAAGAAAGTTTTTTTAGTTAAACAAGTCATGAAGTCGTTTCATGCCCCGTGGATAAGGATTGCAGCCCTAGCTGCAATACGATATTAGACTAGCAGTTACTCTTATCTTTCTTGCCAATTGTTATAATATAAGTTTAAACCCTCAAGCTAATATAGCCATATACTTTTTAGATCCTTGGAAAGCTGCAGAAATATTCATGTTGATGATTTTGTTACATGCCTGAGGAGATTTTCCAAATGTGAACAAAGATTTGGGAAGTGATTCCTCTAGTTTATTACGAACTCTTAACTATGCAACATCCAGTTAAGAAAAATGGAGCTTTCGACTTATAGATTGGGAACGCTTTATACAGTAAGCTTTGTTTCTGGAGATGTTAGAATTTTGTATTATTAGATTAGATATTTAATCATGTGTAATTAAGACTACAGGATTTCATCTAAAGTGATTTTTCTTTAGTTCAAAATAATAGAAACTTATTTAAATGACAAAGAAGGGCATCGTTGGAAGAAGTTCATTGTATACCAGAAAATTCACTTGACAGCCTCTCAGAATGATTCCAATATTTGAGATAATACAAAGATTTTTTTCATAAATTCAGATACCATAGCTTTTTAGGTACCATACCATCACCCTGATGCTTCTAGAAAAAACACTATTGTCTCTGTGACTATTGGTTGAAAGGTTCAAAGACAGTTAGTGTCATTGGCCAAAAGTTGTATTTTTTTAGATCTGTAGCTATAAGGCATGATATTGCAAATCCCCATCTTAAAGAATTCAATATAGACTACGCTTTATGACAGTATATTGTATATAAGTAGAAGGTGCCAGTCAAACAGAAGCAGTTTTATTGGGATATTTTAAGGGATGGATGCCAAGGGCTAGATTTGAAGCTTGCAGTGTAATAAGCAACTTTATTTGCTACCATCAAGGAACTTCTTCAGTTAAACTCGAAATGGAATTAACCATTGGCACTAAAAAGTTACCTTTTCTTTTGTAAGTCGAGCTCATCTATGTATGTGGAAAAAATGTATTGATATGCTGACAATTTGCAACTAGTTTAAAATGACCAAAATCAGTGTAAGTGAATTCGTACAACTTATTGTCAATCAAACCCAGTTTGATTTTAAAGTCTGTCTTTGCTTATTTATTGAATCTTTATCTCTTTTTATGAATCACGATACTTAGCTCTGTATTGCGCACCATAAAGTACATTTTATTTCATAGCAACAGGTCAGGCCCAGAAGTCAGAATAGATTATTTGTTTTAAGACCCAGTTTTGCCCCTGTAACCCCAGCCTTCGCTGTTAAAGAACAAGTGCCTGATTGCTCAAAGCAATCAAGTAGTTGAATCAGGTTCATTCTGATCTGTAGGCTCAAATGCTAGACAGTCACTTTCAATTTTGTAAATGACGTTTTTTAAATGCATAAGCTAATGTAAGTGATGAATATTCTTTAAGTGTTTGTTTTTTGTTATATGTAAACTAGTCAATCAGGGCTTATAGGCAAGTTTTAGGCCTTACAAAATTAGGAAACATGCCTATTATTCGTGCTATAAACCCTTTGTTCTTAAAGCAAAATTTTTCATGTGGGGTCTTCTCCCGTTTTCTACAAGTTTGGATGCACTTAAACCCTCTACAAATTTTTTTTCTGTAATCTAGAGAGCAGTCGGAAGCTTACCCTGTTTGCATTTGAAGAGATTGCACATATACCGCAAATCCTCGAATTACCCCCCTGGGCGCTTGTTTATTTTTGATATTTTTGGATGGGGGCTTATTCGAGGGGGGCTTATATGAATGGGGGGCTTATAAAATTATTGTAGACATGAATTTGTTGTGGTAATTCAATAAAACGCCATAGGCAACCTCAGGTGGCAAAAATCATAAAATGGAGGGGTCCAGTTCGAGAATTTACAGTAGCAGTGGGGGCTTATTCAAGAGGGGGGGTTATTGACAATTTGTAGTTCTAGGGTGGGGGCTTATTCGAAGGGGGGGGGGGGCTTTTTCGAGTGGGAGGCCAATTTGAGGATTTACGGTATCTGAAAAGGCGTCCGAGAAAGTTGATTACGACTTTTTCTATGAAACTAAAAATATCTTAATCTTTGGTTCCTTTCTTGCGGCAGTGACAGCTTCTTGGGTAGCTCTTACTTGTCTGATCAGAAGCAGTTTTTAGGGTTAGCCAAGTTAATTTGAGACAAAAATTTTGGAGCTCGACAAGCACAATTCCTTGTCCCTGCCTTGACCTACTTCTCTTCGCAAATATATAAAGGATCAAATTGATAGTTTGGAAGTGGGGGGCAAGACATGCAAAAGACCAAAGGCAAGTTTGCTTCCGTACCGTTTTAAGTACATTTTTTATATTTTCTGAGTGCTTCAGTTCACAGCCTCGTGCTTTTGTGGTCCATATAAGTTTGACTATAGTCTCCTCAGGACGTATACCCAAAAATTATTTGTGCCCATAGCCGCCTAATGTAGACTCTGGCTATAGTCGCACCAAATGTTGCTTGAAAATTTGTGATTGTAAACGGAGTGTCTCTGTAAGCGGAGCTAAATTGAATAGTTTTGCATATTTGTGTGGGTCAACAATTTTGTGACTGAAGTAGGTTGTGTGACTTTAAGCGAAGTGACTGTAAGCGGAATCAGTTGTATAATAGCAGTCATAGCCAAGTGTATACCCGGCTACAAGACAATGGACTTTCTATTAATGTTGACAAAACACATTTTGTGCTTATAATTTCGAAATATGTTGGCGATAATTATTTAGCGAGGCTGGCTGTTTTCATAAAGGGGTTCCTCTGGGTGACTGCCACTGTTCAGTCCTTTCACCGGCCATTAATCTGTATGTTTGTAACAGTTCTGGCTGCTTTTACAAGGTTTCATAGTGTTCCTCTCCCAAATCCAAAAACTTTCTACCAGAGTTTTTGACGTCAAAGGCCTCGCTTTCATCGACATCTCTCGTTTCCAATCATTGCGCGTTTCCATAGCAAAAGGCTTAGAAAAATGGCGGATACCAAGCAATCTTGAATTTTCAAGCCTGCCAACTTTGGCACCGTAAAATGCATATTTTTGCCATGCTTTCTGGCCTAAATTTATTATATAGACGTGTGGATTCGTCTTTATGTTTGAACTAGTGGATCGATTAAATGATTATTTTTACCGAGAATGTGAAATCAGGCGCGCCTAGGCCCAAATGATCAACTAACTAAAAAGTAGCACTTGTAAACATATTTGGTGCGTTACAAACAGTTATGTTCAGCGAGAAAGAGTTACGAGATATTGCCAAAGCTGCCGGTTATGCTGGTAAGTAGGCCATATTGATTTCTCACTCGAATTAGTAATTAGTGATCGTTTCGAAAAATATTTTGGTTTTTAAATTTTTGATTAACTTGGTACGTGGTTGGTACCGTTCCTAGAACAATAGTTATTTGTTTCTTCCTTTAGTTTGATGCTGTACTACTGTTTATTCACATAGCGAAAGTTCTAAAGCTTTATAACGACAGTTGAAAGAGTGTCCATATCAAAAGGAAGTTGGCTATGCCCATTGTCCATCGTGTGTACATTGGCTGTGTCCTTCAGAGAGTGTGGTTAAGAGCTTGAGTAAGAAGAAGAGTCTAAGAAAACAATTATTTTCTGTAGGTAGCATGGAAAAGTTGAAACATAGCATACTTGGTCATATGTTTTATACAAATTGTATTCAGTACTTTTGCTTTGTTATAGGTTATGAAGAAGTGCAAGACATAGCAACATTGTCTAAAAAGGAAAGATGGGTAAGTATCTTTAATTCCCAATGAAAAACCCCAAATTTCCTGCAAGAAAGTTACTGATACAGGCAAAAGACTGAAATCAGATGCCTATGTTGCACTTCTTGATAGAGACTTTCTAGAAATAGAGCAAGAGATCTACAAATCTTCAAACTAGGGTTGCCTATTCCATTGGTGCTAATGGATAGTTGTATGGGGAAGCTTGAGATCAGGGTGATATTAGCCTTCATGCAGACTTCATAAATAGAGGAAATTGTAAAGTCTCCTCATTGATGCTTACTTTCTTGTATCCAGTACGTCAACACTTCTTTAGGAAATCATCTTTTTGCGTGTAAGAAGGAAGAACTGCAGGATAGGCTGTCCGCCGGATTCTGTGAATCTTGCAATGAGTATTACGCGAAATATATTCAGGAACAAAGCAATACGACGACAAGAATACAATGTAATGAGATAAAATTTTCAAAATAAATTAAATTAAAGGAATACTGATATTTCGCCCTGGCATACAGTGCTTCATCAGAGTACAAATGAAACAAACAAGTGAAACGAATCTTTTTTGCAATCTTTTATCTTTGGCACTATGATATCAACAGAATAATGGTAAAACATGTCTTGTATGATCAAACTGATCCAAATACTAGCATACAAAGGCGTTCCGAAGGCATACAACAAAATATGTATTGTTATGATTTATTCCTTAAAATTGTGGAAACACATCTCATTTTCTCTAAAGACAAAGAGATTAGCATAAGGCACTAATCTTGGAAAAAATAATAAGTGGCTACAAGACTTAACAATTTCCTCTATTTGTAAAGTCTGCATGCAGGTTAGAAGATATTTGTTGTTAATGAATTAACTGCTAGCAGCAGGAGGGCTCTTGCCTTCAAAAAAATTTGGTATGATGCACCATGTATTACATTTCTGTTATAACTGTCTACACCTGTTTCTCTATGTTATCATGAAATGCTCCAATCACAAACATCATATGAGGATATTATTTGCCTTTTCATCAACTTTTGGCTTTTCATAAAATCAATGATTTATTCTCCTAGATCAGGTCTAACAAGACTCTGGTGAAGACTGTGGTAATACTCTATATAGACTGTGCCAATTGAATCTTTATTAAACTGTAATTGCTTTCCAATCTTGTAGGAAATTATATCAAAAGGTGAAGACACAACAAAAAGAACAGCTGCAGCTGCTGTAGAAATTCAAAGAATTTGGAAGGGGTACAAAACAAGGTAGCCATTTGATCACTTTGTTATGGTTGCTGAATTAGGTTAGCTGTAAAATTTATATTTGATCTTTGCTCAAAAACAAACTTAATGTTAATTTTTCAAGATAGGCAGTGATAGACCCTTTTATCTGAATTTTTTAAACTTGTGAACCTTGTGCAACATGAAAATGATCCACAAGTAAGCTGGCTTAAGTTTAAATTGAAAATTTCTCATGTCAAAGTAATATTATTACACTGATTTTGTCTGATCTTTTTCTCATTACAATTACTACTTGCTAGGCAATGTTTTAAATGATATTTTAGCTACGAAAACTGCAATTTCAGATCCCAGTAAAATATTGCCTTTTGGCTTTTGCTTGAAAGGAATTTGATGTTTGCTGAATGCTGATTATCACAAAGAAAATTTGTGATACAGAAGCATCATATAATCCTATATATATTGGAAAACATGGATAATGTATAAGCGAATGAAGGAAATTTAGGACATTTAGTTTCCAAGGTTACATTGTCTGAAATGATGTAAATAGAATGAAGGAATTTGGTTATATCTGGTTTCCATTAGGTCAGCTGTTTTTGGTATTACCCATTCCCGTGCAAGTGCAAAGTCAACTTTGGGAGATAGTAGTGATTGCCAAATCAGCCAGCTGTCTTCAAAAACAACTATTCAATCTCAAAGTGCTGTTCTTTCACAAAAGGTAGCTTTTGATTAATCTTCCTAGCTTTGTATTCGGTTTATTGACTTAATGGCATAAGTATAATACTTCAATGATTATCATTTTGTTCCTGTTGGTTGGGAAAACAAAACAAGTTGTTGGATTTAATAGATTAATTTTCCTCTTGTTATTGTGCATTTCATCAAGCATGATAAGTGCTAAATTTCTAAAATACAATATTTTGTAATATTCGCACTTTTTGAATACAGTAATGCACATTTGAATGCTGTTGCTTCTTTGAACCTGGAGCTGATAAAGCTGTTATATAAAAGAGTAAATTTTCGAAGAATATTGAGATTCTAAGTAAGTAAAATTTAGGAATCATTAAAGCTGACAACCAGGCTCAAATTTAATTTGTTGTTTGACTTTTTATCTTTTTAAAAACAAACAAGACAACAACGACTTTCAAAAGTTTGGGGAGGAAATTTTCAAGCGTATTGAAACTCAGCAAAAATCAAGCTGTTCTTTTAAAAGTGTTTAAATGGTTGTAATATAGAACGTTTCTCATTATTTTGCACCTTTTTACCATTAGAGTTCATCAAGACTGAATTCGAGCTACAGTATTCACAAGGGTGCTGCTCTCTCAAACAGCAATATTCCATTGTAGGTATCAATTTTATTACATGTGATCAGTTGAAGTAAACAAGAGATACTGCAAGTTAAAACCATTGATGTTTGAATTGATAGAAAATTAAGGTTTTAAACAAAGTATTCGGAAAGGTAGAAGGTAACTGAATAATTCAACCAATACTTAGACTAGAAAAATTGGTTTTACAGCCAATGTGAGTGGCTATGTAATGATTTTTAATAAGAGAGCACTAGATCACTATTATTTTGATGATCAAAGAGCATTTCTAGGTGCAGATCATTCATCTTCCACTCGCCACTATTGTCTTTCTATAATCTAAAAAAGGAGAAAACATTTTTCAATAGCCACAAAGTAAGAAAAGTTAGCTTAATCCTTTCAATCAAATTTAAGGTCTTTATGGTGGTCAAATCGATGCTTTAAAGGAATACCACATGCTAACAAAATAAAACTCTTGAATATAAATGTAAGAAAGGGCCATCATGGAATGGAGTATAGTGAAAATTCATACGTAAGAACCTAGGAATTTAAGAACCTTGTGGCAGAAATTTTTTATTTTTTTAATACTCCAAATTTTAGAATCTGTTTAGCCAAACAATTTATACACTTTATTAACAAAGCAAAAAAATTGACAGAAAATTGAAATTTTGAAATAACACTGAAAATACACAATGTATTTTCAATTTTAACTGTCATTATGAAACAATTATGGAACCATTTCATATACAATACTATATCATTGATCAATTATTGTTGGTGGGCTTTTGGCAACATTGTACACTAATAGATATTCAGAATGCAGAACAGATCAGATTTATCCGTCAATCAACAACAATATATACTCTATAGATATCAAGTACCCACATGCGGTTTTTTACTGTACAATAGGTTTTTTCATAATGAAGTTAGACTAGAGCGAAAGCAAATAAGCCTTAAAGATCTTGTTTTACATAGAAATGAGATATGGGAATAAATTGATCGTATTTTATGGCAATTTATCATTATTTCGAGTTGTAACCTGTATTTTGAAATAGCGAACAATCTATTACCATAAAAACAAATCTTCTTGTTATAAACTTTATCACTAAATAGTCTTTTCTTGCAATTTTTTTACTTGTTATAGGATCACTTTCCATTTCCAGGCCGTTCAAAGAATTTTGTGCAACTGTTATTCAAAAATGGTGGAGAGATAAATTGAAGAAAAAAGGAAGGGAACAACTTTTGTCAGTTGAAAAGAAACAAGAGGATTCTAGTCGGCAGTCGTCATTTGATGAAAATTTCGTCCGAAATTCGAGTGTGAGAATTGAATATGGGAAAAGCTCTTCTGAAGCAAAATTAACTGAAGATGCCGCTGTATCAATCATACAAAGAGGGTGGAGAAGACACGTGGTATGCAGTTTGTTGTCATTGATATCTTGAAATGTTTTCGGTAGAGAATTGTTGTTTCTTACAAATTTTGCTGGAGAGGTAAATGGTGTTCAAATTGATTTCACAGGCTATGAAATAGGAATATTTTGTTGTGCTTTGCCAAATGAAAGGTTATTGTGCGAATTCATCATATTTTCTAAATCTAAGGACGAAATACAAAGTTTCAACAGTGAGCAAGAAAAGCGCAAACCCAGATCAACAATCCAATACAACATGAGTTCCTTTGTAATTGTTAAATGTATTCACATTCGTAAATAATGATTTCTTGATGAAATTGGTTGTTCTTTTGCGAGCTGCATCGCTGCAGAAAATCCAGTGTCTCTTCGATAGACGAAGATGTCAGTTTTGTAAACACAGCCCCTCCCTTTAATGTATCTATCAGCTCTTCTGAACAAATTTTTGATAATGCTGGATGCAAAATTTTTAAAATTAATTATCATTCATAATTATTGCTAGGTTGTTTATCTCTTGTCATACAGATGACATGATGCTGTGTTGTTTACTAACGGCTTTATATAAAATGTGACTTGGACTAAATGAATGATGAAATTCTATAATCATCCTCAACCTTAAGTTTATTTCAGCTCAAAACGTCGTTGATAAAGCTGCTTTTCTATCCACCTTTCACACAGTAATGTAAAACTTTAATGGTCAAAATTCTTGATGATGACTTGACTTTTTGGATATTCGATTGATATCTGTGCTTTATTAAGATAAATTTGATCTGATGAAGTCTTTTTTCCTCCAAAGGACATGCAGGTCTACAGATATTACAAAGATCTCATCAGCTTTAAGTCCATCGGAGATCCAAGAATAATGCTCAAATGTATAAATCCACGAGAGGTTGGTTTAACGTTAATTATAGTGATTTTATTTCTTCTTTCTCATTTGGCTGTTCTTTCCTGTAAGTGGTTCGATACTGCGACCCTTTACATACGAGGCGAGTAGTTACCCAACGAGTCAAAGTTTGTTAGATCTATTTATGGTTGAACTTAATTATAGTAGTGTCATGGCTGCACATTTCACGGCAGAAAATTGCACCAAAAGGGGATACAGAGATTTAAAGAGGCTAGAATGTTCCTAACTTGTCTACGAAAAGGAGTTTTCACTTTTGAATGATAATGATTTTTGAAAGAGGGCTGTTTATAAACAACCTTCCACTAACGTCTTCTTTTACAGCCCTTATATTGCACCCTCTACCGCTTCAAAGTCCTCGCCCTTGACGTGTTCTCGTGAAGTTTATTGTCATAACTTAGCAAATATGTTATAAATATGTTATTATAGCGACGCTAAGAATTGCAAATCCAGTTCACTTCTACTATTTCTGTCTTAACAAATATTTGGCAAACATTGCTTTGGTGTTATCAAAATGTATATGAACTCTGACATTAAGTTTCAATTTCAGAGTGACCTTCTCGATTCTGCTGCTGGAGGCCATGTGCGATTCAGACTAGGCGGTGTGAGTATCTTCATATCAAATTGATATGTTAAATTTTCGAATTTCAGCGAATTAACACCCTCTTCTCCTTTTGAGTAAGATTTATGATAAACGTTCTTTTATGAAAAGATTTAGTTAAAAGTTATTGAAAATTCTTAAAGACAAAAATTGTTCTGCAGCTTTAAATCATCCCTATAATGTTTTAGGAGCTGATCTTAGAGAAATGTCCATGATAATATAATTACTAAAATACCAACTGTATATGAATTCCATACATATCTAACTCCAACGCAGTAACAAAACATGTGTGTACAAGATTACATGGGCGGATTACATACGGGACTTAGTGTACATACGGGATATTAATTATGTGAACATTACAATCCCGGTTCATATTATGAAATCTCATGTTAAATTTATCCTTACGTTTGATTGAGTTTCTGCCATTCAATCTGACTTTATTTTCTCCCTCGTATTTATCTGGCTGTAATGTTTGGTAAAATTAATATTTAAACTGCTCTTCATTGTTTTTTGGGTCTTTTCATATCGTGTTTTGTCCTGTGTCATATCATGTCGTGTACATCGAAAACGAAACATGTCCTCTATAGCCCGGAATAAGACAATTTAGGTCAGAAAATATTAAGCAAAGTGCAAAGTTTATGGAAGGCAAATAATTGCATATCTCTCAGGGCTCATCTTTGTCGGTGTTGGGAAAGTTTAATTCTCTTGTCCCAATCTTGTCGGGCTTCTTGTACAAGAGGCCAACTTGATATTATCCTTTAAAGCGAAGATTTGCAAAGTTCTCTACAAAGTCAAAGTCAATGTTTTAGCTTACAATTGAAAAAGATCAGCAAACCTTTAATTCTATATCAAAAAGCGTCCCTTTCTTAATAGTTGCAATCTAGAAGCAAAAATGAACGGTGAACTGGCGATGATTTTCTGGCAGCCTTAGACGGGGAGCTGTCGTCTCTCTAAGTCTGATCTTCCAGTATTTTCATCCCAGGAACAATGTTGTCGTGTCAAGTGGCATTGTCAATGCACTGTGTTGCTTTTCACAGGAAAATTTTCCTCCCAACATTTATTACAAGATATTCACAAATCGAAGTATCGCTGATATTGGTGCATTTGCTCCGAGAGATTATACCAAAAGCCAGCTCAAAAAGCTCCCAATGAAGTACGTTCACAACAAATCAGACTTGGTCAAGGGTATGTTGAAAGGAAAGTTTTTTATTCCTCTTGAAATTTAATCAAAGCAAGGGAGCTAATTTAACGAAATAAATTATTCTGCGATGTAACAGTTATTAAATATCTAATGGCTTGATGAAATTTTTTGTTTAAATTTTACCTTGAAATTATCTTATTTTCCCGACTTTTGTTTCTCAAGTTAATTCTCTATAGATGAACACATATAAAGCTTGTGAAGGAATCTGGAATCTTCAACTAGACTTGTTTACACCTTCTTATAACCAATTGATTCTCGGGCATCTCCTTCAGCCTTGATACTTAGTGCTTTTCTACTTATGACCAAGTTCTCTTTTTCCCAACAGACAATAGCAACGTTGATGAGGGTGACTGGTACCAAAGGTGGGAGAATAATGGTTGGAGATTAGTATCGGACAAAGTAAGTTGCTTTTTTCCTTTTTAATCTCATCTTGTTATTAAATAAAGATCATGGTTTTTCTTATAGTAGTTGTCTTGTTTATGGAGATGCTTCTATGAGCTGAATTCCTGATTCAAATGTGGGTTCAGTTTTTGGGCACAATTTATCAACTTAACACAACGGCACTTGTGTACTCTTCTATAAATTGCCCCGTTTGTGTATTTGCTATATTTTTCTATTTGTCAATACGTGTTTTTCATAAATCTAAATTAATTTTGAAAATATGTGTTTTACGTTAACTCGCTATGAGCTATATCAATATATGAGTTATATAAAACTGCTATAAGTTATATCCTAATTTCGCTATGTCATGCTGTTTTTAATTTCAAAGTTCCTGCTTTTTCTCCTTTCTAATTCCTCTATTTCCATTCTTTCTTAGATGATCAAGCATTTATACCAAGATCCTATAACTTTTTCAACTTCACACAAGAAAACCAAATTTCATCATTCAAAGGTATGTACCGACTGGTCAGCTATTGCTTGCTTACTGAAAGGCAGGATGCGTACAACCCTTTTCAAATTACATTGTCAACTCCACGAGACTCAAATAATTTGTCAATATCGTAGCAAAGAAGGTGTTACTTTCTAGACTAAAACTGTAAACAGTAAAAATGTTTCTAAACTTTGCTATTATGACTGCTGATTGTAATAATAATAATCATATTGACCAGTGTTTTTAATTTCCTTAAACTAAGGAATTCTTTAACTTTTTAAGGAACGTTTCAAGGAATTTCAGTTGCTAAGGAAATTTTAAGGAATTTTCAAAATTTTGAAAAAACTTTCTCTTCTATGATAAAGGAAATAAAATTTTGTTTACTCTTTCATTATAAAGGAAAATTAAACATTTCCAACCAAACACAACATTGAATTAAAAGCATAGCGTTTAGACGAGACTTTTGGACGAATAAACTTTCGAACAAAAAAATTTACAGACAAATAAAGTTACAAACGTATTTTGGTGCGAAATTCTCGGATTTTATGCAAGCAAGTGACTCGATTTGGCATTTTTTATATGGTCAAAGTTGTGTTGACCATATCTTTTACAAAAAGGCAGGTTTTCGTAAATCAAAGGAAATTTTCCAAAGTCTGAGGAAATTTTCGTGCGAGTTTTAGGAAATTAACATAACGCAAAGTGAGAACACTGTTATTGACTGTAGGATTTGATAACCCCTTAGTTTAGTATCATCTTGATAAATTGATAATTTGATAATGTGTATGTTCCGCCGTCAGACGAAATAATTCAATACACTCGTTTAATGTACGTTTAAAGTTTATTATGCCAAATTTTTTACTTCAGATTCGGATTAAGGCCCGAAATTGCTATTGGTCCTGATATTGATTTTATGATGACGTAAGATTAAAGTTTTTCTAACAGATTTTTCCGTGTTTAGCTAAACACGGAGGGTGAAAAGTTTAACCCTGGTTGTTTTTCTGGAAAATCTTTGAAAATTTTCAGCTTTCAAATCATCATAAAATCCACAATACAGGCACAACATATGAAAAATTGCTTTCGTACTTAAATTATGGTAGTAAATTCTAATTTGAGTTTAAAATATCATACAACGATGGAATAATTTCCAAAGCGTGTCATTAAGCTGAATTACAGTACAACACCAGTGTATTTCACGTCGTGCCTGCTTAATAGAAAAAATTGACCCCTTTCACGGACACTATTTGGTACATATCTATTACCGTATCAAAGTTTTTCCTCAATAAAAATTTTAACAATTCCTTCGTAGCTTATACGAAAAGAAGATGTTGAAAGGAAAAGAAAGCAGAAAAAAATCGAATGGATGAGAAAAATGTATGTAAGAACAATATAATTTAACAACTGTAGGAATTGCTAAGGCTTTATCTTAATACGTTGTATTTCCCATCTTTACGTATATAAATAATTCTCATATTGAAATTTCTTCATCTTTCCTGCTTTTTACTAACTTTCTTTAGGCCTTTGATAGACTGCATGTAATCACTCTCGTTGTTCAGCATCATCCCATATAAGAACCTTTGCTATTTCTGCCGAAGTACCTCAACTATTTCAGTGACTTTTGATTGACAAGTGTTTCTATTGATTTGCTCATGTCCTATCACTTAGTTTATACTGTCTGCAACCCGACCGATTATATTTCATTTTTGGAATATCCACTAAGACCAGACATGGGTGTGACTTTAGTCCTGCAAAGCTTGTTCTGAAATAAATCTTAAATGTAGAATTTCAAGATCTTTATAAAGGTTCAGTCTGTTTAAGTCACATTCCGTAATGGATTAATTTATGTGTCAAATTTCTAGCAGGAAATTGTCATTCCAAGACCGATGTTTTGTTAATGCTCTTTTTTGCTCTCATGTGCACTGAGGTGCTTATTTAGCAATTTATCCGGCATCGCCTGTTGTAAACATAGACCCAACACGGAATATTCTACAAACATGTTGAATGCACCTGACAACAAAATAAGTTACAATAGTTATTGGGTGTTTCCCGAGTTTTCAATAATATATCCACAAGCAATCTCTGCAAAATTGACCTGGGATGAGTTTTTAAAGCTGTAACCAGATTGACTTTTGACATATGCCAAAACATTTTTGGTCCTGTGCCCTTACCCATTCCATAACTCTAAACTATTAATTACACTGCTATGAAACATCATCACTGAAAGGGTTGCGAAGGCTCTATTCTGTTTTTCTTTCACTGCTTTCTGAGCCTTTCGATGCTTACCATTTTTAATTTTTCAAAAATCTATCACGTCTGTCTTTCATTGCAAAAACCTGTTATAAAAAGCCTTTTGGTGCTTTTTTCTTCAATGAACTACCTTAAGTATATACTTTAGGAATATTCTTAGTATTAGTTGTTGTTAATTATTAGTAAAGTTTATAGAGTATGTATAATGGATGCAGGTATCGAGACGGTGCAGCGAAGGAGGGAGATAGCAACGTCAAATCACTAGTGGAATCTACAGCGAAAGGAATCATTCATGCATCAGAAGGAGGCTTTGATTTGTCCATTGAGGACTGGGAGGTCGATGAGCTTTTAGAATGGACCAATGGATTGAACTTCGATCAGTAAGTCAGAGGAATTGGGACCATTGTCGCTCTAATCCTCTTTTTAATTTGCCAGTATGTCTAATCAATTCAATGATTGATCGATCATTAATTGGATGAGTTTTCCACATGAAACTTTATCATTGTCAAATCATAATGGATATTTCATTGTAGTTGGAGCTCCAATCAAAGCCTTCGCCTTATCATGTTTGAGTTAAAATCACATTAAATGCTTGTATAAAATATTCCTGCCCAGGGAAACTGCCCTACCTGACCGAGCATGCTCCTCCTCCACCGAATTGCTGTTCTCCCAACTATTAGTGGTTCGAGAGTCAGATTGTTTTTCTAGAATATGTTCGTGAGATGGACATCTTTTTAAGGTTTTGCCCCGTTCCTGTCCCTGTCCCTGTACCTGTCCCAAAACGTTTGCCCCGTACCTGTCCCAAAAATCCCGTTCCTGTCTGTTAATGTTAACGTGTCTGTTAATTGAAAATTTTACAACTGCCATTTGAGATCATTAAAAGATTTGATACTATTTTAATTCTTATTTTTTATGATTAGAGTTAACATAATTGTTAATTTTAAGCGTGTGTAATAATTGCTCTTACTTATAGGTATCACTTTGATTGGAAAGAAGTTGGAACGACTATGTCATCAAATTTGCCAGGTATCACAATTTCCCTATTGCTTTCACCTGAATCAATGTTGGCGAATGAATCTATTCTGTTTTTTATGCATTACCGTGCATTTTAAGCCAGTATGCTACTCTCTTCTCTTTTGAAGTAAAAACTACAATGCCGTTTCTTTTATCAGATATATACAATCTAACTAACTCCTTTCATTTCCAACACTAACCTTGATTTTGTGACATTTATTTCAACCTTTCTTAGTTACCTTTTCTATTTCATACGAATAAAGCCTTTTTCCACATTCTAATTTTCTTGCACGTCTTAAGTTTCATGCTTTCAAATGACATTATAAGTGAAACTTTAAGTGATTTATCCTCTCCCCTTCAAATCAATGTAGATAATCTCCAGTCCAAATTTTGTTCCACACAAAAAGTTTCCAAAAAACTAAGCCTTAGAGAGTGAACTTCCTCAGGAAAATACTCTTCTCAGATTTTAATTTTGCCTGGCTTCTTTTGCATCTTCAAATAATATTTTTTCCTGTTAGAAATGACTTGAAGTATTGAATACGTTGCTTTTATGTTTGATTTGCAGAGACAAGTAAAGCCTTCGATATAATGCAGTGAAGACATAAATGGAGTATAAGGAAAACCAGAGAATGCACGAGGTGCGTCAAAAGCCTGTCGTAGACTCTAGGCCTGAGAGCAATTTAACAGGGATAATGAAACATTAAGACTCCTTCAACCAGTATAAAAAGTCTACATGTTATCCAAAATTAAATAGAAGAGAATTGTTACACTGCTCGAACGTGGTACATTTTGTACTTCCAAAATTTATATTTTCCGAATTGTTCATGTGAAATTTCTTCCCTAGTCGATGATAGCTCTGCTTTTACCCATGGTCATTCCAGCTTGTGATGCACCTTTGTTGGTTCCCATTTGTAACCCAATTATTCCCTGGCCTGCTTTCAGCTGCTCTTCTGACCACTCTCGCTTTTCCCCTTCTGCTTGTTTTGGTCCAAGTGTTGGTCCATCAAATCCTTTTATTTGTGCCTGGAAATAAATTATCAAAGTTTTGAAAAAATGTAAGTTTTTTTTAGATTCAATTATTTACTGCTGTTTTTTATTTTAGAAATATATTAAGTGCTAGCTGGTATGACAATAAGGCGAGGCATATACTTGCTACCAAAATCTAAATATTCCTTTCCATGAGAAAATAAGTCTATTGCGCACTTGGTGTAGTTGAGAAGAATTTTTTCCAGTCAGTGATTTTCTGACCAAAGTTCTGGTTTTTACCAAAAGAGTTGTAATCAGTCAAATCTATTTTCTCGAGGTCATTCTAAGTATTTCAACGAACAATTTGATGGGAAACTTCAAAACTTCTTTTGTCATTATTTGGTTAATGGCCTCTAATTCCAAGGCGGTATTTCTTCTTTAAACTGTTCAATCACGTTGTTTGAAAGAAGGATTATATCTTTGTCAGTTCAGACGGATTTTGCAACCTAAACATCAATCATGTCGTCTTAGACAAGTCATAAAACAACACACCCATAAGACTAATCATTCTTTCAAAAGACCAACCAAACAGGCTCTTAAGATAAGACTTAACAGCACTGATCGGTGCTGAGTTAACAGACTTAACAGCTCACTTACCATTCTCCCTAAAGCCACTATCCCTTTGATTACTGCATCCATGTTTTGGTTCTCAAATAAGTCAACAGACTGAAACAGATCTGCCTTTTTCACTCCATATTTTTCACATCCTTGCAGGAATTTTCCAGTGTTTTCCATCTGTAAGACAACATCATTCATCAATAAATTAGTAGCGTTTGTGTAGCAATCTGTATATTAAACCGTCAGGAATTCCACAGAAATAAACGTAGTGGGGACTAGGGAGGGGTGCTGTTGGGAAAATGCCCCTAAAATCTTTTATAGAAATGTAAAAATATCTTACTAGAAACTGGTGCCCAAACATTTCTTTTCATGAAATTACCCCCTCGATGATAATAAGGTTCTGGAAACATTTAAAGGTGCCCGTTAAGTAAAACTCCCAAAACCCCTTGCCCATGTTAAGAGTACACCATTTGGCGAACCTAGTTTACCCTTGAAATCAATATTTGTGATTGTTGATATGCCTCGTTGGAATCACCAATCAAACGTTGATCAGTATTTGAAAATGATATATTTTCTGATATTTAGGAGTTTGAACAATAACTGTATTGCAAATCTTACCAGAATCATTGGTTGGGTGCCAGTATTAATCTTTTTGACGCTTCCTGGTTGGAGTACGTTGATAAGTCTAGACGCAAGAAGATTTTATTTTCGTTTGAAATAATATTATACTACTGTAAAGCTTATTCCAGGTATGGTGATATAATTAAATAAATCAAAGTGGATTTTCGTCTAATGATGTAGTATGATGTGCTATGGTCCACTTTCCGTTGTTTCAAAAGATTGCTTTTCCCTAATGTCTTTGAAATGCAAGAATACGAATCATGAACCAAAATAAGTGGAAGCCTGGGTGGAGTTTTCTTTCATGTCAATAAAAAGCAGTTTTGTTAGGCTGGAGTGTATCGTCCCTCAAAGTAATTTTTTCCAAATCTTAATGCTTGAAGTTCCAAAACAATTATTTGGCGAAATTCGAAATTTGACAGGCGACATCTCATCTCAATAGTCTTTGTAATGTTTGCAGAGTTTTATTTGATATTTGGAGCCTCATGATTAGAGATCCTTTTTGTTCACTGAGCATCTCTGTATTCCACATGGAAATAGACTTCCATTTAATACCTTTCTATGTGACCTGGAACACAGGATACAACACGCAAATATGATATATGTGAGACCAAGATATTATTTCAAAGGTCCTTAAAAAAATATGCGCAGTCTTTCAATCGGTAGTGGGTGAAAGTTTTTGATTGTATGATACAATTTCGTGGCAGATTTAAAGCATAGTCAGGTCCCAGTAATGGCTTGAGTTGAACATTAGCTGAGGCCAGTTTTCTATAGTGCAGATCCCTTTGCAAGACTTCCTATAACTTCTGTGATGGTTAGAAAATATTGGAGAATGATATCAACACCATCCAGTAGCTTTGCTCAGGCCTAAACATCCAGCCTATCAACTATACGGTATTTCTATGTATTTTTCACTCTATCTACTTCTGTTCAACAAATCAACCATTTACCATACACATCAAATATTTGCAAAACCTACTTGCATAAAATGCTGCCGTCTTTTAAAACTTTTTGCACTGCATCAGCACCTTTTGCCCCTTGCATTGTACCCTCGCCAAGGATCGCTTCAATCCATTGTATTGAATCCTCTTCTAATTTTGGATCGTACTTCCCTGCAATCTATGTAAAAAAGGTATACGCAAAGATTCAGAAAAAATTTTAAATTTAGTTGCCAAAGGCGTTTCTCTATAATTTATTGCATTGATATCATCAGTGTCAACAAACAACTTTGATGTATTTTCTAGGATCCTTTGAGACACTTCACAGAATCAAGCCTATGGGCTCCCTCAAGGATCTCTCCTAAGTCGTCTTATTTATAATCGACTTTTTCCAGGAACCGCCCAACAACTGAGTTTATCTAACGCGTGTTACATGTAGCGTCCGCTCCAGAAAAGTGAATTGTCTGGAGTCATTCAGTACTATTTTGACATTTGTCGTTTTTTGGCCTTCTATGTAGGTATTGAATCTCTTTCTGTTAAAAGCTGTAGTATCTACCAGAACTAACTGCTAATTTTCTCATAGGAATTAATGGAACTCTTACGTCTTAAGGAAAGCCATCAAAGGTGACATTTTTTTCCCTCAAATTGTTTTCTACATTGCTGCAGAATCTAAAGGTATGCAAAGAGTCCCCTTAGGGGGGGGGGGTACTCATATATATTTAGGATAGGGTTGCCCGGTCTGGGGTAAAATCCATCAACCCAAAAAATAATTTCTAGCAATATAATTGGCGCCCAAAAAATCATTTTTATCGTCCTGCACAAGATAGTTTGCAATTTTTCTCTATTTTTAAAACTTTTCTCATACTCGAGATCCAAAAAATTTGATGAACCCAAAAAAGTAATGGTATAATTGACTGACCCCCTGGGGACAAAGTCAACTCATTAATTGCCTCAAACGGGTCTAGAGGCCTATAAAATTTGTAATAAGAAGTGGCTAACCGGGCATTCCATTCTATTGCGAGATTCATTAGAAGCTTTCTGTGGCTTCATGGGGAATCTTATAGTTGTTTTATGACAATTTAGACAAATTCATAATGATTCCAAATTTTGTTGACTTTCCCATATCAATATCAGCTGTAGCAGACTCCTGCCTCCAGCACACAAAGAATAGCCCTGCGCTTCATTCACTTTGTTTATGTTGGTCAATGATTATGAGAAGAATTGCATATGGCTAACTTTGTTCATCTAGTAGCTGTGCTTCACAAGGGAAGCTGCGGGATAGTTTTGATATTGTTCAATTGCCATCCAGGTTTTATCCGATCACTTGTTCGTTTAATTACCATCCAGGTTTTATTCGTGATAGTATAACAAAATTAATCGGTTAAACAGCTTGCATTGAGCGTCTTTATCCACGGGTCAGCTATTCTTGAGGGGCTCGTCTTTTATCCTTTAGTTCAATGAGCCATTCCACAGATATCTAAAGGCGTGGATCCCGTTTATCAATGAAGTATATAGTTGAAATAAAGTATTAATTTGTCAAGTGTTTACAAGCAAAGTTCCCCCTTTCTTTTGCTGTCACTTACAGAATGCTATATCGATGAAACTGCCTTATTTTTAGCTAGTTGTGAGAAACAGTTTTTGCTATTAGAGAAACAGATGCAGGCAGACCTTTTGATGTATGACATCGAAAACAAGATTACTGATGGATGCATAGTGTCTGGATAGAGGATCGGGTTGTCTTGAATTCAAACCAACTGCGAGATTTGTTTGTTTATTCCTGTTATCTCAACTTCCCGTTGTTTTCCAGACTACGGTGCTCTTTGTGAACTTCATACTAGTTGCTGCACCCATAGCAAAGGAAAGAGTTTTAAAATGTTTTCATTCGGAAAAGGCATTATCCGAGCTGTATGCTCACTTTGCTAGAAAAATATTTATGCAAATGCATGGTTTTTATAAGGACAAGTTTTATAAGGGCGCAGAGGCTGGATTTGCTAATCCATATCCTAAGAACGTGTCTAGCCTTCAATGAAAAATAAGAGGGGAAAAAGTGTTTTTAAAATTTTCCCTGATGTCAACAAAAAAGCTGATTTTGTCAGCAAATCAGCTGTGATTTAGAAAAGTCATTCAGAACTGTTATTATATGGTCTTAGAAACAATTTTGGTGTCATGAAGTTGAAGAAATATTCATGTTGAACCAAGAAAGATTTTAAAAGCATTCCAGTCTCAAAATATGAAAAAATAAGAAGATCAAGCCTCGGCGAAAAATTTATTTCTTTCTTATAAAAAAAAGTTAACCTAACAAACGATCTGCGATCTTGCAGGGTTGTAGACATAATTAACGCAATTAGTTTAATGAAAGCAAAATTTTGATGCCCTCTTCAAGTTATTATTGACTGCTCTAAGCTTTTTTTATCTTTTTAACACTTCAGAATTCTGATATTGTGGACAGTAATCTAGTTTTATTTGATATAATTTACAAGTATTAATTTCAGAAAATTCAATATAAACATTTTTTACAGCTTAAAGCACTAATCATCGATATCGATCTTATTCTTATTTTACGTCATAGAATATTTAAGACTAACCTTGTTTTTTATTGCTGCAGTCATCCCATAGCCCTTTGGTCTCAGCGGTTCCGCCATTTTGATCTTTTAAAATCTTCTTTCGAGAACAAGAGACTTGCTAATAGGTTGCTATCTGCAGTATACTACGTGAGAAGTAACGGCAAACTTTCTCTGTTAAAGATATAATGGGAGAAGTGGGTGTACTCATCACGTGATCAGTTGAGACCGACTCTCTGGAAAATACGAGTTTTGGGCAACTTCCGCCAATCCATAACTCTCCATATAAGGAACGATATTAGCGGGTAGTACAGACTGATTTTTGATTGTTCTTTTCGGCTTGGCCGTTGTTAGCATATTTCTAGTGGGCTGTCCTTTATATCGTGTTATACCCTGTTCAACTGGTAATGTTTTTGTCCTCACAGCGCCGTCTTACTTGCTTTGAAAATAGGATCAGTATAGAATATTGTCTATTTGCAACTCAAGGCAAATGAGATGACAAACCACTTCTCACAACTGAATTAGCAAATACAAAAAGGTTAACCGTTATTCTCTTCCTTCTATCGACTTTATAATAGCAAGATTTTCAAGTACAAGGCAGTCTTGGCTGCTGGCTTTGGGATTTTGCCATTCAAAAACGGGGCGAGGTTCTCAATAACTGATGTCTCGTCCACTTATTGACGGGGAGATAGCTAATTCATTATTTATTTTTATGTTTATCGGCATTTAATTAGCTAAAGAAAAACAGTTAAAGGCTGGGTGTAAGAAAGCGAAGGGTAAAGCACTGCTTAAAATCACGTACGCTCTCAAGAATAATCACATTTTAATCACAAATTATTCACATGAATAAAAAATCAAATTAACTGTTAAGTATAACATTAATCACAAAAGTTACTTAAAAACAAATATTAGAATCCTTGCTCACTTTTATCCCCTTTTTTCACACTTTTCCAACCTTTTCATGAACTCGTTGGAAAATCTGCAAACACACGCTCGAGAACAACAAGCTTTTATAAGTACCCTGCAATGGAGCAATAATAAAGGCCTCGTTATGATGCCGGGGTCACTGAAGCAACCATTGCTGTTTTTGTGGCCCAAATTCCACTGAAGTTGATCTGACCGAAAACCACGCCTGATAGCAGTCATTTTTCACCCATTGCTTCATGGGCGGATCAAGATAGTTCCGGAATTCGCAGTTGCAGCTGTTACATTTATGGGGAATAATTTATCTCAGATTCTTGTAATTTCCACAGATAAAGTTTCATAATCAAGTTCCATATTTCTGGAACTTATAGTTTTTCACATCGATGAAAGTTTCAGGAATGAAAGTTTAATTTTCCAATAGCGACATCACTTGCGAGGGCAGAGAACAGAGCACATGCATTTGTCTTAATGTCTCATTCAAAGTGATCAACAACTTTTCACTGTTTTTCACTTCAGGCTACTGTCATCAACCTATAATACTAATTTAAATTTTGCTTATGCTGTTGTTCAGAAAATATATCTCTGTTTTTAGTTGTTAATGTAATTAAACGTTTGCACCTTTTTTGTTTGCAAATCTGCAACGGTCAATTTTTTTCTGGATCCACCCCTGTACTGAACTGCTACTCTTTTTTCAATTTCATAAAGTATGTTGTAAAATCGTTGACGACGTTTATTGAGCATGAAATTATTTGAGAGCACTTTTGAATCTATGATTCAGTTTCTAAAGAATCAAAAATTAATAAAAAAAATTAATCACTTATTACTAAAAATCAAACTAATCACACACAAAATTGATTTAATCACAAATTAATCACTAGTGATTATTAATCTCGTACACCTTTTTCAAGAGTGATTTTCCCCTCGTAAGGAAGTTCAAGACCACAAATCTTTAATAGATGAATAGCCACGCCCATGTTATAATTCGCCTGATTGGCGCCATATCAACTTTTGGCAAGCTTTTTCCACCTCTCTAGGTCTTCTCTAGGGTATATCTGAAATACTGTTTGGGGGGTTTTTAACAAAAAGCTATAAAAATATATGGTAGGCTCTGTTGGTATGCTATGGTGAAGGTTGACAGCTTCTTGTAATAGCTTGTTGTCTGTTCACATTTTTCAGTAATGCAAAGAAAAACATGGAATTATGAACAGGTAACAATGCTATGGTTACGCTGATTAGGCCAATATGTGGCCTCTGAACCAACCTTTGACACCCCCTGGATGCCTATCGTTGCGTCTTGATTTTCATATCAGGTTTCTGCTCACATCATGCCAAATATTTTTAGCACGAAACGTTCCAATTATCGTCATGGAAATCACTACACTCTGGAGGTGGCACAAAAATTACTCCACCCCATGTTGCAGATCCTAGCCCCATTGTTGGAGGGCCTAGCCCTCTGTTGGAGGAATCATGGCAACGCCCCTTTTCCCAACAAAGAAGTGGGGAATGCAAGCCCCTTTCAGAAACGTTTGCCAAAGAAGCGTTTATTTTTCCTTTCAGACATTGATAGAAATTGATTTCTCCTGCATTTCTGTTCAAACAACTGAAGTTTCCTTGCTTTCACTGAGCCTGAACTGCCTTTTGACATTAATAAGAATCGCGCTATTGGTGTAAAGAACAGGACAGTTCTAAGTTGCTACTCCGAGTTTCACGCACAATGCGATCGTCAGGCAACTGTTGAAAACTACTCTTTCTATGGTTGTTATTATAATAAGTTGTTATAACATAAACGTTGCTGGAGGTATCGGGAATTCGAATTCTCATAGCCGTTATTATTCGGAGCACTGTATGACAGACCGGTAAACAAAAATTTTCATTAAATAAGAAACTCTGCATTGAGTTTATTTCCCTTTTTTGAAATCCCATCATTCTTTGACTTGGGAATTATTCAAAGTACAGTATCAATTATTGCAAAGATGATAAAACTACCATGGTTGAAAACATAGTTTATGATTTTTATTTCATTTGATTCTAAATGAAGCACAACGCAGCACAATACAATATAATATTAATTATGGCTTAAATAAAACATGATTTAACAGTAATATTTCTAACGGTATTAGAAAGAAAGTTACAATGCAAAAACACAAATATTGTATAAACACAATGGAAATTTCAATTCTCTTTGCGATTGGAGAGTACAAAACAAAATCGATACTTTTTGGTAGGAAAAATAAACATACAGAAAGAAAAAAGCTGGACACCAGAAGAGGTGACATCAAGATTAAACAATAAACTTCGGTCACATATCTAGGCTGTATGCTTGAAGACGAGATCTATAAATTGACTTCCACGAAAGAGAGACGTGAACAATGCGCAACTACAAAGGACAGGTCCTCTTCAAGCATACAGCCTAGATATGTGACCGAAGTATATTGTTTATCAATGAAACTTTCTTTTCACTTTCATAATTTCTTATCTTACTTGGTAGCAATTCAAAACGTGAAGATATTTGACCATTCACAAATACATACAATCTTGTCTATTTGGAAAATAATGCATCGCGGCCTTGGCTGTTTTAATTCCAAAAGTAAACAGTAAAATTTGTCAACATTTTCTCGTTTCACTAAGGATTACCTGATTTATAATATCTGTTGAATGATCTCAAAACGATATTTTTATAAAGTGCCAGAGATTTGAAGTGATGCAACACTCTGCGCCGAAAGTTTCAAAGACCAAACCGTTTGAAACTAGGTCAGGCTGGCTACACCAGACTCTACGGAGTTGTCTAGTTTCCACACTGCTCGACCTGATGATGTAATTAGTTTACCCTAATCCTAACCCTAACCCTAACCCTAACCCTAACCCTAACCCTAACCCTAACCCTAACCCTAACCCTTTACTTGAAATAATTAATCATGCTGATTTATGACTATCAGGTCGAGCAGTATGGAAACTAACCGACGAAAAATGCCGCATGCCTCGACATGAAAACGAGAAAGAAAGAAGGCAATAATAAATGGCGGGCTTTCCTGCAGTTTGAAGAAATAATATTTTTTTAATCGATGCCTTTTCGGTGGTCGATATGTCAGCTGAGGAAGATACAGAGTTGAGGGACCTTGTTGCACAGTCCTTGGAAGCCAATGGAGTTCTCAACAAAATAAGGGTTTGTGTTTTATTGGTATAAATACCTCGTGTTATTGTGTCGCCGCGATAGCATCAAGAACCCAGCACATTAAATGTTGTAATCCTTTACTTTCATACATTGATATTGTTTTGTTTGGATGCACAAAGATGCTTTGTAGATCTGGTGCAAGTAGAATAGCTTGTAACTTACAAAATGTGTAGCCAATAGATGACAACACCAGTTTAGTTTTCTCTCTCATCATCAGAGCTGTCAAACGAAAATTTTCAAAACCTAGGGATATTTGACTTTCTCCTAAGAAAGACATGGAGAATCGACCAAAATCAGAGAGATCACAGGAATTTATTGAATTGTTTCAAAAGATACCTGTAAACAGAACGTTGTGCAAACAGTTAATGACAAAAATTATGATGAGAAACCAAATTTCCTTGATGCACATCAGAATTAGCTTATCACCTTGTATGAAAATGTGTATCAGAGGGATCTTAGAAACTGAACAAATGAATACAAATATTGAAGTTTATTTCTCTGCAATTGAGGTTTCTAATAGAAAGATGTGCAATTTGGCTTTTTTCTTCAATGAAGTCTTCTTAGATTAAAAACATAAAAATGCAGGTCTTTCAGTTGCGTAATGATTGCACCTGCAACACAAGAATTTGTGTGCCCTTCAGACTTTATTTTGTGTAGTTGTACCCAGAGATTTTGATTCAATGCTCCAAGGGCGGACACTTTTTCAAATATTGGGGGGGCAAGCCTGTTGTTTTAATAAGATGACGTCACATTTCCCATTGTTTAGAACAAAAGACCATTGTCCTCCAATGTATTGGGGGGCAGTTGCCCCCCTCGCCCCCCCCCCCAAGTGTCCGCCACTGCACTGCTCTTACAATTTCTCAAGATATTGACCCTGTCATTAAATTATAAGTTTTGCAGAGTTCTCATGCAATAAATGTTTCAAATTATGTTTGATAAAGAATTGAAAATATGCAAAAAATTTACAGCTGTTTCGGAATCTTACAGCTCTTTCCAGCAGAATTCACTTGGTAATATTAATGCTTTTTTTGATAAGTTCATATGCACATCCATTCAAACTATACTTTTTCATTCTTTCTGGTAGCACTTCTGAGCTCAAGTGTATTAAAAAAGAATGTCTAGAAAAGCTTTGACCTTCTTAGTTGTCAACCACTAAAGTAGTCCCCGCATGGCCCCTCATGAATTCAAAATTCTTTTATATTTGACAAACCTTTTTGTTATCTTTATCCAAATTTGTTATATAAAAGTTGTAAAAATCTTGGCATTTTATATTTGTAGGCAGAGTTAAGGGCCAGTGTTTTCTTGGCCCTTGAAGAACAAGACTCTCTAAAGGTAGTGGCACTGTTTCATTTTTTTCTTGCAAACTTCATGTAATTTGATGCATTTTACAAGTAAAATTATTGATGATGATGGTAATCTAACATATTATTTCTTATGCTTGTCACATTCACTTATGGATCTGTAGTTCAATAATAAGTTGTTAGATTTTGTAACTTTAATTTCCATTATTTTGTTAATTGCAGCTAACTATGTGATTTTTGTATAAAGTTTTTTGCATATCTTCCTGCATTTTCAAGTCTTCATCTTCAATAAATAATTAAAGTTTTTATCTCTTGATAGAACAAGAACAAGGCCATAGAGCAAGATGTCTCTTTTATGTTTGCATAGAAATGAACTAACACTTTTTTAGAAGAATTCAAACCAATTTACAATCCACTTATCCTATCTTGTGCATTTCTATTGTGTAGAACAGCAATATGGTTAATCACAGACTAAAGAACTTTTTAAGTACCAAGGAAGGTAAGATTCTGGTATAATGTTAAAGAAATTCATTTTTTTATTTTTCACTGCTTTGTTGTATGATTTTTTTTTCATTTTCTCTAAGCTTATTCTTTTTTATAGGCTCATTTTGTTTGCAAAAAAGTTTCTCACAAACTTGTGTTTATCAGTATGACTATTTTATAAACTTAACACATAAATTTTTCAATGTTCAATGATGTAAACTAAAGGCCGATTTCCACTAGGCGAATCGAATAAATTTTCGTAGTGATAGAGTAGGACCGAGATCTACTTTCTGCGAATCGAATTTTTTTGCTGTGAAATCTGAGAACATGACACCATGCATGCTCACATTGGCAAAAATTTGATTCGCACTAAAGAATTCGCCTAGTGGAAATCAGCCTTAAGGGTGTTCTAAGGTATTGTTTGCTCTTAAATTGTGAATTGTCTTTCTATATGATTCTTGTTGTTTTATCTTTCTTTCTAACCAGTTTTCATAACTTAATAATTCCTGGTTTATCATGACCTGGCCATGTTATTATTTCAGGTGTCATGGCAGCAAGTCTGGTTCAAGACTTTCTTTCCTGTTTCCATTTGGACTTTACGATGGCTGTTTTTGACCCAGAAACATCGCATGTGAGTAGAATTAGTGCGATAGCAATTTTTGAATTCTCATGGTACTCATAAAAGCAGACAGCACTGCAAATCAATAAAAAGAATTTGGAAGAAAGCAAAGCTTATATACAGGCTTGTCAATTCCAGCCAATTTGTTGAATTTATTGAATTAGTCAAAGTAAAGATGCATATATAAAGTCTCACTCATGCACAAGTTCAGTAATATAAGTTCAGTAGAATCTCACTCTTGCATAGGTTCAGTAAGATAAAATTTAGCTTTCGCTATTTTTTTATATCTATATTCAAGTTGGATATAAGTGGGTTTAAAGTACTCTTTTGTAACCTGTTCTAATGGAAATATTAAGCATGCAAAAAATGCTAAACTATAAGTGATACTATTGGTTAAACTGTTGGCAATAATGTGATGGCTTGTTGGTAACAGTATATTAATATATATAATAGGCAGTTAACTATATAACAACTTCAATGCAACTAGACTATCAGTAACATTTATCATTCATTGTTCACCATTTTTGTTTTAATACAGAGCTTTGTTTTGTACCTTTCCTAGAATGGCAAGTTTGATACAAGAGATGAGTTGAGCAGATCGTTAGATTTATCACCTTCATCAAAAGATACACCTCTCCTGATTGAGCTTTTGAATAAGAACATGCACGAGAAGGTAGGATTGTAAGAAAATTTTGGCATAATTTTTTGTAAACTTAGTTTCTTCTGGGCTGAAGGATTTTGCTAATATCTATCTCTAGAACAATCTATTTATTTATTTTTGAAGAATTGAATGTTAAGAACTCATTATTACCTATTACGATCATCCTATATACTTATCGCTAATCACACTGTTTACTATTGTTCTGTTATATTATGCCTATTGCGTAGTTCCTAATGCTTGCACTGCAATATCTCTCTACTTTTAGAATTTGTATTGTTCTTGATATCTTAATATGCCATGCACAAAGTGTATGTTTTTTCTATAATACCTTTAACACTTAAAGTGTTTCTGTTTTTATTCACCTTTTACATTTAAAGTCATTTCCTATCTAATGGGCTATGAAACCTTTAAAATTAGTACCTAAAGGCAACTATAGTTTTTCTTGATATTTTGTTTTTGCTGGGATATGCAGGTCTTGTAGAAGTTGCTGCAGGTCTTAAAGAAGTTGCTGCAGGTCTGGTAAACTGCGGGTCTTATAGAAGTTATTAATTTTTGTATCTAAAGACCAACAAAATTACTTATATATATCTAAATGTAATTATGATAAAGAATTTTTTGTTTTGTGTAATACAGAAAGTAATATAAATTGAAAAAAATTGTTGTTACCAATTGTATTGCATTTGTAAGGACCAATGCAATCATGATTTTAAATGATCTGCTTAGCCTATTGTCTTAAATTTAGAGACACAATTTGGGTACATCCTTATAAGAAGCTTAGAATTATATCCTATTTTTGAATGGTCCATAATTTTGATTTTCAAAGAATGGAACAAGATCAGTTGGAAAGGAGTCTGCAAAGGGAAAAACTGAAGATATTCAGCCTGGCTCTCCAAGGGTAGCTAAAGATCTTCCTTATTTTTCTTTGAAATTGTTTTCAGGGTACTACTATTCGAAATTTTTGTCTATTTGTTTGAAAGCCTTATTTACACATAGAGGTTTAACACATATCATGGGAAGGTTTCCAACATGTTCAGCTCCATTTACTTTATAGAGTAGATTTGTTTTGTGCACAATATTTAATAAGCAGTTTTCAATTAAACTAGTTATACCACTAAACTAGGTTGTGATTTGCAGTCAAAATTTTTGTTAAAATTATTTGCTTTGATAGCTTCTGATAATTCACCTGAAATAGCTTATCATTTCATAAAGACAAAATTCCTTCTGTCAGAGAATAATAGAATTTTGGAATAAATTACCAGGAGAAAGTTATCAGCAATTCAACAGTATGGATTTTCTAAAAATGCCCTTAAAAAAGTTGGCATTGGAGGTGTCTGCCCACTCTTGCCTCCTCCTTGTTATGACACTGTGTATAGACATTTTGTTGTTTTGAGTTAAAACTTGTGTCTTTTTTATTTAGTCTCCAAGTAGAATACCCCAGAGAGTAGGGCAGGAACCAAAATCTAAATCTGAAACTTCAGTTGGAGGAGATACAAATGACCATTCTGTTGACCTCAGCTTTAGCAGCAAAGATAAACCATCAAATCAGAGATCTGAGTATGTATTAAGTTTTCCAATTGCATTTCCTTGGTTTAAAGAAAACGGGAATTATCAAACTGAAAAATTGCAATCAATATTTGAATATGAATAGCTTGAAGACTTTCTCATATTGCGAGATAAAAATGATTAATATTTTGCTGTTGTTTTTCTTACAGATAGTATAGAAAAGAAAATATAAAACAAGTAAAAAAATTCATAAATACCCTTGATCAAAACCTAGGCTCAAAACTTCATTAACCATTTATCCTTAAAAATGGTGCCATTACAGCACTTTTTATAAAATGCAAATTAATGTATTTTCTAGTAATTTCAAGTAAATTAATGTAATTTTACATTTAATGTATTTTCTAGTCTGAGTCGAAAAGCAAACAAAAAGTCACATTATGAGGATGAGGATGATGAGTTACTTGCTGAACTTGGGCTTCTAGGTGACAGCAAAAAGAGTTCTACCAAAAGGTAATCCTGTTTACTTTTTGAATAAGTACAAAGGCTTAATGAAAATGCAAAAAGCATATTGGATTTGAGCATAAATTATGCATAAAGTGTCCAACTGCAACAACAAGTCTGGATTGGTATTCAGCATAAGTAAATTAGAAAAAAAGATTGCCTATACGGGGCTCAAAAGTTTCTAGGGAGTTATGAGCACATATACAGGCTGAGACAAGTATCTCAAGCTTCCTGTGTGTACCTTAAATTTGTTGCTCAATTTTTTGCACAAAATGCTCAAATAAATAAAAGTCATACTGTCAATGAAATTGGAGCCTGGCAATTATTCCTAATTTTTTCTTTAATTTCAAAAATTTTGAGCCACAGTATTGTTAAAGAAGGTATGTATTTTGAGAATGGGGATCTTTTCTTGTACCATAGCTTCATTTAGGTACAATCATACATCCATATGCCTTTTAAGCCTGGCTAAAATTTAGCCCCTTTTTACACATTAAAATCAGGCCTGGCCGTGAGCATTTTCAGCAGGCGCATTGTACGTCCCTCTCCTCGGTAAAGTCAGGCGGGAGATTTTTAGTCTCTTGAAAATCGTCAATAAAAGT
Organism: Rhopilema esculentum; assembly: GCF_013076305.1. Next base: position 6,123,259 of record NW_027019328.1, read on the forward strand.
ATATGAATAAACAACATTCTTTAACAGCTAAGTTTACAAAACAAGATGGCGATTCTCTGACAAAAATAAAACGATAGTTTCATATAATCGCAAATCAACAACATTGAAAATTCGTTCCATTGATGTAGGCTTCAACAGCTGCCTTTGCAAAGCGGGTTCATAAAAATAGAAGCTTTATCTTTAGCACAAAGTTTGCACCAAACGAACATCACCATCTTCTTTCCATCTATCTCCTCAATTTTTCTTCCAAGAACAGCCCCATGGTCGTATTTGTTGAAAGTTCTTAGCTCAACAGTCGATTCTTTCTGGTTACTCGCCATGTTGAAATGATTCGGGTTTCACATGTTAGGAATATTCAATTGGCCTTCAAAATAGCATTCTGGTTGAAATGAAACCATTCAAATGATTTTCTTCCCTATTGCATTTAAAAATGCTTTGTTTGTTTTTTGCGTGACTTGTTAAGTAGTTGACGAGTTTACAGGAGTAGATGACTTCTAAACTATTACTGAAATACTAAAATCTATTAATTAAGTAAACACAAAGTACACAATAGCAGCATATGAAAAGTACTTAAAAAGGGAGTTGCCCTTGTATGTTTAACTCTGAGAAGTCCATGGTCAACCTGGGAATCTTTGGAAAAAACCCAAAAACTGGATATATCTTACTTTATAAAGTAATTGCTTTTACAGTGGTGGCTGGACCAACTCAGATATGAAAAAGAAACCCGTTGATAAGGAAAACAATAACAAAATGGCTCTAGGATCATTGCATGATGCTCCACCTATTCCTGGAATTGGCAAGAAGAAAGATGATTCACCACTAGGTAGAGTCGTTTTTCAGATGCAACTTTTGTTAATTTGGTTAACCTATACTTTTTCAACTAGAAGCACTGGTTGCAGTGCTGACTTCTCTTCGGATTCTAAAATTGAACTTTCCTATTCCCTTTAGCAAAATTAGTTTGGTGCAAAGTCACACAGAAACAGTCATTGTGCGTTAAATGAATTTTAGGTTAACTACAAAGATTTTTCTGGAGGTAAAGGGAAGCAGAAATGATAGTATTTGGAAAAAGAATTGAAAGAGTTTATTAGAAAAAATACTCAACCTTTTGCTTGTTCAAAATAACTTTGGTAGACATTGTCACTATCAGTACAGAGTTGATTTGAAATTTTTCAACCCCAGCAGGCAACCAAAATTTTTTCTAATTTGTTTCAATCATTTTTAGATTTAAGTTCATCTGGCAACTGGACTGATTTGGCAGCTATTGAAGCAAAGATAAATAAACTTGGTTTTGGTATGTTCCTTAGGATTTATTGTATTTGTAATCATGTTTTTTTGCTATAAAACTTTTGCAGAGTATATTGACTCCTATAGCGTGCAGATTAACTGCAAATTTAGGATTCAACAGCAGTTTCTAATTTGCTGAGACATCTTTTATAATAGTCTGTAATACATTTGGGGAGTTTTCACTTCAAATGGTGTTCAGACAAGTGCTGAGATCTTTTTATAATCAAATAACCAAATTTCTAGTTTTGCTAATTGCACCTTAAGCAATATTAAACATGCTTACAAGGTTTCATTAGAAACATTTACTGTTTTCAGACGTGCCAAAAGATGATAATTATGGGTATGAAGATGACTTTGTAAACTCAAGGCGAGTAAGCTTTATTTCTTGTCCCTTTTAGTTTGTTTAGATATACTATCATGCTACTTTGAATTGGAAAAGGTGCTTTTTCAGAAGATATAGAGATAAAACAGAAATTTCCATTTCTATTTAAAAGGAGGTTTTCTATGCCATCATCTTTTATAAAATTTCATTTTAACTGGAAATTTTCTTAAATGTAATGAAAGAAAATCCTCTGTTTCAAATGGCTCTTCGAATGAATCCCCTCCTAAAAGCAATAAAATTGAAGAACACCCTGGCATTTTTTAAGTAATACAATAAAATTATGTAAAATTTTAAACATTCTCAATTGTAATATTTCATTGATATAATGTTATTTAGAATAATGTATTAATACATTTAATTGAAATTTCTCGAGTATGCAGCTATGAGAACATCTACTTTATTGTGAAATGAAAGCATTTTTTGCATTTTCTCATTGTTCCAAGTTTTATAACTAATTAATTCTTAAACTTTAGCTCAAAGAAAAGTGAAGAAGGACTAAGTATTACAGAAGAAATTGAAGAGGATATTTCAATTGGAAGTTTTGCTGGAAGTAAAGTAAGAAATTTGAAAGTTTAGGTCAGTTAAGTACTCAGCTTTAAGGCGCGGATTAGCCGGTGCTTTCACCGGGTGGGCCCCCCAAAGATATAAGGTACTGCAACTAATTAAATCTGTTTCAACACTGTTGAGAGTCTGCAAATTCCGCCACTCCAAAATCCCGCAGACAATTATGGGGAATTCTCATTGAGATAGGTCTTCCATACCCTGGGTACCAGACTCATTCTATATGAAATAAGTGAGTCTCTTATTTTATATAAAGTGAGTCTGGTCACCAGGGTAGGTCTTCCAGAAAGAGCAGTTTCAAGGAAAAAAGTTATGGCCGGGGAAATGGCTCCTGATGAAACACCGACTCTGTTTTCTTGGCTCAGAATTTCAATCAGTGAAACTTCTCGCCTTTTCACCAACTGCTGATGTGATAAGAGTAGACTTTCATAGCAAATATACATGAATTTGAGTGAGATCAGTGGCCAATAAAATGCCTGCAAAACCAGTAAGTACTTCGTGTGTTTCTCCTAGATAGCATGATTTGTCTGTGCCTTTGAAAAAATTGCATCACAGACATTTCCATTTGATCACTGGTCAAATGAAAAATCTGTGATGGCAAATTATCAGGCAAATAAAAGGGATTATTTCCTGCTGCTTCGTGCAGCTTCAAGCAAGTTTCAAGGTCGTTTACACAATCACAGTCTGTGATCACATAAAAAATGTGATGGAAATTTTACCTGAATATGATCGTGTAAAGTGTAAACTGGCCTTTAGTGGCTAAGCCGTCATCTTGAAGTATGTACTTTCTGTTAAAGTTTGTATCAAGTGAATGATGTGGTCTTCTTGTCAATAAACCTTGTCAGCTTTGATGATGCACTGTATAAGAGGTGATGATGCACCAAAGCTTTATAAGAGGGGGTGCCCAGGAGTGCCCTGCCCCCTTCTACCTCTCAAAGAGGGGCTGGGCCCCTTCTTTTTCTGAATAATTTGAAAATGATATGGCTAATTTTTGCATTAAATGGCCATATTTGAATAAACCAATAATAGTTTTTGCTTAGCCAGCACTTCTTTCCTTACAAGCCATATAAGTGAAAGCGTGAGAAACCAAACTAAGGGAAACATTTATTATGAATAAAAATGGAGGAAATTGTTTGTCCTCCCCCCTCTACATTATTTGGCTCTACACTACCGACACGAACCCCAAACATTGAAATGGTGTCCCTAGAAAGAGGCAGCACGATTGACTTTGGTGAATAGGGTGCTCTAATAGAGATCTCCTGACCCTTTTTTGACAGCTAATCTGCGCTTGATTGTAAGCTTTGATAACTGAGATGTTTTTGTATCAGTGTTTGCTATTTGTCCTCTCTTCTAAGTGTTAAAGTTCTTCTAAAATCTAGGTATAAAGGCTATTAGTAAAGATGTGCTTCATAACAGTTGCACCATGAAGCTTCAATTGTTTAAAGCTTTATTAGGATAAAGGATTTCTGACATAATTCTCATTTGAATTTTGTGAATTATTTTGGTTTGCAGGGTGATGACATCTTCACAACTGATCAAACTGTGTCACAAATAAGTGCCAATGATTTTGATTATAGAGAGGACATTGAACTATAAAATGTGTTAAATAGAGTCATGCTACTAGTAAGCATTATTTAAATATTATTGTTATGTATGATATTTCATTTTGTAAATTTTTATCTGTCACTGGTAGAAACTTCACTTAAGATGTCTTTCTGATGATGACAAGGAACTTATGAAATTATTGCTGTTGTCACTGTTGTAATGTTCCATGGCGTCTTTCTTATCAAGTTTATAGCACTATACACAAAGGCACCTAAACATTGATTTTGAGGATATTTTAGGTCTGGTTCCCACTGCCTGATAGAAAGTCATCACTTTGCTCATTGTTAATTTTTTACCAGCCATGAAAATTTATTGCACAATGGGAGCGTCACAGCGATGACATTTCAACCCATAATTGTCCAAAAATCAAAGTGACAAATAAGGCGATGAATATAAATTTTTTCTATATATATAATTTTGCTTTTACTATAGCTTAACTTAATCCTTGATGAAATCTGTCTTGTTTCAATCAAATTTTGACAGAAGCACATGACAAATTAAGGAAGTTTCTGCAGAGATGGGCAAGATGGCTGCAAGTAGAAACTTTCAGTGAAAATTTAAAAAGGTTTATGGGCAGTATCATTATTGTTACAAGGGGTACAAAAAGAAGGGGTAGGTGTTGCAACGCTCAGAAAGCAGTTGAAATAATCTTCCTGCCACAAAGTTGCATTTCTGCATTATTTTCAATACCCTCTTCTAACTTGATTGTACATTTCTCTCACCCAAACACTTTTGTCCTTCAATTCTGTGATGTTTGTTGCAGAAGCAAATACCTTGAAGCTAGATAAAAAATCATTTATCGGTTTTGTTAATGTTGCGATGTGTCAATTCAAGCAATGGACACATGCAGGACGTGTGTGCGATGAGTTGAAAATCAATGTAAAAGTGACCAACATTACAGGTGATGAATCCTCAGCGCTGACAAAGATTCTACATTGTGCAGTGAGAACCAGGCTTTAGGGAAATTCATTCCTTTTATGCCACATAATAATTTTACTTGACAAAATAGACCATATGATTAAAACAGTTCTTAAAACTTTGTCTTCAAATAAGATTGCTGACCTTTATTCACTGGGATCAGATATCCTCAGCATTTTTTAGAATCTTTCCAAAATGATTAATCTGGGAAATGATTATTTGCTTCGTTCATGTATATATCACATTCCTTAGACTCTATATAGGTATAAAGGCCAAGAAAGTGTTTCAAAAAGGTGATTCCAAAATATATATATTTTTGGCATTTTTGTTGGCATTCATGAATTGGAAGAGAGTGTCCCATTCACTTTTAAAAGATCCTATAGCATTGAAAAAACTTGTTTGCAAATTATGAACATTTGGCAACTACCTTTTTGGTTGTTATTTAAACATGGAATTCACAGTGTTATGGGATATCAAGGAAGAGTCTAATATTGGCCATTCAAAAGCTTGGTGATCTAGAAAAATTCATAATAATCGCTGACAAGTATGTATAATCTTTTTTGTAGTTAAAAGTTTATGCTGAACTAGTTTTGAGATCCAGTTTAATGTGGTCAGTAAAAACAAAACGGGTACCCCCAACCAACCATTTTGACTGACCAAAAAACATTCTGAAATGCTTTGCAACATATATAGACAACACAAAATACAACAGGTCTGTAAAAATCACTTTCAAAAGAATAAACTACCGTTCCTAATGCTATCTTTTGCAAAAATATTTCTTGCAATTATTTTAAGTTTATTCATAAATGTCCTTGAAAACAAACTTCCTTCCACTTTATCAAAGTTCACTTTTATTTTCATCTTTTTTGTTGCTGCAAAGCTTAGTGACTTTAGTACAAAAACCCTTAATATAATTGTTTCTACTTTTCTTAAAATACTTAATAATGTCTTCTTCATGCTCCTCGATAATGTTTTCACATGTAAAGCGAAGTTTATCTGATATATCGCCGCTCAATGAGACATTTTCTAAAGTAATTGCTTCGCCATCTCTTGATTTTGTACGCACGAATTTTACTCTCCCAGAATCTTTGTCTTTTGATTGTGCATAATTATTCATTCCGCTGCATAGATTTTCACTCACTTCAGTCAAATGAGTTTCTGACCTTGCATATAAAATACTTTTACTCTTTTGGTTTCCTTGTGGATCAACCCGAAAGCCCTCTATTTCAATTGTCTTCTTCGGGTCAACTTTAGAAATTGCATATTCCACTTCATCGGCGATCACTTCACATGCAGCACAGTAGAAGTCTTTATCCCTTGCTGCATCAGAAAAAGATACGGCGATTATAACCAAAAACAGGAATGTTACTTCACTCATTTCCATCTCTTCGGTACTTCTTATAATAAACTTTTTACCAGTCCAGTGGGTAACGATGACACACCACAAAGGCCTAGGCCCACCTGAAATTGTTGTTGCAGTTGCTTAAGCACACAGGGAAACAAGAGGCCCCAATAAGTGGGTTGTTCATCACATGAAGGTTTCAGCATCATTGTTGTCATTCGTCAAGCCTCAACATGGAAGATAATCTTTCTGCCGTTTTGCATGGAGTTGATGACTTGAGATTGGTAAGAGCATTTGCTTTTTCCACATTTATTTTCAGTTAGCAGAGAAGGATTTGGGGCTATGTTCTATGCGCATGAAACTCTCAATTTTCTTTGGAGCAGCAGTGCTTCTGCATGCATTCCTATTTGATACAATCAAGCCCCCGACAACGACATCCATATTTTTTGATACCTATTTGCTTAGATGCACCCAGCTTAGTCATGTATACGTTTGCAAAAATTGTGGATGGAGCTAAATTTGTGGAATAATGGCAGACAACAGACAAAATAAAAGTAAAAATATTGTCTAAATTGGGTACTGGTAAATTATTTCTTGATGCTTCCCAGGGGCGGATCTAGCGAAAATTCTGAGTGGAGCAGAACCTAAGGGGGTTGGGGGGAAGTAATAATAAACCAAACTGAATCTTTTATCTTTTCACTGCAGTAAAATTTCATGACGTATAAATGACAAGTCACGAAAGAATGGAATTTCACACTAAACGTTTTTGTTGTATTAGCCGATTACTAAAGCAACATGTGCCCTTTAATCAAATTGATGCCTTTGAAAGTTTCCTTTGCGGTGGTTTTTCGCGGAAATAGCAGTTTGTTCATCGGTAGAAGTGTCATTCTTATCAGTTTCAAAAACTCGCCTATGTAATCGTAATACTAAAGAATCCTAATGGTCTGAATTCAATCAACACAAGCTGCATTTGTGAATAGCTTTTATTATCTCTTAGATGAAGGAAGACAAACATTAGTTTGAAAGACAATTTATAGAGTATTGAAATCGATTATATCATATCAGTCATTAGCGACCCACCCAGATTAGCAACGTTTGATACCAATTCCTTTCTCTTCGTATATTCAAAGAAAATCATAATATTAAAATTACATAAAACTCCTGAATTCAGAGCAGAGCTCCGTGCTTGAGACAAACACTCTTGATCGAGGGGCAAATCAACATTTGAAACCCTATAGCTCTTTTTAAAAATCCCTAGAAATCTGTTTGTTTGGAGGGAAACTGGCAGCTGAAAGAGTGAATTGCCCCTCGCCTCTGACAAGAGCTTTGATTCTATTTATTACAGCTAGCTACATTCCCACAAGTATTCCCAGCGGCCAAGGCATAAGGACCTTTTAGATTAGAAAAAAAGATCTGTACCATTATTACTTCCGAATAACTTTGTGATAAGAAAGTAATCTGTTAAATAACATGACTTGCTTATAGGCCTAAATGAACCCCTATCTTATTGGGTTTATAAACGTCCACAACGACAGCATCAAAAAGAGGGCTCCCTTAAACGACATACATAATTAACATTAGTAAACATACCTGTTTTGCCGTCTCTCTTTCAAAAAACTCAAATCCTTGTCGTCAGTTTTTTTCGAAGCCCCGTTACACACAGAATGTTACGAAAGCTCCAATTCGAAAGAGTGCGCTCCAACTTGCTCCCGACAACGGATTCAAACCAATCGCAGAGCTGGATTTTGCTCCAGTTGCTCAGTAGTTTGATTGGCTAACCAGCACTTCCTGGAGCAAATTTTCATCAACTGGAGCAAAATCCAGTGGTCTGATTGGTTTATTTGACCATGACATATTTCATGTGGAGCAAAATTGTGAACATCTCCTCCACAGTCAACACATAAGCAACTCAGACGACAAAATGTAAACCAGTTCTCTAAGGCACCTATCTAGTCCACAGGGGTTGTTTGGGGGGCATCAGGAAGTATTAATTGATGATTTATGAAGTAACAGAGCTAAGTTAATATCAAACAGGCACTATAATAAATTTAGAAAATTCTGACTGGAGCAGCTGCTCCGTTTGCTCCGGTCTAAATCTGCCACTGCTTCCTGTCCAAAAATACTTAAAGGCTTGTAAAAATACAATAGATGAAAATATTTATACCAAACAAAGAATAAGTCTACAATGAACATTAACAGCATACTTCAGCTTACCATTATCTTTTATGTTTACTAGTTATTGTTTCCCATTGTTTCATGTTGTTTAATTACCAGTGTTTCCTTTATCTTAGGAACAAACCCCAATCTCAAAGCCTGGTAAAAATGGTAAGATTTTTATTGACTCATTATTTGATCTGCAGGTTTTCTCTATAATATCCAGTGCTGGTTATCCTCTCGATGATATAGTATGGATTCCATGGCAGTTGCACCCCCTAGAAATTTATGTTCAATAAAGAGTGCAGTCTGGCACACTGGAGTGATGAGCATGGCTTGGGTATGGTCTTGGGAGTGGCTTAAATTTACCGGTCCTTTCAAAAGATTGCAAAATGAGTTTCTAAATTTGTTTGCAAAAGAGATTGAAAAAGATGTCATCCTATAATTGATTGACCTTCTTGAGATCAGTGCTGCCAAGAATTTTCTGTGCCCAAGGGCAAAACTGAGAGATGTGGACCTTCAAGCAATGGAAGCAGGAGATTTTTGCAACCACACCCTCAACTTTAGCTTTTTAAAATTACATTTCAAAATAATTTTCACAGTCATTTTCTTGCAATCGTTTAAAACAATTTACCACTTTAGGCCCTTTTGAAGCCCCATAGAAACAAGGTCCTTGGCAATCTGCCCCCTGTCTCCATCTTTTTGACCCAGTTTGAGATCATCAATATTGTCATGACAATTTTTTAAGCTTTTTAAAAATTCTTTCTAAGTTTATTCTTTTGCTTGCAATACCTATAGGAATTTGAATAACAGCCACTATTATTACTTGTAGGAAAGCTTAGTTTCAACCTTCAATCATTTAATTTCCCTGCAAGGAAAATTTGATATAAACTGGATGAATACTAAAAGACAAAACATTGACAAACTCAAGAATCACTGGGAAACTTGGTGCACACTCAAATGTGAGCATGTGTCACAAGTACACCCTTGCAATGATGGGTAATGGCTTGTGCTCTTTCAAGATCTCATTAAAACTCTTGTCATAGACTTGTGTACTCTCAAGTCTATGATAAAAATTTCAAAAAAATTAATATTTTTATGGAGGCAATAATGGTTTCTCTGTTTGAACTAGAGAAAAAGTACAAAGAATTGCAAAGAATGTTTACTAATTAACCTTTTTAATGAACTTTTAATTTCTTTATAGAGGTCCTAATTGCCATAAATTCTGTTGGTATATGTGGTTCAGATGTTCATTACTGGAAGAAAGGTGCAATTGGGGATTTCATAGTAAAAGCACCTATGATCCTGGGCCATGAATCCAGTGGAACAGTAACTGAAGTCGGAGAAAGTGTCAAGCACTTGAAAGCTGGTAATATATTACATAAATTGGGTATTCTTCCTCAGTTAAAGGGTGGTTGTTTGATGAAGACTAAACATGTTGCTCACCTAGTATAACCAAGTTAATCTGCTTGATTTTGTTTATAAGAAAAATTTTCATCCTATTAAAAAAATCTTGGCAAGACCTTGGATAGGGGGGCTGTATATCATTTTCCCTACTAAAGCACTTCTGAAATATAATACGAAATTCCTCAATCTTAGCAAGACCTTGAAAAAGCTGACATCCTAACATATACCCTCTCAGAAGTCTGGCTATAGTTATGATTTGATTTTATGATTGAATCTAAAATATATGAGGTGTGGTTTGTGAAAGTGATAGAATACTCTATTTAGTTTAAAAATAACAGTCGTCCTTTTGGTAAATAACAGTTGTCTTTTTGGTTTCTTGCAAAGATTTTAGCAGGTGCATGGCTGATTAGACATCTGCAAACAATTTTTCATTGAGGCACGTCCTGCATAACTTCTGGTTTAAATTGTACGGAAAGGCAGAAATATCACTACTATTAATGTTACAGCTTTTCCTTGTAATTTTTAAGCTTTGTGGTACCAAAAGATTATGCAACTATTGTTTCATTGAAAAATGATTCTCGAGGCAACAGGACAAAGTTTTTGATAAAAAGTAGCCATGAAAAGGTTTGCATAGGGTGGTGCCATCCTTGTTCCCATTGCTGTACCCTGTTTCTGTAAAAAGTGTTGTCCTTACAGCAACATTATCATTATTTCATTTTATAGTACTTCATCCCCATTACGTTTTCATTTCACCACCACCACCCACCCTCTCTCATTCTCCCACTGCGCTACATTCACACGATTCCACATCAGCCAATCAGACACCACCATCGCCTCCTTTAAATGTGTAAATTTTTAGCTTTTGCTCTGATGAAGCCCCGTATGCCGGGGCGAAATATTAGCCTTTACTGATTTACGTGTATTTATTGTTGTTTATTCTCGGCGTATTGCGGTGTTTTATATTTGCTACATTTTTATCGACTTTTTGCCACAAGAACTCCTTGGAGCCCGTCGAGCAGCCTGTTCAGACTGATAGGTCTGATTGTTGATCACCCAGTTGTTGATCAAAACAGGCCAATCAGAAATGTGAGCACATGCCATCCAAGGAGGGCGTCTTTTCTATTCCCCTTTACAAAGCCATTTTTAGCCAACATCCATTTATTTTCCCTCACTTAGAGAGAGAGATATTGGATTTCGTTTTGTGCTGTGTAGATAATGAGCCTGTCTAGCAAAAACTGCTTTTGCTTCCATTGTTTTGAATGTATTTATTTCATTATTTTATTTCTTCTGCCATAGACTTACTTTCATTTTTAACCACTTTAATTCTTTTAAACAAATAGGTGACAGAGTTGCAATAGAGCCAGGGGTTCCATGCCGTCTTTGTGATTTCTGTAAAACAGGGAAATACAACCTTTGCCTTGATATGAAGTTTTGTGCAACACCACCTTATGATGGAACACTTTGTAGATATTACGTCCATGCTGCAGACTTTTGCTACAAACTGCCAGATCATGTGTCCTTTGAAGAAGGTGCATTGCTGGAACCATTATCAGTGGCTGTCCATGCATGCAGGAGAGCTGGGGTTTCAAATGGTGATCATGTTTTAGTGTGTGGAGCAGGTATAACAAAATTTTAAACATCTAATTTGGTCTAGCCTAATAATTGTTGATTTCTCTGGATTGATTTGACAACTAACTATTCATTTGTTTATTTTCGATACCTTGTTTGTAATAAGAAATGTTTAACATTTACTATTCTTTTATGCAGTTTTCTTTTATATAAGATCACACTTCTTTTATCATTATATCCTTATTCAATGATGATTATTCCTTACTATTTTGTTTTTTTTTCTTTTTCTGCATTTTTCTGTACTGCTGATTCTCTAAAGCCAAACATTTTTAAAATTACTACTCTAACCTTTATAGGTAATGTCATCACCATGCAGCAAGAATAGGCTAGCTCATCCCAAATGTATTCGAATTAGTAAAATTGTTCTTCATTGGATCATTACTTTCATTGCCTTTATTCTAGGTCCCATTGGTTTAGTGAATTTGCTAACTGCAAAAGCATGCGGTGCAAGCAGAGTCGCAATCACAGGTAGTATTTGCATGTTAAAATGTTTGTATAATGCAGTTCCATTAGCTCGGTTTTATGAGAGCAACTGACAAAGCTATCCAGAATTTTTAGCTGTTGTTTGTTTTTACTTCAGGGTTGTGGATTTATTACTCAATCCATCAATGACTAAAATTTCTGGTCTCCTTGACAAGATTGAAAATGAAACTGTGTGAATTGTTTTTACAAATGAATTATACTTTATTTTGCTTTGGTAATAACTCTCCTGAACTTTAATCCCATATTTAATAAAACGAGACACAAATAAGGTTTCTTGGTGAAGTGCATACTTTTTATGTTGTGGTGCTTGGCCCTAGATCTTGACGAAAACCGTTTGAAAATGGCAAAAAGTCTTGGGGCTGATGCTGTCTTCAAAGTCGATATAAGTGACGGCAAAGCTATGGCTGAAAAGATTACTAAAGAATTTGGATTCGCTGATCGAACAATAGAGTGTACTGGGGCTGAGCCAAGTATTCACAGTGCTATCTATGTAAGTACTGAATGGTCGCGTTTATAAAACAGTTTTATATGTAAGAACGAGACTGTACTATGTCTTTTACAAAAGAAGGAAAGATTCGTCTTTGGCACTCAAGTTTAGGCGATGGTTTACAGGGATTATTCTGAATTGAGTTATAAAGTTAATTTTTTAGAACAGAAAAACTGACGAGTATTTAGTCACGAGTCTTGAATATGTCCTATAATACACTAGTTGACAAAAATCTGTAGCATTAGCTGAGGTGTAAGTATTGAAGTACCTAAAGTCAGGGGTGTAGTGCTACGAAAAGAGCAGAGTTGTGCCAAAAACTATACCAAAAAGGAAGGGAAGGGCTTTTGGCACTAACAAAGAAGTTGACTGCCCTGACCCTCTCCCTTCAGGTCTACACTTCTATCAGAAAGAATTACTGTTGACAGCAAGACTAAGTTTTTTTATGCGATAGGAAGGATCTCGTGCTCATTTGGCTACTTTTCATATTCAGCTGCTTTTTAAAAAAATGTTTATTTAAAATTTTTTCCCGAAAACGAATAAAGTAAAAACAATTTTAGATATATACTTTTAAACACTACATTACTATTCTATATTACTTGTCCACTCTTGTCAGGCAAAGTTTTGTTTTATCTTTATCTCTTATTTGAACAGGCCACAAAATCAGGTGGAGTCCTCGTTATTGTCGGAATGGGCAAAGCAGAGATTCAGCTGCCTATTGTCAATGCTTTGATAAGAGAGGTTGACATCAGAGGGATCTTCAGATATGCCAATTGGTATGTTTACGATTGAGCATTACATTCAAATGATAATAAATTCGTCATCGTGAGAACGAGCTGTAAGCCTTTATGCAAACCTTTTCTTCGCAAGGGCTTCTCCTGCCGTATTGCATGTTGGTTTAGCAGCGTTCCATCAGGCGTCTACAGAAAACCATCTGTTTTGTAAACTGAAACTTTACACATTGTATTTTTTGGTCAACCTGACCGGTCATACTGTCAGCTGTAAAGTCCTCTTTGAAATGCCTTCCCAAGACCTCGATTGTTTACTGTACTCAACATTGTCTATTTTCTTTTGAGTTCAGATCATTTTTTGTTTTGTTTTTAATTCTACGTTACACATTAATTCTATCAAATTCCAACTAAACATAAAGCGAATAACCAAACTGCAAGCGCATCATTTTAAACATGAATTTAATATAATGAAACAGAAGATAAATGTGATATATATATAGATAGAATAGATAAGCTTAAATGAGAGAGATTGAAATATATTTGAGAATATTGGGTTATCCGGTGGTAGGGAAGGGCACGATGCTTGTATTGAGAAAGGAAAATTTGCCTCGTTGATGTGTCTCACAGTAGACCTAAAGATGACGCAGACGTACGAAAGAGAGTTGTCATCGAGCAGGCACGGATCCAGCCTGAATGAGAAATGTCAGAAAGAGAAGCCACGCCCTTGTGTGTTGGAAACGCCCAAATTTTTCTAAATAAAATCAGTATCGCTGATATCGAATAGGGGGATCCTAAAAGAATTCTAAGGAAACGACTTGCAAAGAGAAGACTAAATTTACGTGCAATTCGGAGGGAAAAAGCTTGAGTAGGCCGATCCCGGTAGGATTCAAACCAGGGCCCCCCACATTCGGAACGCAGTGGTCATACCACACATGGTCATTTCACATTTTATTGGTTGCAAAAACAATTGCAATGGTTCACGGTAAACAATAGCATAAATCAACTCTGATTCCTATTGGTTGGCTGTACCGCTGCAGAGGCAAGCTCATCTTCTGATTTGATAAATCAGATCTCAACTATGCTCGCGCCAAATATTGCAGAGGTGAAGTACACTCTGATTGGCTTAAAAGTCGTTTGTAGAGGTCAAGCAAGCGGTGATTGGCTCTCGAGGGACAAACAAGTTTCTGGATTCAGAAAATACGGACCAGATGAATGCTTAGAATCGCCTCTCGATTATTCTGTGCAGAGGCCGAAAGATAGTCAGCAAAATACATGTCCTGTTATCTGTAGGTTGTTAGTAACAACGGGGGCAGAACTAGGACGGACGTTGCTAAAGAATTTGCCAAAGAAACTATTGTTTAAAAATTTTTGATAGTTTCCATTTTATTTTGATGCTGTAAAAATCTGACTTATGCTTCTGCATAAGTTGCTGCAGTTTGGATCCGCCTCTGATCGAGGCTGACCCAGTAAGGAATTATTTAAAGGATGAGCTCTCTCGATAGATTAACTAATCGAGGAAAGCCCCTCAACCTCCCCCTCCCCTTTATAATCTGAAGTAATATAGAAAGATTTTGATGAACTGAAATAGGGTGTAAATGGCAATGTGATGTGAAACTCGCATTAACCTTTTTTGACCGTTGTTGGGGCACATTTACCACTCTTTCATACTTGGAATCTCGAAAGAGGACTGAAAATTATAGGATTATTCTTTTGGAACCTCGAACGTTTTTTTCTTAAACAGACAAAAGGTTACCTTAATTAATGCTTGTGTTTTTTTTAGCTACCCTACTGCCTTAGAAATGATCTCCTGTGGAAGAGTGGATGTGAAACCACTGGTTACTCATCGATTTACCCTTGAGGATTCACTGAAAGCATTTGAAGCATCAAGAACTGCCCAGGATGGGGCAATCAAGGTTGTTATTAACTGCAGTAAAAAGTAAAATTACAAATAAAGCATCGATCTAGAGATAGGTGGATGTTTACAAACAAATATTCTGTAAAATGGGAATTTATATATATGTGGAGCTGGATGAATTGCTTTTTGGAAACTTAATTTGTAAATCGATATATAATTTGACATTGCTTAAAAAAGTCTTGAAATTCATATGTCTTTATAAAACATCTTCGCAATTGTCATCTTCGGGAACCCAGGCAACTCTTTTTTGCTAATTAAAAATTTAGATTAGCAAAACTGTTTGTAAATTGCAAAATATATTTGCATAAATACATTCATATTTACAGATGTTTATATTACAAAAGATACATGTTTACAGGTAAAGGGGACAATTTCTACTTGTCCCTGCCCCCCATCCACTTTTGAATCGATGATGCGGGTCCTGACCTTTATTATCATCAGTTTCTTGATATTACATATAAAAATATTTCAGGAAATATTTTTCACTAGACGCAATAAATAAGTTAACAAGATCTACGTACAGTTCTTAGAATGGTTAATGACGGTGGTGATCAATCTCGATTAATTCATAATTCTTCAATTTGATATAATAATAGGAAATTTTTAATGTAATATTCTCATTTAGAGGTTTATGAGAGAAAGTTTTGTGAGCCATAGACAGCTTGCAATGCCAACTCGCTAAAAGAATTTCTAGCTATTGATCTGTAAAAAAAGGTTCAAGTCTCTTTGTTGGCGACAAAAAAGTGACGATTCAATAGGATAGATATTAGCAGGGACGCACTCTGATCACTTTGATGAGGGTATTGAAAAAAAATTTTACAAGTGTACGGATAACCTTTAAAAAGTGCGAAAATAATTGACATAGAACATTCAGCAAAAGACAGCAAGAATAAGCAAAGTATCAAGAAAGTTAATTTTGCCAATATAATGTCTTCTGTAATGACAAAATGTAAGGATGGTCTCAAGACTAACATTGCTTTGTATTGGAGGTCGTGGAGAAAGAAGCTCTGAAAAGAGTGAAAGGCCTTTACAGGACATTAAATATAAAAAAATTGATTTATGTCTGATTGTGTCAACGTAGGTTTTCTCACCAGAAAAATCTAGATTTAAGAGAAATTTGTTGTATTATGTTTACGGAAAGATTTTTGCCGATACAAATTTGAGTTCTCAACTATGCTCTTAACATGTAAATTCACATTTTTGATACGAAAACTTGGATCAGCACTAAGTACTAAAAGTCTCTCATTTTGGCATCCAAATTTTGTACTAAAAGTTTCCTAGTTTGTTTCTTTTTGAAGTGGAACATTTTGAGAAGAAAGTATATGCAGATTATCAAGAAAAAACCCATGCTCCAAAGAAAAATAAAAATAGAAACCTATTAAGACTATGGGCGTAAAAATTAATATTATCTATAGTGAAATCAACTCTAAAACATCAAAATTAATAAGGGTTATAAAGTCCTCGAAACCGTCTCTTAATAGAACTTGATACTCATCACTGACTCTTTTTAAAAGTGAAAGTTTTACAGTTTCTTAATTTTTCTTGAGCCTAAAACTAAAGTTTTTGGCCATCTTAGTACCAGTTTTTTATAAACCAGTTTCTTATAATATATGACGTGTCGCTTCTCTGACAAAAACATAAGCTTTACACAACTATTGAACCATTTTCTAAAACCTTTTTATCTCAGTTTTTGCAAATGATGTGTTCAGAATTTCATAATTAAGAGCCTTATCTCTGCTTCGGCCTAGGGCCAAAAAATGCTTGTATAGCTCTACTTTGAGTCTAAAATGAACACTGTTAAAATTCACAAGCTATCTTTGATAAGGCGACAAATGCTGATGGCCAAAATAATGTTTTTTGAAGTTTTGAAATTTGATCGCAAAGCTCTTCCTCGGGGGTTCTATTTCTCTTTGACTCTAAAAATATAACACGAATGCACCATGGCCTCAACTCATTTCACGCTGGTGAAGCAAGTCTGGCGCCCCTTTTTGGAAATTATGCGACCCTTTTGAAGAATAAGAATCAGGTAGAAGTTTCTGAGACCGATAGGTTAATTTCCTTCAAGGATTACCTCAAAGTTAAGTTGTTTATGGGGGCGCTGAAAATGGATCTGAAATTGTGTATACAGCGTACTCTCGTCAACAATTCTTGGGAATTTTTCAGCGTCCCCACTACCGACTGCCCCTCCTTCAACAGGTTTGGGGGAGAGGACGGTGAACTTCTGTGCTGCAACTTTATTTCCTCTTCTGAGCCTCGTTTCTGATTAGTAGCAAATAGGCCTAAGTACACGCACGGGTGCACTCAAATGTTATCAGCGGTTCGAGGTAACTTGTATCGAGGAGTTAGTATTTTAAGGAAAAAAAGCAACTGGAATTTAAACTGCACCAAAAACAACCGCTGTAAGAATCTTCTTACCCGGAGGATCGACGACAGGAACATGGGTTCACTCGATCAAAACACTACCGATGTTGGTTGCGCAGGACAGGAAAAGTCTATGTCCACAGATGAAAAGATAAAATTAATCACGAAAAATCTTCAGGTAAATGAGTGTTATTGTGGCAAAAAACAAAAAATTTTAAAGCTAAACCGATGTTTGAACCCATCATTTCAAAAATCGTTCAGTTCTTTCAAGAAGTCTGTTTAAATGGTTACAGAATATAATGTTATAATTTTCTAGGAGGGGATGTATCAATCATTATCATCGAATAAGGGCATAGTTCCTGTTCAGTAGTCAGAAAATTTTTCAAAGGCCTATTTATTCAAATCTTTTAAGGTCAAGGGTATGTAAAATTTGGTGCAGGGGTGGCTGGCACCAGAAATAAACTGTTATTAGTCAGCCAAGCAGTGGGGGCATGGAGGGCTCCACCGCCCCCCCCCCCTGAACTCGCGTTTTTTCAGGGAATTTTGTTTTTCAAACACCTGATGTATTGAGTCTGTTTTCTTGTGGAAAAAAGAAAATAATGTAGCCATGTAAAATTTAATTCAAAACTACAATCCCCAGCTCATTTCAGGCCAACCTCAAAAACAGCGTCTCCATTGCCAGTGTAATATGCGTTTTGGTACCCTATGCAAATGTGTAACATTGTGAAACGCAATGTGTTTCAAATCATGCGATTTCATCGTAGTGCGATATTATGACACGTTATAATTAACAAATTGAACACTTTTCAATCAAGAAAACTTTGGAGTAGCCATTAATGTTGTACTCTCTTGCATAAACTTAATAAGGGAGATCACAGCACAGCTTCTTGTTAGTACCCACTTGTTAGAAAAAGTTTGATTGTTCTTTACATTCTGATCAATATGAACCAGAACAATTGTGTTCCCAGACCGGTTCGCATGCCAAATTCGTTTCGGTTCCCTGTTTTTTAAAAGCTTGGGTACGTTTTTGTATAAGCAAAATTGTCATGCGTTTGTGTACCGGGACCATTTTATATGCGAATTTCCACGTTTGTTTGGGTACCCTATTGTTTAAGTGCTTGGGTACGTTTTTGTATAAACAAAATTGCCATGCGTTTGTGTACCCGGACCATTTTGCATGCTAAATTCCACCATTCGTTTTGGTACCCTATTGTTTAAGTGCTTGGGTGCGATTTTGCATAACCAAAATTGCCATGAGTTTGAGTACCCGGACCGAAATGCATAAGGTTACCGAAACGCATATGATACCGGCACGGTAATGGGCTGCTACAGCAATGCGTTCTAAGGGCACTGCTGACCTTCGATGCTTCATGGGCTTTATCAATGTGGCCCCAGCAACATTTCGGCTACTGCGTTATTAGAAATGGCTTTCTAATAGCGGGGCCAGAAGACAGAAATAACAGACCATCCTGGATATAATAGAGCTCTAAACATTATTTTTAAAAAGACTTGATAACTTTAATTTCTGAAAATCGCCCATCACGAGACCCGGGCAACAGAAATAAGTATTATTTTTACTTCTTCCCTGCAAATCCATGGAAATGTCTCGTTAACTCTGTAACAATCTTTATTAGAGAAGCGAAGTCTTTAGGTAAGCCATCGTTTATAAGGGAAAAAGTTATTCATGCGTTAGACTTTTACCAGCTGAAATTACGGAAAAAGTCTTGAGAAACAACCCAGTGCACAGAACCAGCTTGAATTATGGTAGTTATTTTGTTTGCGATTTGTTTCACAATGTTATTAGCCAGAGGTGGCTAACAACATGTGAGTAATATACAATGACTTAATAAATGCGCTGTTTTCTATGATGATACGTCATATACACAGAGTAACAACAAAGGAAATGGTGATTTGTGTTATTAGAAACGCAATCCTAATAACAGAGATGTTAGCAAGGGCTATATTGTTGACATTTTCTAAAGGAGATTGAAGGCGAAAGAATTTCAATAAAAGTATATTGACATGCGGAGCCTTGAGCGCCAATCCAAGTCAGGGTGTATGAAAATAAACAATGAGGGCCACAACAAGCCTATGGCTGTGGAAAAAAACTGTTATTAGACTAATAACACTAATAATGCTATAAGCCGCCCCTGATTTGGTAAGATATGGTTTGCTGCCACATATCTATAATCCATTAAATGAGAGTTGTGTTTTTTTGCCTATAGCAGAAAATAGGGTCAAAGGGTACATTCCAAGGGTAACAGAGAGATTAAAATTCACTAAGAGGTTTATTGAGGTTTATTGCAAATTCTCATCTGGTGTGTAATGAATTCAAATTTTTCATTCAAATACCATAAATCAAATCAAATTTTCCAATTATAATTCTTGCCGATGTGAATCAATCATGAAAGGATGGCTTCAAGTGACATGGCCAAAAGGATGATTTCAAATGACATAATGTTGGTATGAGGATAGCTTAATGGCTTGAGGTGCTTACTACAGATCCAAGGACATTGGTTCCAGTCCTTGGTATGATCAGATTTTCACACAGATTCACTGTGATGAAAGTCACCAGCTCTCTATAATTCTATGTGTAGGAATCATTAGGTGTGATCACATTGAGAAGAGGGACCAGGACACTGCTCAATAAGCAGATAGCTTCACTGTGCCATAAAGACTACAATCAGATGTTAGGTAGCAAATAAAAATACAAATACATTCAATAAGGACAACTAAATACCTTCTGCTGGCAAGTTCAAGCAATATGAAGCAAGGAGTAGCAAGGGGGGCAGAGGGGCCCAATTCTAGAGGGTCCCTATTCTAGAGGGGCCGTATTCTAGAGGGTCCCTGAACCAAGACATCTTAACCCCCTCTCTCTTGACTTTGTAGAGTTTGTACATGTTTATGCCTTACCTCTGTACGTTATTTTTAGTATAATCATTTCTATATATTGGAAAGAAAAAAGTTTTAGGCTCCCCAATGTCAAAGTCCTAACTACCCTTATGATATGATGATAATAATTATTCATAAATAATGTTTGTTTCTTGTTACTTTGATCGATAGTTGCAATGAAGACATTGAAATGTTTGTGTTTTTAGGAAGTCATAGGGATGGAGAGAATTATACCAATCATAGAAGAGAGGCCATTGTCACTCTACTGGGGTACTGCAACAACTGGCAAGCCCCATATTGCTTATTTTGTGCCAATGACAAAAATTGCTGATTTTCTCCATGCTGGATGCGAGGTCTGTAATATTTTGAAGGAGTATTTAATCAAATTGATCAGATAATAGAGAAACTTTGTAATTGATATCATGATGTAGTGACATATACTTTCATTTGTAAACCCTTCTTTATGTAAATAATGGCTTTAAAAAGCTTATCCTTAAAATGATTTGACTTAATTTCAATTAGCTTTTGTCCGGGAATTTAAAGTTGGCATGCAACATTTGTCAGCCCTAGCTTATTGGTATTTTCTTCTCCCTGTCACTTGTTATCCACCATATTGAGATCATGTTTTGATGCTAGAAGAAAACTATACACAAATAACCATATACTCACTTGCAATAACACTCAATATGAATTGATGTCGCTTCTTCTACAGGTCACCATTTTATTTGCTGATTTGCATGCCTACCTAGACAATCTCAAAGCTCCTTGGGAATTACTCCAGTATCGAGTAACATACTATCAAGAAATCATTAAGGTATGAAGACATGGAATATTAATTGTGAATATGCTGACATTTTAAACAATAAGCCACATCTTCCAAAAGCCACTCCTCTCTGACTTTTTAAAACCCTTTTTGAAATTGTCCCCGATTTGAGGCTGTTGCCCTAGCACCATATATGTTCAGAAGGTTGTGACACCTGTTCCATAGCTCCAGCTGTTTTTTCTTCCAATCCCAAAGCCATGTACATTTGAATTTATGAGATATTTGTGGTGGCCCTTTTATTGTAGACAGTAGCACTTGCAGGGGTTTCAGTCAAGGCTGTGCCCAGCTATCCATGCTTAAAACTAAGGTTTTTTCATTCTTAAACGATAATGCATCATTTTAGGTTAGCCCTTCTCCCAAAAAAAACCCTGAAAGGCCTGAAATTAAATGTTAAGCGATTTGAAAGTCATTTTGCTTTGCTTATCTTCAAAACAATTTTTGACAATCTTGGACTCTGGCTAGCAATGTGGGTCGGTAAAACTAACAAGGAGTCATTGCTTTAACATGTCATTGGTGGTTTTAAAATTAGGCAGGAAACAGTGGCGGAAATTCAGGCTTTCATTTGGGGGGCCCAGGCCAACGATTTTCCGACAAGATACATCTTGGATCATGTCTAATTTTAAGGAAACTGCACATTTTGATAAAAAGAGATGATTTTTGTTGGGGCCTTTAAGAAATCTTTGCTGACCACGCCATAATTAAGTAGCATGAAGAACAATCCATTTCTGATTTTTGATGTGAAGATCGATTTGATATCGGCCGTGCCCCCCCCCCATACCCCCATAATTTCCGCCACCGGCAGGGAAGACTAAATGACTTGGCTTTGCATCATATTGAAGTGATGTTGCTAAAAAGATAGATTTTTCTATTGTTATAGATGCTTTTGCTTTCAAAAGCTTAAGAAGTTGAATGATGTATGTCAGGGATAGAAAATGTCTGTAGTTGATTGAGTTTTAATCGCCACAAAGCTTAATCTTTTAATTATTTTTTATTGATTTGTAATGCGGCATTAATACCTTTTTTGTTTAAATAGAGAGTCGAGGCGAAGGTATATGAGTAAGGTTTAAAAAGATGAACATTTTAACCAGGCTACAAAGCGATGTTTAAAGCCCATTTTTGCGTTCAATTTCAGAAAAAGGGCTGCACAATCAAGCGTTTATCTTTTAAGGACTGCCGTGAGGGAATCTTGTGTCCTTACTGTATCAACAGACTATAAACTGCCACCTTTATCTTTTACCTATATCAGTTTATATGTTGCTTCATTATAACAGTGTTAATGTAGACATAATAATTATGGTTTATTTTGTAGTCAGTGCTTGAGTCAATTGAAGTGCCACTAGAGAAACTGAAATTTGTCAAAGGAACTGAGTACCAACTTAGCAGGTGGGCTGCATCAAATCATATTTTTAATCACTTATAATTATTCTATGTATGATATTATTCTATGTATAACCAACTTCGTTGCTGTTAAAGGATATTTTTCAACTGTGCATATTTTCCTCAATTCTGTACTTGGCCAAAGCCCAGTGTTGTCTGACAGGCCAGAACACTAAAAGGATTTGGTGAAAAATTCGTTTCAGCTATTTGGTTAACAATAACCTATGTGCAATAAAGGAAAACTAAATTTAATATGCGGTTGAAACCAAGTGACAAACACAAGTCACACCCTATGATACTTATTGCTTTATATAGAAAGTATTTGTTTCTATTGGTACTCATAAATGGAACAAGTATGCTTGTCTGTCTCTGTTTTTCATCAAGTTTTGAACTAATTTCTAATGTAGCTCTTCCTCTTTCTTTCATTTTGCCAATTATTTTTAGAGTTGCTTTGAGTTTATAATGTTGCATGTCCAAGAAGGATTGCCATTGTTAAAGATGGTAACTATTTGACAACCGCTGAAATTTGTTCTCTCAACTTAACGGCTTCTCTCAACGAATTCAGTCCAAGTAAACAAAGTGTTATCATGGCTTTGAAAAAAGCAAACATTTTACAACATATTAGCTAGAAGCTTGTTCGTCTGACACTCTTCAGAGCATAAAACGTCAGAATAAGGGTCCGAAAGAACACGATAAAAAATATATACCCAGTTGTGGATCGAAATAGGCCAATCAGAAAAACGCAAGCACAAGACCGGTATGGTTGACCAATCAGTGCCGCGTGCCTAAAGAAAAATTACCACTGAAGTCCACGAGAGAAAACGAATTCCTTCTGTCTACAAAATGGCGGCTTTTTCGTTTGTATGTAGATCGATTCCAAAACTGCTAGATGGAAAGACGACCGGGCTCTTCCAATTATTCGAAGCATGTCGTCATTGTAGAGTTTAGCACAATCTGGGTTGTCTAAAAAATGGCAGAATCACTTGTTTTAACGATGTTTCTAGACCTACAAGATCGAGGAGGATGTTCTCTTTGAGGATAAGTTTTGTTTCTTAAGTTGGAAGGAACATGCTGTTTTATCCTATCCCCCAGTCTTTGGGTTGTGCGTCCTACGTAGCCAGGGCACGTAAATTCATGAACAACGGAATTTTTTGGGTTGGTAGGAACGCCATTCTTTTGAATAGGTGAAAGGGCTCTCCTAGTGCTGTAAACAATACGGGGATTGACAGCAATGTGATGTGAAAATCCTCAAAGAGAATTGTAATAGGCTGTTTTAAGCAAATCAAAGAAGCAAATTAAAAAAATGGGGCACATCTAGTATTTTTAAGCTTTTTGTAGATTATCGGCTGGCAGACTATTAGTACTTATACAGGAGAGTGAAGAACTTTACCTAACATATCTTTGGAGTTATTTGTTCCCTCGATTCAACTACACGAGTAACTTACCAACAAAACTCTTCAGATGAAAAGGAATGTCTTTATTTTTCTTATGAAAGCTACACTTTTGGTTACTGACTGCATGGCATTTCCTTCATTAAATTTCTTTCGTAGAAACCTATAATGCCAGAAAACTTTTTCTACTGAATGAAAGTATTGCATTAAAAATTGTACTCAAAAATTGAAGGAAGACATTCATTTTAATAAATAATACAAAGAAATCATTTTTTCTTACTATGAGCTCAATTTTAAACCCAATTGGTAAAATATCTTTATTTTGTGTAAAATATTCTACCAAGTCAGTATATACCACAACCTTCATACCTATTTCTTGTCAGATATTTAGCATTGTTTTTTTAAAAGTTTGTCTGAAGGGGAGTTTGACTGTTAACTACATTCATTGAACATCGCTGCTGTCTAAAAACCCTTCTATTCAAGGAAACAACTTATTTGCCCTTTTTCGATTCTGCTGAAAAATCTACAAGAAATATCGTGCTCTGAGGGTAGTAGCAATGTGAAAGTGCTGATGACACGAAGGAGAGTTCTTAGAATTACCTGAAAACCAGTTCTTAGTTTTTGAAGACATTTGTGTATTTCTCAATGTTATTTTATATGATATAATCAGAGTTTCTTATATGTTGTGGTGAGGTCTGTCTAAACTATAATCTACGTTGAATTTTCTCACAGGGAGTATATACTTGATGTTTTCAAGATGTCAACTGTTGCTACGGAGGTATGAAAGGATTAACGTCATTTTCATTGTACTTGTTCACTTTATTTTGATTTGCAGCCTGAATTTGCAGTTATTCTTTTCTTCGCATGAGGTGGACAGTTTACTTTCTATGAGATGTGAAAAATAAGGCCTTTTACTTTGATTGAAATAGGTCAAAGTAATTTTTGTAGTTGTCCTATTTGGCTTTTGCAAGGATAATCAAAGTTGATTTCAAATTTTCTTTTGAACGTTGTTTTTATTAGTTTGGTGTATCTAAACATATCGTTTTATTGACTGATTCAGGAATAATCTTTTGCAAATCCTAATGATGAATTTTGTGAACTCTGAGATGGGTCTTGTTAGTCCTTAAATATGTTTTTGTTAATACTGAAACAGCTTCTTTGGATCCGAAGACCTATTTTTGTCATTCCTAAGAGAATTCTTTTTCAATCCTGAATAAGATTTTTGTCAATCCTAAAGCAGTTGTCTGTCTTGAAAGAGATTTTTGCTAATCCTGATATAGATTTTATTGAATTATACAGAATTTTTACATACTTGATCAGATAAGGATACTGAAACCCCACTAATAGCACTAATAGATTTTCTGCAATATTAAACTTGAATTGCCATGGCGTTTTTTCGTGTTTTGCTTCATTAATTGCTCATTTTCGTGACGGGCCTTGTAATTCTCTAATTATAATACATCTATATAATATATAAAGTCTGACAGGAGAAAAATTCTTTCCACAAGGGTGCTGCCCCATTGCATCGAACCACTCTTGGTCGGAATCGATCTCCAGCTTGCTGCTTCAAAAATCAACGCTCATTCCACTGAGCCGAACGGCCCAATGAAATAAGCGAAGAATCTCCAAAACCACGATTTCACCGTAGCCAAGGCATGAGTTAAAGCTGGAGTTAGGTGCTCATGTAATAGTAATATTGTGTTATTTATAGCATAGTAATAAAGCATTATTTTCAGCTATGCCCTTGTTCACTTTGTTGTAGCACGACTGCAAGAAAGCTGGGTCTGAAGTTGTCAAACAAGTCCAGCATCCTTTACTCAGTGGTCTTTTGTATCCTGGCTTGCAGGTGAGATTCCAGTACTTAGCTGAATTCATTTTAATCTTTATAACGTAGCAATTTTTTGCTGTAATAATTTCTTTGAAATTCGCATAAATAAAAACATATGTCCTACATCAAAGACAGTGACAGGATCTAAAATATTTTTGTATATTAATTAGTCTGCTTTTGCCTGTTCCTACTTACAGAATGCAAAATATGCACTCTTCAATTCTCTTCCTTTGGTTTCTTGATCAATAAAGTGCCACATTACATCGTATTTACTTTTAAAAATCGTAATATTTTTAATGTCGCCTTTTTTACTCACGTATAAGATGTTTTTTTAGTAAAAATTTTGAGACTATCGCCTTTTCAGAATTGTTTTGGTTTTAGTCTGTTGTTGTTTCTCATTCTTGAAGGTCGAAGTTTTCTGCCTTGTCGTCAAATGATTATCGTATATAGGTTTCATAATCTGGCCATGATTTGTCAATGCCATTAATGGCTCCCTTTCATTCCAGGCGTTAGATGAAGAATATTTGAAAGTGGATGCTCAATTTGGTGGTGTTGATCAACGGAAGATTTTTACTTATGCAGAAAAGGTTTGCAGATACTTAATTGTTTGTGTATGTATGCTAAAAGGAGATATGACTTAGTTAAACGACCAGAGCAGGATCGAAGTTCGGTGACCAGCTACACTGTAGGAAGATCTCTAGTTCTCCCTTGGTCGTTCGTGTCACTCACTCATTTTCTCTTCAGATTTTCTCATATTCAAAACAAGAAAGAAAGCTCTTCGTTTCATTGCAATTTTATTTTGTGATATTCTCTGCCCTTCCTTATATGATATTCATTTCATTAGTATATGCCGCAACTTGGGTATAAAAAGAGGATCCATTTGATGAATCCTATGGGTGAGTTTAACTTAAAGGAGAACTGACACGCAAAAATAAGTTTGGCTAAAACGGTAGTTTGTGACAAGCAAATTCCAGGATCGAAAAAATTTTTCAAATCACAGTTACCGTTTTTGAAATACAGGCGTTTTAAGTTGAGAAACGACAATTGTTCCGACAACTTGAGACTCGAGGCGAAAATCGTCACGAGTGGACGATCATCTTTGACGTCACAAGTGACATGTTCTCAGCACGTATTGTGTTTCTCTATAGAAACCTTTAACAAAATGCTGCGGACAAATGTTTATTTTGTGCATGTGAAAGGAGCCAATTTTTCATTTTTGACACATAATTGTCTTTTTCAATGGTTTGGGACTCTGAATCGGAGTTTTATTACACTGATTTCGAAACAAATGGAAAATTTCAGCCGTCTGAGTTTTTGCTACCAACCAGCGCTGCCGCTTGGGCAGACAGTCGTCCCATGGCTCAACAGTGACGATATTATAAACAAAGAACAAACTGGAAGTACAAACTGATATGGAATTTCTATTAAAAACAATGCTATTGCTACAATCTAAATGAGATCAGGTATCGTAAAACTAGAATTTCATTTCAGATTGAGGCGTCTTTGTCCAGACTGCTTTGTCTGTATGGCCTAATTCGCTGAAATGCCTATGATGACCTAAACGGAACTGCAAGTTATTTATTGTTAATATAACATTCTATGATTGTTTTTCAATGTTTCAAACGCGTTAACTGTATAGTGATATTGAATAGTAAAGGCGGGTTAAAAGTCGACTTGTGCGGATTTTATGCCATTTTCACCGGGCGTGAAGGGTTTCGGGAACTGATAAGTTACCTGGCAGTCGAAAGATCTGGATTTACGAAATAGGCTCTTAGCTCTTAGTCAAAGAACTTGATTTCTTAGTCGAAGAAAATGCTGTTAAGCTGTCATAGGAATATCAACTGGCACATTATATTCTTTTGCAAGCAATTTTGACTTGGGTGGGGGATGGTCTTTTTGCAAGACTAGGTTATTCCCTAGTATCTCAACCTCTGTTAAAATACAATAATCAAGTTCAGTGAAATTATTATTTAGTCACACTCGCAGCTCCCATCAACCAAGGTTTTTTCTTGAATTCATATTTCTGCACCCAAAGCAGGTTGCAGGATCGCTTTTACCGCTGTCTCCACTAGATTTCGTTTGTCTTTTGGCTACTGCTTCAACCCCCCACCCCCCATGTTGCGATTTTTTTGTAATTGTAAAAATAAAAACTTTGAAGAAACGGTATCAGTTTTCAAACAAAGTCGACTCCTTTTTTCACAAGCTTAGAGGTTCTTTCAATGTTTCAAAGCATGCTGGTTCGAAGATATCATGGCATGAAAATAAATTTTATGTGGATATAAGCATCTTAGCAGACATGTAGCTAGGATTTTCTAGCTTCTATATACTTATAAATGAAATGCCTGACAATTTTTTGTCTTTTCACCGCGGACTATTTTCAATAAAACACGAAACTTCACTTGTACTTTCACCGTTGCGGTGAAAGCCTTTACAACGGCATTGTTAACATGTCACTTGTGACGTCAACCGAGAATTTCAACAACTCCTGGCGATAATCTTGTTTCCGCTTCGGGAAATTCCCGAGTCCTGGCTGTGACGTATTTGACGGATAAAAGTGCAAATATCAGAAAAACGGCGAATCTAAGAAGAAAACTTTTTCCAGATTTGAAGTCAGCGACAAATTTTGCATCGAATAAGCCAAAGTTATTTTTGCGTGTCAGTTCTCCTTTAAGATTTTACATTAAGAGAAAAAATGATTAACACGATGTGTCAATACTCTGGGATTTTGATGACATTGTGGGTACCCTAGGAAGCTAAATGATGATAGTCGTGCATCAAAAGCACTATTTTCACGCTTAGCAAAACAGTCAGCACATTTTGCATTTCCTCCAGGTGGCCCATGCGTGTAATGAATAGAGATTCAAGAAAAGAAGCTATTTGCTAATGACTGTATATATTTTGAATGTTTATGGTTGTTATCAGAAAAACAGATCTTGGTGAAGCAGTGAAAATCTGTAATTACCTCTGTACCTAGCTTATTTGTTGAAATCGGTTTAGCCAAAACAGTTTAAAAGTTTAACTTTGCCATTTAGTGCATGGAGTAGGTTTAAGTATAGTCAAGAGAATATATTTTAAGTAGTAAAACCTGACCACCACCATAGTGTCTTAACAAAAGCTAAAGAAAGGATATCTTACTTGTTGTTCTTGGCTAGTTGTAAATCTTCTACTTTTTCTAGTCCCTGGGCTAACTGGTACAAAAATGAGTGCATCCGAAGAGGTATGTGATTTAATTAATGATTGTGAATATTGCGATGGCATGGAATTAGACAAGTGTATGTATTTAGCAAAATTGATTTACTTTACAGCTTTTCGTCTGGCTCAAGAATCTTTGCTATAATTCGCAGAGTTCTCGCAAACTCTTACAAATTGTTGCTGTGTTGATGCATCGAAGGCCTCTACCGTACATTGCCTATCACAGTGATTTTTACTGATTAAAACAAATTTTCTCTTATGCTTTTCGCATTTGATTTCGTATCCAAGCTCTGACCTATACCTGCATCAAATAGTTTGTAAAAAACTTCAATGGATACAAGGACATCAAAAGATCAATCTTCATCTCCCAAAGATAGCATCTACTCCAATGTGATCTCCATTTGTACTTTTCACCTGCATTCTAGCAGATTTTAATATTCTGATCATTGTAAATATTCTCATCAGTTAGGATGTAAATATTACAGCTAAGCCCCTATTCCAGATCAATTTAGGTTTCCATGAAAAAAGAATAATTTTCAGTCACCAAAGCAGAAAATGATTTTGAAGTGGTAGTAAATCTGCTTAAATCTTTATAAATGAAGCTTATACGTTCATAAAACTGGTTAGACATAAGTGATCCTTTCTTCTTTTATCTTTAAATTCTCGCAGGAAATTTTTGCATAATTTTTGTCTAGTCGCAGGAAGAAAAAGTTGTTCGTGCTCTGACATAGAGTCAAGTTTGAATTTACGCAGAAAATACAAGGATTTGCACTCCTTTATCATACATTAAGTTGCTTATATGTTCTTTAATTGATTTTTTCCTCTATAGAGAGTTTGTATGGGCAATCCTCTTGTAAGTTCCCATCTGCGCTTCCTTTTGTTTATGAATGGTCAGTGTGTCCATCAACGCGTAAACAACACATTTTTGTTTTGATCAAATCAGGACTCAAAGATTGATATTCTCGACAGCGCTGCTTCAGTGAGAAAGAAGATAAACAAGGTATTCAAGTAATTTGAA
Source organism: Rhopilema esculentum (assembly GCF_013076305.1). Next base: position 6,153,036 of record NW_027019328.1, read on the forward strand.
ACATATGTCACCGCTAATGGACATAATGAATATAACATGACTTTGATTGTCTCTCAACTGTGCCAAAAGATGCTCTTGATAAGATATATTTTCAGTTCACCTTTTATGAACATCAAATATTAATTCTATAATCAACGAACATGTTTATGGAATAAAAGATCTGCTACAGTATTGTTGCAGAAAAAAAAGCTTTGATGTTCAAGAACGACTTTTCTTAATTGAAACATAGCTAATAGCCTAAGTAGTTAGTAACTCGGCTATATCTCTCTGTTTTTCACCGTTATATTTTTCCTTTCAGTAATGAAAAATCACGACAGATAATACAATAGGACATATATTCAGTTTTATTCATAAAGTGCTTGATGTACGTGGAGCTGCACACGCTTCTGGTGTATAGAAAAGGGCTATTCTAAATTGCTACTCCAAGTTTTGAATTAATCATCAAGCGATTATCTGTTCTATTGGTATATGTATTATAATTTATCAGGTATATGATTCTAACTAGTTTTGGTTTAAGTAAATTTCTGATGTTAACCTAGCTATGTTTTCTCTCTAGGCGTTTTGTGAAGAAGGTAACATAACGGAAAACGGGGTGCTCTCATTTTGCAAGTTTGTTATGTTCCCGATTTTGGACCTGAGGCAAAACAGCAAAGGTACATATTCTGCCCCAGAAATTGTTCGATGCACTATCTCAAATTTTCTTGATAAACTTGTAATGGTTTTTCTTTGTTTTTTTCACTGTTGTTGGAGCCAGAGTTACTTGATGTTTTTATCAATCTCGGCTGTTTTTCATTGAGAATAGGTGCAGATAGCAGTCACTATCAGTAATAAACAAACACAGTTTGAAATTTACTTTCTAGTTTAATAGATTTTAGGGGTCATTTGCTTACGAATAAAACTCAGAGAGAATGCGAGCGATTGACATGACCTGGGCAGTAGGCCAAATTCTGCTAGACCTGCTTAATGAAAACAACTAGGTTGAAAAATGTTTCTTTATACCCATTTGAAGTATATTTGACGCCTTTACAGGTCCTTAAAGTTTTTAACGAGGTAAAAATTTTTCACAACGACTCCAAAATCGAGGAAGTCCTTTGACTAGCTGTCGAACAAAAGCTGGATAGTGCCTATTTGAAATTAAACAACTCAAGTCTCACCTGCCAGATCACATTAAGATAGCAATTTTATGGACATTAGCGCGGTGGGGAGGGGAGGGGGGTTGGTTGAATTTTCTCAACACTGCCTAGTACAATATCCCTTATAATTTCACAATTTTTGCAGCTTCTCCTTCCTTATGCAATTACCGGTGCTTTAAAGGTCCTCGGCTGCTGCGAGTTTCTTCTTTTTGGAGCTTAAACAGGTTACAATGATTATTTTCATCAACACAAATGCCACGTTGCGAGCTGCTAAAGATTGTAGACAGTTTTAGGCCATGGAAATATACGATCATGACGGACATGGTAGCTAGGGAGGGGAAACAACAAAAAATAACAAATTGATAGTAATTTTGTGAGACTTTGAAGAACTGTTTTTTCAGGATTTGTTATTGAACGCGATGCTGATAATGGGGGAACAGTAACATTCAAGGATTATCCCTCATTGGAAGAAACATTTTCCAAAAAGGTTTGCATATGATTTTTCTGTAGACGAAATTGAAGATGGATCTTTTTAATTCTTGGTTTATATTTCTAAATGGTGTATATTTTTTGCCACTGCCGTCCCTGGCCTGTGTAAAATCGTATTTTTTCGAAGCTGTTTGTTATGTTATTAAAAAATTAGAAAATTATTCATTAAAATCAAATAAGTCATGTATACGTATCACAAATGTATACTATAGTCTTTCAAATAGCATCATATGTAAACATAACATATCATCAACTGCTATAACCATTTGAACCGCTAGTCTGTAATTCTACGATCCAGCGAATGGCGTTATTAAGCTTTTTTCTATCAATTCAACGAACATCAGTTATTTATAAAGGTCTTTTTGTAATTTTGTATTTTTATGTTATCTAATACTGACATTAACACTTGAGATTAATTTTGAAGATTTCTATTTAATATATTTAAAAGCAGTTTACATTAGGAAGTTTTCCTGTTTAAAATATGATATATATTTGTAACGGCGTTCAGCGATATTCAGTATTTTTTTTGATTATCGATTATTCTTTAATTGCCAGCATTCTGCTCCTTGCATTTCATGTCATTCAGAAGGACTTCTGTCTTTTTTACCTATTCTGAAACAGTATGAAGTTTTAAATGCGACCTTTTTATCTATTTCTTAGGAACTTCACCCGCTGGACCTCAAAAATGGCTTGTCACAATTTATGAATGAAGTAAGTCCGGCTAAGGTCTCAAGAGACTTCTATAATCATAAATTTTTCAGTCACAACCATCTTTTTTGTTTCAAAGCTTTCTTTTTTGTATTTCCCTTATCATTTTTTCTTGAATCTTTGTTTTATTTGATCATCATTATTCGATATTCATTACTTGTGCATTTTGCAGTTGTTAGATCCGATAAGAAAGAAATTTGAAACGAAAGAAATGAAAGCACTAATAAATAAAGCATATCCAAAAGTTGAAAAGAAAGCAAGTGAGTAAATTGATCTTTGACGATTCCCTTAATTTGTATCTAATTTGTTGTGCGACTTTGTTAAATATTGTTAAATAAGTGTTGGCTACCTTATTAATAGAACAATTATTGTTCCACATGGACCTAATAATCTTATTGATGTGTGGCAGTGCACTATAATTTCTATAGTTACTTTCACAATGCCAATGATTATTAAATGTTAATTTATTAGCCTTGTACAATATCGTATCTAAATTGTATCACCTGTTTTGTGTCCTTGCTATGTCGTTATATTTCATAAAAAAGTAAAGAATTTTGTTGTGATTGCTATGAAATATATCTGATTGTTGCTATGGATGTGAAAAGTTTTCTTCTAACCATTTTATTTTGACTGGATAGCTTTTTAAAATACAATTTTGAACTTAAATAATTAAAATTTTCTTAACTGTATAAGAACAAATTTCCGCTAAACCCCATTAATCTGAGCTTTTATTCTTTCTTTATCAGAAGGGAAAGGTGAAAATCGGGAGGTGAATCCATCGAGACTTGACCTCAGGATTGGCAAAATAATTTCTGTGAAGAAGGCACGTTTACATCAGTCTTTTTGCTTCATTTTACATTTCATAAAGCACATGCATTAAATTAAGACTTATTTTATAATCAGGTTATGGGTTCATTCGATCTTCAGTTTTATTAGGTAGTTTTATCTGAAATACTTTGACTTAATGTTACTTTTTTGTCCAACAATTGAAGTCACGAACAATGTTTCCTATTTTTGTCGAATGTTTATTTTTTCAATTTTATTTGCTTAAAACACTGTTTGCTAAAAACAAACATTGTATCTCTTGTGACGAAAACAAACCGAGAATTAAAACTCGTTGCGTAATTGTTTAAACTTTGCAAGCTTTATGAATATTGCAAAATTCTAATTAGTACGTCTTTGTATCATTATCCACATACATAATTACAAAAGACGCCCTAGATTAAGGATTGTAACCTGTTTCTGTAAAATAGTTTACCAAACGCTGTTTATTTCAACTATGGTCATCGTCGTAGAGAATAAGAAACTGCAGTATTTCCAATTTATGATATTTAGCAACATCAGTTCTGAAGTTGTTAATTGTGATCATGGCTCTTGAAACATTGTTTCTCAAATGTTTCTTGAAACATTTGAAACATTGTTGGCCAAAGTGACCAAATGGCCAGATCAACCTTTTTCCTGGTTTTTTTTTGTTCTCAAATGAAACAATTAAAGATAGTTTACTAGATTTTACTGCTTAATTCAAAAACATGTTATCCAATATTGATTGGTTTTATTTAATCTTCATTCAATTTATCTGTGGATGACGAATTGCTAAACTAGGACTTAATTGAATTAAGAACCTAGAACCTCTTAACATCTTTTCTTTAAATTTTAGCATCCAGATGCCGATTCTTTGTATATTGAAGAAATCGACGTTGGCGAAGAGCGTAAGGCACCTTTTTATTTTATAGTGGTATTTAATATTATAGCCAAATTTTAAATCAATCAGAAGCAGCTTGGTTTTTAAACGGATAGTTTAAAGGCAATCTGTCACGACGTTGATTGAATATAAGAACAAAGGGTTTTTTTATTGTTTCCAGTCCCCCTTTAATTTATCGCATTGTGAAAAATATGACGGAGCGCTGGAATCGTGTTTAGGCTATTGCTCCAGCTATTGTTCTCTTTAACCAGTCCACAACGAGACAGATTGCCTTTAAGCTGTTAAGGAGTTAATAGTACCGTTTTGTGTCTCAATGTTTTGTAAGCACAGTCAGCTTCTGTCAACTACAATGTCTTGAATATCTTCTTTGTTTTAATGACGCACCTTTTGGCCCTTACTCGCCGTGGCGATCAAATTCTGATAGAATAAAGATACCGATTTCCCGACAAATTTTGATAAAACCTATGCGAAATAGACAATTTTCGATGCAGCCCTAATATTTTGAAAAGCTCCTCCTAAATTTCCAAAAAATTCGGTTTAATTTCAAATCATTGCGGATTTCCAGGGAGAGGTCGAGAATCTACAAAACATTTTTTCTAAACAGCGGAATCAAAGAGCTTTTCTTAAAATCTAAGAATTGTACTAATAAGGACTTGAATCCTCAAGAAATGTATTTACTAGATAAATTCCCCGACTGTCTGTTCAGCTTAAAAATTTCTGCTACTTTTAGGCCCAAGAACTGTAGTTAGCGGTCTGGTTGAGTATGTGACGGAAGAGGAACTAAATGGCAGACTGGTTGTCTTGATATGCAATATGAAGCCAGTTAATATGAGAGGTAAGCAGTTATTTGTTGTTGAGACCAATGACATTGTTAACGCTGATTTGACATGGGCTGACTTTGCTTCATACTACCAAGCCAACTCTTTCACCCCCCCTCCCCCAAGCCAACCCTCTTCTCCCTCCCAACAAGAGTTGTATTGCATACACTGAGTTGCGTATTGTCCTAATATGTTGTCCTTAAATGCTAAGATCATAACCGTCTTTTAAATCTAAACATTCCTCCACCTTGACATCAATTTTCTGACTATTTTGTAACAAAAGTTGTCGAATTTTTGGTGCTGAAAGGCGCTGTCAGTTTACTACATTACTATAAAGTTTGTCTCTACAATAAAGGGCTCACTACTGCGACGCTTCCGACATTGCTACAGAGCAGTGGCGTTGTGGCTCCTAGAAAAGGGCCGGGAGAAAATGATCATAAGGGGTCCCGCTCTTCATTTCCAATCACAAGCCACAGGTCACCTAAAATGGTGCGTACCTGGAAACCATGCATCAACGAAAAATTACAAAGACGCCAGTTTTTATCATCTTTAAAGACTCGTCGCTATTTTTATTTGGGGTGTATCCCCTTTTCTCTAATTATATTCTCTTTAACCAGAGTCGGCGCCGCGAAAAGTTTTTTTGAAATTAAGCCTTCTAGAATGGCTAAAAATGCACCCCCCCCTAAAATTTAACAAATTACCATACTGCTCAGAAAAGACCATTCGAGGATTCTCAGAAAACATCGATTATTGATTTTTAGAAAAATTTGGGAGGGGAGGATTCATGCGTGGAGGAAAGAAAGAAAGGGTGACCTTTGGTTCAGAGTGCACATCGATGTAAATAACAAAATGTTGGATTGATTGAGAGAATTTAAGTCCTGAACGCAAACGCGACAGAACACCTGAGGGCACTGCGAGCGAAAATGTTTGCGGCCATGCCCTTTAAATTGTTTTTTGCAGTCGTTTACCACGTTTTACAATTTTTCAGGCATATTTTTTTGCGTTCCTTGCTTTAGGAGGCCCCCTAAACCTGAAGGCTCTGGGGCAGTTTGCCCCTACACGTCCCCCTCTTGGCGGCCCTGTTCATATTCCACGTATCTCTTTCACAGAGGACTGTTTGTATATGTTGACCTCCTCTAATTCTGAACTGTGAACTTGAGTCTACATGTAAGGGAGGGGTTTTCTTACCAAGGATTTTATTCATATTAAATATTTTCCGGGGTTTTACAAACTTGCTTTTAAGGGGCCCAACGGGGATTTCCCGGTGTCCCGCCTAGCCACAACGCCCCTGAGCCTGACTCATAAAAAAGCATGCATTTCTTCGTAAGGATTCACTTTCATGTGGACTATCAAATTTTATCCTTGACATTGTGGTTTTAATCACACTAAAGCGCACCCAATTAACATTACAGTTGATTGGTGTTTTAGCCACCACAATTCCCCTTGATTAATTTCAAACGTTATGTCTGATTGATTAATGCAATCATATGAACCACAGACAGTTTTCCTCACGTTTTGTACTAATAAACCACGAGTTTGAGAATCATTACGATTCTTCCAGCGGTTAGAATTTGTATGACTCACGAGTGCTTTAGAAGCCGTAAAACAGTGCATAATTTGGTTTTTTATAAACCAATTATTTAAAAAGCTTCCTCAATTGCAATTAAAACTGTTATATTAGGAATATCAGTAAAAAAAATGGCTTTTAATATCAGCATACGTTGCCAAATTAGGCCTACTATCTAAAATACGTCCACCCTAGAAGCTGATTATAGCCTACAATTATTTTGCTATTAGTTGAAGAAAACATATGACAGGCGATTAAAAGCTCTGTGTATCCTATAGGGACACACTTTTCACTTAAACTGTCTCTTTTTAGTTCTAAATCAACTCTCATAGTCCAGAGTTTTAAAGACGTTGCTAAGCGTTAAAAAATTACATAAAATCCTTACGTTTTAAAAATTCATAGGCCATCTACCGACTTTTTTTCTTTGCAAGGTATTAAATCAGAAGCCATGCTGTTGGCAGCTTCAAAAACTGAGTGAGTTTGTCATATACATTGTAAACACTTTTAGTTTTTGAAAAGCTGTAAGTTATTGGTATGAAGCTTCTTTTTGTTTGAATGGTTGAAAGTCTTTCTTACTTCATATCACCCAGCTTTCTAAGTTGATACCTATGATCAAATTTTGGTTTGAAAAAATAACATTCTAACGTCACAGTTTCGATTACTGTTCTGACGTTTTGTACTGAGATGAGGAGAGTCTCTTAAAATGTTTCTGCTTTTTGCAGAGCCAGTTTTATTTTGATACCTTTGAAAAATATTATTAATTTATGTAAGCTTATTTGTTGCAAAAGACCTCGAGCGAAAGCATTTTTTGGTGTTTTGGGATCGGGCCTAAATTGTCAATATTTTTCAACTGGAAATTTATTTCGATGTCATTTTAGGACATTTCCTAACAAAGCAGAACTCAGTGAATAACAGAATAGATTTAGAAGACTTGTAAAAGAAAGATTTATTGAAAGCAATATTTTCAGTATAAAAGATTTTTAGAATTAACTTCAATGTACCCTGTCTTAATGTCATTTTTATTTGATTAAGGATGACCGGAAAAAGAATCGTTAAGCCATTAGAACCACCGGCATCATCAAAACCAGGTGATCGAGTCGAAGTTGAGGGGTATCAGCATGAAATGCATGGAGGTTTGTAAACATTTCTGATACATTTCACTATGAATAAAAAACAGACTCAGTTTACTATGTAATGGTAACAGACCTTTGGAAGGGGTGTAGTGCTAGGGGGCTCAGGGGGACCGAAAATTGGCAAATTTCTACTTTTGCTATTGTTTTTCGCAACATTTTCTGCAAGAGCCCCCCTTGTTATTTAGCTAGCACTACACCACTGCCCTTTGGTGGTGACTTACATCTGTAGCTAGGCTGTTAAGTAGTCTATCATGCTCGTAATTGTTTGTATCATGCTAGTATCAGTCTATCATGTTTTTCAATAGTTGCTGAAAGCTCACAGATAATACACGATTGATTTAGGCCATGAAAAAGTAGTAATCAGTTCCCAAATGTCCCGTATATAGAAAACATCATAACGAGGCAAAGTCAGAACAACAACTATAGTCGAAAAGGCATGTTCCAATGATTTTGCAAACACTTGTCCCAGTACTTTAAAGTCGCTTGAATGGTACCGTTTCTCCCATTTCTGGCTGAAGATATAAATGTTATGCATTTAAGACGTGAGCTGGCTAGACGTAAGCCTTCTTAGTCTTTTTCTCTTGCTTAAAGCATAAGTATTGATCCATGTAATATTTACTCAACAATTTATGTGGAATAGCAACCCCTTTCTACAATATGAAAAATTAACATACAAAACAGCTCTGGCATTTGTCCAAAAAAACCGAGGTTCTCTACTACCGACACAGCCCCTTGTCTAGATTTGATTTTCCATCTTGAACTATACTGCCTAGATAGAGCTCTAAACTTTGACGAAAATGTAATAGAGTCGAACATGATTCGAAGCAAAGTTCATGCATGTTATTGTCATTCAGGCACCGCGGACAAAGGGAGGCTCCCCCCCCCCTACATCTTGCAAAAATGCAAAATATTAAGAAATGAGCCGCTAGTAGAGCCTCATTTTATTCTTTTTTAGCCCCTGTTCTTTTTTAGCCTCCCCCCCCACTTTTCTCAACGCTCCGTGGTGCCTATCATTTTCCTTATTTATGGTCGTCACTTATTGGGCGATTGTCTATTTGACTCTGTTTGATTCCCCTTTTCTCTTTTTTCAGAACCTGACGAATCTTTAAATCCGAAGAAGAAAATATTTGAGACAATCAAGGTATTGTTATTATCCTGTTCTTAAACATTGTTTATTGAAAATTTTTTGGCGTTCATGGAGAAAGAAATTTCTTTCAATGACGTTTAGTACACAGCAGTGCATCGCTGTGATTTTCGTTAAAGCAAAAAAAATTACGTAAGCCGAGAAAAAATTGCATTTAAACCTATAGACCCTTCCAAAGAGAAATTTTCGGTTTTGGAGGATATTATTTCAGCGAAGAAATATATGTAAATATATGTGTTTAAGCGCAAAATTGCGCGTCGTCAAGAGTGTTATTTCCCCACGAACTATGCATTTATATCTACTTTGAACAGATGCTATTTTTTACTATCTTTTAAATGGAACACCTATGATATCAAGGGAAAATGCATTTGATCTGGTAACATATTAATGTCGTAATAACAAAGAATAAACGTTGTCTTGTGTTATAGTGATTACATGAGATCTCGTGAATGAATTCTAATGATAAGCTTTGCTGTTTCAATGCTTTCTGAAACCGGCTTTTCCGCAAGTCTTGTGCTTAGCTCTGTTGTACGCCATGATCATTTCACAAGATGTTTTCCATGCATTAAATTCATTAATTCAAGCTTTCCACATCAGTTCTTCCGTATTTTTGTGTTGCCTAATAACCAATCAACTTTTTTTCTTGACAGACTGACTTAATGGTTTCTGACGAAAATATTGCAGAATACAAAGGATGTCCCATGAAAACAAAAGATGGACCCATTACAGCAGTTTTGCAAAATGCAACAATCAGTTGATATTGTAGTAGGTCAGTTTTTGGAGCTAAGCTCTAAACTTGCAAATCTCAATAGAATTTATCATATCCATTCCTTCTTGTTCATATCTCAAATATATCTTTCTGAAGAACGGTAATCCACTTTTATTCCTCCAAGCAACCTGTTGCAATGCCCACTAAGAACTTGGAGGACCAACAGCTTTTTCATCATTCACATCAACAGTTTCCCATCTCCCCTTTATTGATCGATTTTTTTTCATCCGAGCTTAACTGGTATTTTAGAAACTATGATGGCTGAAGTGTATTTCCAGCATTGTTGGGGGACGCGGGGAAGGGGGTTACCCAGCTATTTCTAGAGATGTGAATTGATCAAGAATTGACTGAATCTCATCAGGTGTTCAAGGCATTTTTGGCAAGAATTGTAGATCCATCAAATGTGGTTAAGAGGCAAAATCTCGGAGGCTTTAATCGGGCCTAAAGTTATTTGGTGGTTCAATTCCTTTAGAATGATTGAAAAGATAGGCGATAGGCCTAATAAGGTTTTGCCTTCCTTTGCCGAACAGTTCAAGGACAGCAGACTTCCATTTTGTTTTCCAGTCTCAGTTTCAGCTATGACGTCTCTTGACTTGAACTAAACATTCGCTTCTGATAATGGCTTCATATAACGGTTCATTAGTTTAGATCGATGCTCTGTATTTTGGTGCAATATGAGATTACCTATAGTTTTATCAATAGTTTGCTATCACAGGGAAAAAAGTTAAAGAAGAATCCCGCTCTAGAAATATGAATCAAGAAATGACTGGAGTAAGGATGTGAAGAATATTTCAATATATATTTTAATGATTATTCAATGAACAATATAAACCAGTATAGGTGTACCACAGTCAGAAAAGGGAATGACCTGATGCGAAAGTAATTTAGAAATTTGGGGGATCCCAGTAATACTATGACATTTTGATCGCACATTGATGTAGGATAATAATCAATCTATCTTAGCACAGTGGAGACACCTAGAGACCTTCTGCTCTTTCGCCTTTATGTGACCAGATAAATACGGTCTCAAGTGCGGTTTGCCATATGACGTCACATGGATCTCGTGTCTGTGTTTTCTGGTGTATTTGAAATACTGCTAATCTGAAATCAATCTCTTAAAGAAGAAGCAAGTTGTGTCAAGTGAATGTATCAGTTTACTGTGTTAATTCGCTTTCGTTAATGCAACTAGAGCGAATATTGAAGGATCCACAATATTTTCGTTAAGGTCAGGTCAGCATAAAAGGCGTTCATATAGATTGATGGGTAGCTGATGGGTCTTCAGAGCAACAGTTGACTAGTCAAGACAATAAATCTAAATGAATGTATATGAGTCGAATAAATGATGAGCTGTTGTTAGAACAAGACACGGTGAACAGCTTTGATGACTACCTATGCTCAAAACGGGTATCAAACTTCAGCGATTGTTTTTTTCATTCAATGATTTTCTCAACAAAAATTAAAAATTTTCATAGTCTTTAAAAAACTCTTGTAATATCGGTGACATAATTCAATCCAAGGTATATAAGTTCGGTAATTGAGGGCTCCCGATCGAAAGGTGCCCTTTTGTTCTTTTAAAAGTTCCATTATAAGATCACAGTTTTTTTTAAATTTTGAATGTCCTTTTACTGAAGAATATAACTCAGCCCTCTTAAAGCTCTTATTGCAATTTTTCAGCTCTACACCATTTGGGGAAACCCTCTTGCAGCATGCTCGTAAGGGAACTATCACATTTGTTCCTAACTGCTTTAGGTGTCTCCGATATTTCATTTTTTCATTCAGTTGACGTACCTAGCTACCAAATTGGTTTTTCTTGGCAGTGATTCTCAAAATTGTTTTTTCCTGGTAGTCATCCTGAATTTTACAATAGAGCTGTTTTTCCAAGTGATGTTGCTTTGATTCAATTTGACCTGCCTGTATAAAATATATGAAGCCTGTTTGTGGCAGGTTCTTGTTAGTTTGGGTCATCACCAAACCGACGTTTCCTTCATAACCTGCTGAGTGTTAGAAGAATGTAGCTTTCAGTACGAATTATCTTTTTCTGCTCTTTATTTAATGAAATGATAAAATGCAAACAACAAAAAAACTTAATATAGATCAAATGTAGTGTCGAAGGGCAGCGCACTGTTTGTGCCTCAGAAAAAAATTACATGTTATCAATACACCAATTCAGCTTACAGCCTCATTTTGAAAAATTCTTCGAATTTTTGACCCAAGTTTCGGATTGAGGGCAAGAGTTTTAGTCTATTTGGATGGAAGTTTTCATTGTGTTATTCCTCTCGATATCGGTTTTAAGATGACATAAAGATAAAAAATTTGTAGAGGATTTGACCTTGATTGGCGACTAAGGAGGTGAAGTTTCACCCGGAAAGATTTTTGCGAAGAAATCTCTTTCAAGTTTTCAATCTTAAGTTCTCCGTAAAATCTAAAATACAAGCAAAAACAATATGAAAAATTGTATCCGGTTGAAAAGTATGGTGATAAAGCCGAATCTGCGGTCAAAGAATTCGTACAACGAAGTTTAGAGTTCCTTGCAAAACGAGGCCGTATGTAAAATAGGTGTATTCAATTGAGAAAAGTGTGGCTGACAATCAGGATGTGAAACGTTTGATTTGTACTTTAAAGCTGTTATTTTTTACCACTTATTTACCTAGGACTGTAGACATTATTGTTCCTTGAGAGGGGGGGGGGGGGCTTATGCCTCTCCAACAATTATAGAAATCCTCTGTTTTCAAGTCAATATCCCTTTGTTAATAGAAAAAGCGGAATATTTTTATAAATAACTTTCTATAAATAAGTACAATCGATAAACCTCACAGTAACCTTTTGTGAAGATCATGTTTACCATTTCTTCTAGTAGCCAGATTATGGTTTCTCTAAACCAGGTGTAAAAGCCTCTAGGGTTGTTATTAATTTCGTTAATAATCCAGTTGCTGTTAAGCTTATAAGACAGTTAATTTTGAATTTTTGTTTTACATCGATGTGAAATACAAAAGGGTGTAATCAAACGGAATCTTAGTTACAAGGGAGTTGGAAGATGGGTGTTACAGTTTGTATGTATTAAAGCGTTCAGATATAGATCCATACAACAAATACCTTCAAGTTTTGAATAATTTATTTATTTATTTATTCATTTCATAAGGCCTGTAGGCCGACTAACTGTAGACATTAAAATACATTATTAAAAGACCTCGTTTATTTTAGTAGGAATTTCTCAATGAGCATTTAATTAATTACTACCAAAAGTATGAATTTTTTGTGGTAATTCAATAAAACGCCATAGGCAACCTCAGATGGCAAAAATCATCAAATTGAGGGGTCAAATACGAGAATTTACGGTAGCAGTGAGGGCTTATTGACAATTTGTAGTTCTAGGGTTAGGGTGGGTGCTTATTCGAGGGGGGCTCTTTCGAGGGGGGGGATCTTTTCGAGGGGGGGGGGGGGCAATTCGAGGACCTACGGTATACCAATTTTTCACAAAATTTCCGCGATACGCCTATTTATTCTCAGTAATTCTTTTCTCTTTACTGTTTTTACTTTTCGACGCTGATCTCTTTCAACAGACACTTTTGAATAAAGGCGATACTGACTGTAGACGTCATTAGGCATGTTATTTAGTTGAAAAACGATTTCACAGTAAAATTTCGTAATCGAAGGCAAAATTTGTTGGACGAAAAGCAAAATTTTGTTCCCAGATTTGGTGCCTTCATATCTAGAGACCATATTGCAAGATGTTTTCTTGCGTAGTAAGTAAAGCCTTTTAAAGTCTGCCATTCATCATAGCGAATATGCTTAAATATACAAAAAGGTTGCTGAATTCAAGGCTAAGTTTCACTTCAGAAATTTAGGCAGGTTTCACTTCAGAAATTCATACATTAAAATGAAAATTATCGATCGTAGCCTGCCGGTGTATTTCCTTTACCACACCCTTAACCATAGACCGAGATACAACTTTTTGTTTGGGGGACAGCCTTGATAAATAAGTGTAAAAACAGCTATATTTTACAAAATAAAAGTATTTTACTTGTAATACTTAAGTATTTTGGGGGGCCAGGCCCCCCGGCATCTCGGTCCTTGTCTCAAACTTTCAAGTTCTGGGCATGCCACGGATAACATAGTCACATTCTCCTGTGACTTCGGTTGAAGTCTTCCATTCAACCCGGCAAAGACCAGCACCGTTCATACCACAACTATTGCAAGGGCAAGAGGAAACAATTAATTTTTCCCAAGATTGGCTTGATTTTCCTTTGGACCCTTTGTTAACCTTTTACGACTTCATCCCTTGAGAGGTATATGTAGAGCATTGAACATCAGAACGTTATTAGATACACAGATTATGCATTGAAGACAATACCGTAAGCTCGTGGCTCTTCCAACTTAGATTTTCATCCAAAGGCTAACCAAGAATGGCTGTCTGCCATTATCGTCGTGTCACCTAACAGTTTAACCGTTGAAAGAAGTGTTTCTGCATACAACATTATATATTTATAATTAAGGGAATCAACATTAACAAATAAACTGTTCATTGCAAGGAATGGCGTCCCAACATCAAAGTTTGACACATGGCCAGCCATTGCAAGATTTTTTCAGAGAAAAGGTCGTCGTGAATCAAACCCAACTATTGAAACTTACAAAAATAAAGAATTTGTTTCTAAGTTTTTTTAATGGATTTACTGGGACTTTGATCAGACATATATTTTCACTTTTGAATAATATCATAACTTCAAGTGTCAACACAAAGCTGTTTCATTTCGTTTGAAATACGAAATGAATATCTTTGAAGTATGGGATCATAAAAGCTTCCTAGAAGATACCCCATATCTCCCGTTTTTTCTTGTATATCCCGTCCCTTTTCAAAACTTGCCCCCTACTTGAAATTTCTTAAAACAAGCTGCGTGAGGGCAGGGGGTCCACACCGCACCCGATACCCCATGTTGGAGGCGTTCTTTGTCTCCTTCTCCACCTAGGAAATTGGAGAATTTTTTCTCTTTCCTGGTACCCAGGGTATTGAAGGTCGAACCACCTAACAAAAACAATTGGTTTTGCACATGCGCAGGTACTGTCATTGGTGGAGGTCACAGAGAGGGTGGGCCTAAGGACTGAAAGTCTGAAACACCTGAACAATTTAACTTTCAAGCCTTGCACTCTTTATAAACTACAGTGTTGCGAAGGTTTATAATAAAAAAGAGAATGGAATCATTTCGTGACCCACTTAGTACGTTGACAGGGATCGTGGAGGCGACTTCGCTGAAGAGGTGGGCTACAACTGACACTCCATATTATCCTGAACTTGAAGAAGAGAGGGTTTCGAGGTTTCCCTTCAGCTATGGAATCAACGATAAAGTAGTATTATGGTAAGATAAAAACCTTAACAAGTAGACTTATTCTGGTGTTCTAAAAACCATCGAAAGATAGTTTCCAGTTTAAAATCGTGAAATGACAAGTGATAACACATTTTCCTGCCGTGACACAACAAAGCGCATTTTTTTAACCCATCCCCATACAGCAACGAAGCCAGGAAAACGCACACAGTAATTAAGATGTAGATAATATTTTTTAGCAATTTGAGTACAGATTTTACCCACATAGTAGAGGAGAGCCATGCATCAACACAGAAAAATTCCTTTCAAAATTCATTTACCTAGTAAAGAAAGAACCCAAAAGGTTTACCTGCCAAATGTGTTTCACCAGCCTAATATGTGTTCTTATCAGTGTTCACCCCTTACCTGTATAATGGATTCTAACTAGAAAAATTATGAAAAATGATTGTGGGAATGAACAGGGAGGCCAGAACCACCAAAGGGCAAGGAGGGGCATGCTTGAGTAAAAGGGCATTTGAAAAATAACTCCCTGCTTCTACGTATTCCTTCTACTAATTGTCATTTTGTTTCGATGTTCTGTAGGTATCTTGAACATTGGCTATCTTTTAGCATAAGAAATTATTTCACAAATTTTGAGAAATGTTGTCATGAATTAGGCACTACAATCAGAATTTCATATGAATCTCCCTGATTATTATAAATGGCCGGTTTCAACGGCACTTTAATGAAAAGGTTACTCTGGCCCCCTTTCCCCTTCTTTCAAAAGGCAACAGGGGTGGTTGAACCCCTGTGCTCCCCTTCTCCGGCATCCCTGGGAATGAAAACAGCGTATCAGATGTTTAGCAAAATGTTCATCTTTCTTTGCAACATTCTTTAAAGGAAAAGGAGGAAAAGGGAGATCAAAATAAGGGTAAACATGCATTTGGTATAAGCCCCATATCAGTGTTCCAACTACTTTTAGTGGCCATTGTAGGCATTAAGTCAAAAGACTTCTGGGTGGGGAACATGGATATGCAAAAAACTGTTTCGTTTAGTTTGAGATGGGGCTCAGAATATATTGACACAAAATATTTGTAAATGGTGGATAATTAATTAAGGTTCAAGCTACCCTGGCCTCCTGACTAGTGTTCTTTGTTTAACAGTGTAAGATGGGCAACCATGGCCTGGTAATCATTTTTATGGCCTGATAATCAAATTATAAGGAAAATTAGGGAAGCACTATACCAGGAGATTATTAGTCCATATGTACTCTGCAGATGATTAAGTTCCTGATATGTAACATTATAGTACTCTTAACAGAATATGCCTTCAGCACAGGGGCTGCTCTTATGTCATTAGTCTTCAGACAAATCTCATTCTTGATTCCCCCCAAGGGATTTTCAAATATCTTAAAAGGACTTTTAAGACTAGTCACTATATAGTAATATTATTCTGGTACATTTGTTTTATTATATTTTTAATTTGTAGTAGCAGAACTAAAAAAAATAAACACAAAATGAACTGAAGTGAAATACACCTCGTTTTATTAATTTTTCTTTTTCATATAAGTAAAAGTTTTACACAGATATTTGGAAGCCTTTGTTTTGAAGGAATAGCATATACATGCAAATTTAATCAAGATATGTCAATATACCTTGAATATGCATGTATTTGCTTTTTAATGGCTTTGAAAAAAGGAAATATTTTGAATCTTACTGAAGCTTTTCATCTGACACTTTTCAGATTATACAATGTCAGAACAAAGACTGAAAGTCTTAATGGCATTTCCGAGGGGGAGGGGATTTTGGTAGTAAAAGGGGTGATTTAGGTAGTGAAATTACATTGATGGTTACTCTTTGATGAATGGAATCGATCATTGGCAACTTGTATATCACTAAAATTGTATATCTTTCCAAATTGTGTCTTTTGGTGTATTTTAGGTGAATTGTGCATGTTTAATGCCAGCATGGCTCTTTATATTACAGGGAAGGTGATGCTACAAAGCTAATTACAGATTTGATTGTAAACCCAACCAATGAGTCACTGACCGATAAGAATCCACTTAGTGAGAGAATACACAAAGTAGCTGGTCCTTTACTGAAGGAGGAATGCAGAAGTAATCTTATAAGTGAGTAATTTTTATTCAAATCAGTTACAGTATTTAATGGGGTAACTGGATAACAGTAATGAAAGTTTTACAAAATTTGTCTGAGTACAGTAGAAACCCGCATAAAAGAACCTGTTTTTATAAGAACATTGAGGCTGAAATTTAACCTTTAAAACCCCATGATTAAGAACCCCCAGGAGGCTGAAAATATGTATATATAAGAAAAAAGGGTTTTTAGAGTATATTAGGTTATGGTTGTTGCATTCTAATTGGACAATCTAACAACACAAATTCTTTAAATTGGTTGAAATTTAACTTAAAAAAAGCTGGTTTAAGTGTGTCCATTAGAATTCTTGCGGTGGAAAACATTGTTAATGTATACAAGGCCTGTATGTATATAAGAGCCTGAACCTTTTAGACTGGAATTTAG
This sequence comes from Rhopilema esculentum, assembly GCF_013076305.1. Next base: position 6,170,333 of record NW_027019328.1, read on the forward strand.
AATAGCAGCCTGTTAATTAAGAACCTATTCTGGCTGCCAGACAAAAACCTAGGTTCTTTTATGCAAGTTTCTACTGTTTTTTATATTGAACAGCTAGTTTTTATTGAATAGCTGGAATATTATAAAGGATGATAGGAAATAGCACTGTAGAAAGCAAAATAAGTTTGCTGGTAAACTTTGTTACTGCTGACCTTTCAGAACAGCTTGTAACTCTCCTTCAGATAATATAGATCAAATGCATTTTAATTTCCTATTGCCGATATTGCTTAAAGAACATTGCTTATTGTGTATTATTATGTCAGCATCAAGTAATCTAGTAATACATTGCCTAGAGAACATTGCTTCTGAGCAATGCCTTGTTCAAAGCTATTTAGAATTTATTTGCTTGGCTCTTAGAATGTTGATTATTGTAATATAGTATTTTGTATTTGTAGTTGTTTCTACCTAGTATACAAAGGTAGATCTTAGGACACTGAGAAACTTAAGCTTATCGAGCAGTGTCCTGGTCCTTCCTCTCGATGTGACCCCACCTGGTGGTTCCTATGCCTGAAATTACAGTTAGCTGGCGACTCTTCTCACTCTTGGTGAAAGTTTGGGCATGCCAGGTGTTTGAACCAATTGCTGCATAAATTGGAATCCTGTTGTTGTTCTGATATCTGACTGAACAAACTATAAAACCAAGTTATTTCTCAAATTTTGCAATAAAATATATAAAATTTTTGTGAACTAATTTAAAACCTATGGAAATTCTATTCAGGTTGCAGAACAGGACAAGCTAAAATTACAAAAGGATATGAGCTCCCAGCTAGGTATGTTTCTCTCATTTTTTGCTGCTTTTTTGAGCTTTAGTTCTATGCACAGTGCAATTTTTACTGAAATTTTATGTGTGATTTGTTATAGGAATCAAGGATAATCATTTTCTTTATCAACATCACTTTGACTTTTTCAAAAAATGTATACACTTTATTGTTTTAATAGATTAACGCATGCAGATGAAGTGTCACTGTTTGACATTAATATTTCTTCAATTTAGTCATGAGTAATCTTTCAGGAATGCTTTTAAACAGTTATTATGTGTGGTATATTTTCTCAGATATGTTGCACATACAGTTGGGCCTAGATATAATGTGAAATATAAAACAGCTGCAGAAAGTGCGTTGTACATGTGCTACAGAAATGTTCTTGGACATGCAAGGTTAGTTGGAGCAACCTTTTTTCACATTGTTCAAATTTAGTGCGAAGCGTGCAATTCATATGAGACTGATCAATTTTTGACTAACAAAGACATCTCGTTCCTGGATGAATAGTTTGTTTATTTTGGCTGAAATTCAAATCACATCTCTTTGGTTTGCTGTATCTGATACTTTGATGATGAACAAATAATTTTTGCTGGTAGACTAGATAGAGTATGTTTTCTTGACGTAAGAATGAGGTAAGAATGAAGGACATGAAACAAGTATACAAATGCAGCTGCAAAGAAAAGACTTTGAGGAAATTAAATGTGTATCATAAATATATATGTATATATTTTGTGCCAAGTACTTCTAAGTACTCTTACAATAGCAATCTTTGGTTAAGTATCTCAGTATTTAGTAAAGCACAGTCTCAATATTTTTGTAAAGAACTTACTAGCTGCATGACGTGGATATCAAAACAACTTGGTTATTACGGTACTAAAATCTGCTACCTACGTAAATTTGTAACTTTCTGCCACCTCAAATCTGTTATCTGCTAATTTCTTTGAAGTTGTCATTTCTACATCCCCTATCTCTATTTGTCCTTTACACACCACTCTTTGTCTCCCTCTTGCTTTTAAAAAATGATCTGCTACTTCTCGACTTTTCTCCTTCACCTTTTCTCTCCATAACTGTTAAAAGACATTTCCCTTAAAAGCAAGTTGGAAATTTCTCATTACAGAATAAATTTTCTGCTTTTGATGCCTCTTGTATATCAAGTTACCAAAGATGTAGTTATTTACAAGGGGCTGAGGGACTCAACCCTACGAATTCCTTGAACGAAAAGCCTATCACAAAAGTATCCGATATGCCAAGGAATGGAATGCATTTAATTCCTTATGATCGTTTCAGCTTTAATTCTTGTGAAACAAACTGCAAAACGGTCTTGTACTGACAAGCTGTCAACGCAATTCGTGATGCAAATCACTCCAGATGAAAATTTTTGATCTTCTCATTGACGCACTTGTATCGTATACTTCTTACTCCTTTGGAGAGGTGAAGTGTCGGGATGTGCTTCAAACTTTGATACTGGTGCCTGTTGCTTGCCATACTTTAATTCGTGGTTAGCCTTGTGATTTCATTTGGATTCCACTATTTGAAAGGAGATTGAATTTTTAATTAAGAGAGAATTAATGTAGATTTAATAGAGACTTACGAAATAATTGAAAAGTTTAGGTCATTTTTGTAATGTCTGCAAGCAGGCTTAATATCAGTTTGTCTTATTTGAAGGGAGCACCATTTAAAGTCACTCGGATTGTCAGTGATACACACAACAAGAAGGGGATATCCACCTGAGGAAGGGGCCCACATTGCCCTAAGTAAGTCTGACAAATACATTTTCATGTCATTAAAAGCAAACTTTCGCTAGTTTTTCCCCAACAAGTGTGTGGCAATTCTCTTAGATATTTAGGTTGTTCCTTGCGTTGACTGATAGGCTCGTGTCAGAATCCTTTCTCTGTTACTGCAACCAGACGACGAAGTACCATGTCTTTGCGGCCTTATTGGCACTAAATATAAACGTCGCCACACTACATGGCCTTATTCAACCACACTGCCAAGGCTGTATTACTGAGCGTTTTATTCTGTCACTGAATTAGACAAAGAAATCCTTGACCTATGCTTTTTGATTGACTCTAAAGATAGACACAACCACGTCGAACTGATTTTCATTTGTACTGCATTTTTTTATCAATTGATATGCCTGGAGAATGACGTATATTGTTAAAGCCTGTCGTTGTGGCTTCATGAATCATCAGCTTGAATTATGATAACTTTCAATCGCAGGGTATGCTCAAAGTCAATCCGTTGAAAAGCTAGTGGATTAATAGTATTATTTTCGCCGTTTACCAAAATCAAATCGATAACACAGCACAATTTATTTGCACTGTTGGGCCCACAATTCATTTGCAAAGTTTTATACCCAGAGTTTATTGAGCGTCGCCCGATGAAAACCAAGGTTTTAAGCCCAGAGTTTCGTGAGCGTTGCCCGATTGAATCATGAAAACCAAAATTTAAACCCGGAGTTTCCCGGGCGTTGCCCGATTGAATCATGAAAACCAAGAATTTAAGCCCAGAGTTTCGTGAGCTTTACCCCTTTTCTTTTTATGTTTCTTTCCTTGCCTTATTGCAATCTTTTTTATAATTTCAGGGACCGTGAGAAGATTTCTTGAAAAAAACTTCGATGCTTTTGAAGTGGTTGTTTTCATCGTTGAGCCTATTGATGAGGTATTTATGGCCCTGATTAAAAGTTACCGAATTTACTTTGTACCAAATTGCGCACTTGATACAAGATAGGATTTTTCACACTTTGCTTCAATTGTGAAATGAAAAAATCCCGGAGTGCTGTTTTGTTTTATTAAATGACAATTTTTGGATCCGATCTCGGTCAAAACGATATTTTTGGATCTGATCTCTGTCACAACGATATTTTTGGATCTGATCTCGGTCACAACGATATTTTTGGATCCGATCTCTGTCACAACGATATTTTTGGATCCGATCTCTGTCACAACGATATTTTTGGATCTGATCTCGGTCAAAACGATATTTTTGGATCTGATCTCTGTCACAACGATATTTTTGGATCTGATCTCTGTCACAACGATATTTTTGGATCTGATCTCGGTCACAACGATATTTTTGGATCCGATCTCTGTCACAACGATATTTTTGGATCCGATCTTGGTCACAACGATATTTTTGGATCCGATCTCGGTCACAACGATATTTTTGGATCCGATCTCTGTCACAACGATATTTTTGGATCCGATCTCGGTCACAACGATATTTTTGGATCCGATCTTGGTCACAACCATATTTTTGGATCCGATCTAGGTCACAACGATATTTTTGGATCCGATCTTGGTCACAATGATATTTTTGAATCCGATCTAGGCCACAACGATATTTTTGGATCCGATCTTGGTCACAACGATATTTTTGGATCCGATCTTGGTCACAACGATATTTTTGGATCCGATCTCGGTCACAACGATATTTTTGGATCCGATCTCTGTCACAACGATATTTTTGGATCCGATCTCGGTCACAACGATATTTTTGGATCCGATCTTGGTCACAACCATATTTTTGGATCCGATCTAGGTCACAACGATATTTTTGGATCCGATCTTGGTCACAATGATATTTTTGAATCCGATCTAGGCCACAACGATATTTTTGGATCCGATCTTGGTCACAACGATATTTTTGGATCCGATCTTGGTCACAACGATATTTTTGGATCCGATCTCGGTCACAACGATATTTTTGGATCCGATCGGTGATTTGAGGTACGCATAGGGTCATGAAAAATGCTACGCATGTCTTGCGGTTCAAATTGCTGCTTTCCAAAATTCTCGCTCAAACTACTTTTTTCTTGGGTTTTTAACTAGCTTTTGTTGCAGTTTCATTTCTATCCTTTTTACTTCACCAAAAAACTTGCCATCTTAACAAAAAAGGTTTCCGAAAAATCCATGCTACGAAGGAATTCCTTCATTTTTATTAAGATTGCCCTTTGCTAATGCGCCAGTGTTAATAAAATCTTTTTTGGGCGTTTTTTCACCCTATAAATGAGATTTTCTAAGTATGCAAGGTTATTGAAAGTGATTTGTAATCTGTTATGTTTCAAGCCTATGGCATTGGCATGAGTCACCAGAGGCCTAAACGACCACAACACACGTGGTAAATCTAGGATCGTGTTTCGCTATAACCGTTTCGAAATCCACTTTGCGAGTCATTAGGCTATTGCCTGTCGGGCAGTATTTCTGCCATTTAGCGCTAATGAGAGACTGTTACCTTAAAACGGGTAGCTGTTAGGCACGTTACTCGTCTGCAACATGTAAGTTAGTGGTGTATCCCCCCCCCCTCAAAGTCTCTTTTATTTTTGGCAAAAATCATTTTTTATTCCAAAGACCTCATGGTAGTCGCGACTTCTCCAAACTCTGAGCCCATTATCCACGCTCAACCCCTGTCATATTGTTGGATCACACTTACAGTAAGGAATATGATAATTTACAGAACAAAATGTTTCATGTCAAGTGTCACGAAACCAGTGCGGTCATAATGTCATTTACTAAGTTGAAGATGTTTTCACGTGAAGTATATAGCCCTCTCCAGACCTTCAGAGTTATTTCTTTTTACAATGTCATCAATAAAAAGCTCTTTTCATTCTGAACAATTAGGAGCATGTTCTAAAGAACTTTGTCCAATGCAAGAATTTCCAGACTTTTCGGACTGATTAGGTATACATTGATCGCAAGTGACATATACTCAGAGAAAAATTTTTTTGCCAGTTGTTGCCAAAAAAATGTGAGGACCAAAAGACATAAAAAGCAGCTGATATCTCAACCTTCGATAGAAATCGACATCGTCTGATTGCCTCTACCAACTGCTGCCGTTTTTGTGACCCCAATTAAGGCATTTGAATTCTTATTTGATAGATGCGACTGTCTCTCTCAGAAAATCAAGTCAGCTAAAGTTAGCCTTAGTTGAAAACATTTTATTAAATCGACATTGTTTTTTGTCTGCTTATTCAAAAGGTGATTGATTTTTAGTGTGCGGGCATTTATGTATTCAACTTTTACACTTTATGCCTGGTTTCCATATCGCCATAAGTGACGGGGACGCGTCCTAGAAACGGCGATGCTACGGGAATGCTTGGGGTAATATAGGAACATTTTTTAGGCGACGTAGCCGATGTCCCCGTAATATCACGGAACATTTTCAATCTAGTGGAGTTCAGAGTTTCTTCGGAGTTCAGTTTGGAGACAAGTTTCTTCGTCGGTTTCCATATTGTCGTAAACGACGAGGACGCGTTCACGTTATGTCGATGATGCAACGGCGACTTGTCCCCGACAACATATGAACTTGGCTCCCATATCTGCGTAGGTGTTGGGGGCACGCTTGCAATCTGGCGCGTATTTTGAAGTAAACAAAATGGTGGAAACCGTGCTTAAGATGAATCAATGTATTAAACTACAGGCTTTGTTGATACTCATTGTCAAAATTTATATCAAAAGTTTTGGAAGCGGATATCATAGATAGCATCACAAATTTTATAAAACTTATCTACCAAATTGAAAATGTTCAGTAAGGTATGTACAAGAAGCTGCTTTGCGGTGAAAGCTGCGCCGATGCCAAGTTTTCAACAGACCGCATTCTTCAGAAACTGCGCCTTGATCTTCAAAGTAAAATATGTTTGGTTACCGGTAGTTAATGTCATAACTTACAAAAAAGGTGCGGGGAACAGGCCCCCTTTACGGAGGCAGCCGGCGCCTCTAGGGATTTTCAGCTCTGGCCCCCCAATTATAAGCATTAGTAAAATAATATAGACAAAACACGAAATGCTTATCAAGAGGCTTTCAATTCATTTAGACTGAGGTGTCATGACACCCAGAATACCAGCTTCACAGTAAAATAACAGATATAATGTTTGCTTGGGGCCCATGAAGGTTTGCTTGGCCTCCACCTGTTAGTTTTCTAACTAAAAGTGAATTCGGTCCGTTACGCCACTGCCACTGGACCCCTTTTGCGTGGGCCTTTGCTCTGGTAAAGAAGCCTTCCTTGATATTTTTAACAGTATTTAGCAGATTGTTATTTAGCAGATTTATTATTTGTCAAAATAGTTTCAAAAGTTGATTAGAGAAGCCATTCAAATGTGTGAATGGGAAACATTAGCACGACCCATTTCAGTAAGGCCTTTGAAACGCATTTTCGTTCATTCATTCAGCGAAATCAAAAACATTTTTTATCCACACTTGTAAGAACATTATCGGCATTAATATTTATGCTGTGAAGGCTCGAAGTTCAAAAGGCATCATTTGGGGATACCAGTTTAGCGAACTCTTTCCATCTTTTTCAGTTTTTTAAAACCGGTTTTGTTCAACGTATCTCTAACGGAGCGGGGAACGGAGCTTCAACGTTGCTGGCAGTTGGGAATCTATGTCCAGAGGCGTCGTCTTTATTATCTCCTTGCATTGTGTTTCTCAGCCCGATGCGCATTTTCTGCTCACAGTTACTTTCAAAAGCGTGGAGGTTGTAACATTATATTCCATCTGTCACCTTACAGTCCTTTTTCACTGGATCTCTGTTCTTTTTCTCATCGTGTTAAAATGAATGGGAAGCAAGACCATTCATTTCCCATGCTGTTTACTGTATGCATCAACCGAACTAACAAAGATCTCATTTGCAAAAATTTGAGTTTTATTTGATAGCAACCTGTTATTAGCTGGCACTTTCAACGCTTTGCTTATCCAGCTGCCTCATATTCAAACGTGTTTGACATGAGGAAATAAAAATTTTCTTCGCTGCTAGACGGGTGCTCTATGATTCAAAGGTTTTCAAAGGGGATGTCACAATGTTTTCATAAGTTATGCAATACAGCATTTCGATAACCTTATTAAGACAGCCGTCTGCACTGACTTTACATGCATAATTTATGATAATTAGATACCGTATCTGGCCTATTAATTGCTTTCATGCAAGTTGGCCTAAGCATAGAATGAATGAACAGCCTACTTTGTTATGGCTTTGCTGGCATTTTGATTTAAACTGCTCTTGTTTGACCTGCTTTGTAAAGATTTTTCAGAGAATCTTTTCAGTCATTTCAAATTCAATTTTTTGTTTGATACGTACTGCTATATTTTTGGCCTGATCTGTATACGTCTTTGAACTAAATTACCTAATCATTTTTTTGCTTCTAATTTCTACAGCACTGATATTTGCCAACTTGCTTTGAGCCCATTGCAAAATTTCCATCAGCGAAATTTTAGCGTAAAACCGCTACGAATGCTTCACAGTTCTCGTAGCGAGGAGTTTTTGATGAGCTCTTTTACTTCATGTTCTCACTACGTAATATCGAAATCTGTTTTTCAAGTGTGTATGAAACAGCACGGCTCTAGCTCATAATCTTTAATATACATCAACTGATTGTTCCTACTTTTGAATGTTAAGGATCATGTAACGTGAACTGCAACTGTGTACGAAGTCGTGTGAATTAGAATAGTATAACAGGATTATCATCAAATTCATGCATGTAATGAAATAATATCTTGATTTTAGAGCATCTATAAGAGATTAATGCCGCTGTATTTCCCAAGAAGTAAAAGTGAGGAACAGTATGCCGCCTCGCTGCTGCCACAAGACATTGGTATGTTGTCAAGCAGATATATTTATTGTTGCGGTGGCAAAGCGTGAACCTCTCAACTGGCTACCGTATATATTCGATTATAGGCCTAGGCTTATGTATAATCATTTCTTGTCCTGTTTTGCTGTGGCTTATTATGAAGGGCGGCTTATAAACGAGGGTGGCTTGCATTATTCTATCTATATCCAGATTCTTTGTCCAGAGGTTGAACTTCTAGTCCATTTTTAGTTCAAGTTCACAATAAAGTTTTTATCAGTTTTTGCGTACGTCATTGCAAACCTCTGCATGGTTTTACGGGTGAAACTTAATCAAGAGTTGCTTACATTTTTTTAAGAACTCCATTTCCTGCGGTTTTGAATCGAGGGTGGCTTATAAGAAAAGGGCGGCTTATATTCGAATTAATACGGTATTCACATTTACATAACTGGGCGGGAATGGATATGGCCAGGGGGCTAGAAAGTTTTAAAGGGCTGGAAAACATATGAAACAGTGACTGCAGAAAAAGGTACTATAATATAGTAGACATGATAGACCAATGGAGTTGAAATAGAGAAAACAACTCAAAGGAAGCCTTGAGGCCTATTATCATTTGCTATATTTAATGAAGAAATGCAAACAAAAGGTAAATAAACTAAGATCTCAGTAGGAAAGAAAAACTGATACTTCCTTTTCACAGATTTATTTCAATTCGAGAATGTTTCGTCCTTCGAGAATGTTCCGTCCTTCGAGAATGTTCCTTTCATGTTTCATATCTTAACAACATAGTGCTGCCAAAATTAATTTTTTGTCAAAAGAGCAAGCAAATGAAGTATTAATATATCAAGGTGTAAGCTAGTGAATAAAATTGAAAGATAGGTTTATGATTGGTTATTTCAATAATTACTAAACGATAGATTTTTCCATGGATTTTAAAGAGCTACATAATCACATTGGTAATAAACTCTATAATAAGCGCCCTTGTTTTAAATCTTCGACTGTTTTAGGGGGCACTCATCTGAAGGGAGCGCAAAAATCTATCGCTAATTCTCTGTTCAAAATCAGTAGAAAAGTCCCTACTTAGCCAGCAACATGATCCTCCTTCTTATCATCCTCATCATAAACAAGAAACAGATTCACCGTTAAGGTATTAGATGCCTTTTCAAAGATTTGTGGTTTTTCAATGCAAGAATGTCGGCTAGAATGCTAGAAGCTAGGAGGCTCTGCAAAGTTTGTTTACATTTTCTGGGGGTGTGATCGGCTTAGCAGCAAAAAAGGCCATGTGACTTATCGTAAGCTCTCAGACAATCCAGATTTGAGCCCTTTGCTACGCTGGCATGTTTTGTGCGAGCTATTTGCTACTCCGTGTAATTTAATTTCGCATAAGTTCATGAAACCTTGAATTCTAGTTGAAACAAACTACCAAACGAAGGTAGCGTTTCAGATGGAACGAGCTGGTTTTCATGTTATCGAAAAATTTTTTGCCAAACCTTGGTGATTTGAAGTTTGAAAACGTGCTGGTCAGAGTCTCTCAGAAACACAGTGGAAAATAGCAAATATTAGCGGAAAAGGAGCTTTTTATCGTTGAAATCTTTTGGGTATCGTCCACAGAAAACCGTAGAAAACACTAGGTATTCCTAATACTACTCACTTCCCATTTAGGTTTAAGATAAGGATTGTTTTTTAAGAGTTTTTTTACTTTTGACATTCAAAATTGGTTCCAAGGAAGACGGTGTTCTGTGAAAAGGTCACACAGCACTTTGAAAAAAACTCATTTTGAGTACTTGATTGGCTTAGAGCTAGATACACCTGCGCCTACTCATTATTGTTGTGAGGATAAGTAAATAATCTTCGGATAAGCACTCTCAAGCGGCTCATCCTGATATAATAGAACATCTTGACACCATTTACTTTGAAAAACAACATATGGGTGTCCTTAGCTGGATACTCACTTCGCACTGTTAGTTGCTCTAGAACTGACACCGTTAGACAAAAAAATACTCAGACTTTGTATAGCTACAAAAACCTTCTAGATCTCTATCACGATTTGAACAGCAACGGCGCTGAAATTAGCTTATTTCATTGATTGTTTGAAATCAAGTGAACGACATGCAGAGTTTGATATTTTACTGGCTGATATTTTAATCCGTCGCTTGCTTACTCTGCTATGTGTTCGCATGGCAAGTTGAACTAGGTCGAGATGAGGTCGCTCTATATTATCGTAATTGATTTTCCCGATTGCAATCTGTTTCTATTTCATATTTCACCAAGAGCTGAAACTTTCTCCCTTTAAATGAAAATATGACAAAATATGAAAATATGTTGAAGTCTCAGCCCATGTTGCGAAACCTTTTTGTCGAGATTTTAGCTTGTTCAGCTTGTGTCGAGATTTTATCATTTAGATATCTAAGCTTTACATACTCAACCCAGTTGAAACTCAGTCCGTGTTATAGAAAGCCCAGGTTGGAATTTCTAATGTAAGCTGCCTCTTTACAAAGCACAAATTACGCGAGTTGATTCGAATGAGGTTTCTTTGGTCCTCTGATATCAATATCAGATGCTTCACAAGGTTTTGATTTTTAGTTTGAAATCAAATATTACTTGATTTATATTATATTATATTATATTATATTATATTATATTATATTATATTATATTATATTATATATATATATTTATTATATTATATTAATATATTATATTATATTATATTATTATATTATATTATATTATATTATATTATATTATATTAAATTATATTATATTATATTATATTATATTATATGCCATTTTCTTTATAGGGAATGAAGATGGAGAGCCATTTATTGCCGATAGACAAATAAGAATAAATGAAAAGCCACTGACAAAACGAGGTAGGTTTTTAGCGTTTTGTTTGCTCGCCTCTTCTAGGTATACATTTATCTTACTGTGCCTGGCTTAGCCTAAAGAACAGCTTACTTTCTTAAGCACTTTGATTGGTTTGATTGATTAGTATTGATTGGTTTTATTACGGTATTCGTAGTGACTACTGTTTTGTCTTGAAACAAGCATTTATTCTTTATTTGAATGCTTCCCCTGGCGTGAGCTACTGTGGTGTGCCGTTAAATCCTATATTTCTACCTATGTAATTCGTATAGCGCCTTTTTAAAGCCTTTTTTCAGAACTGCTCTAGATCTAATTGCTCGTCCTATTCAGATTATTTTCCTTTTACATGAGAATTACAACGGCTAACAAGAAAGGATACCTTTTTATATTAATAATTGTACTCTTGTTTGAAATTCCCCAAATAAGGGTTGTTGTAGCTTCTAAAACCTACCTTACTCTTTTATTTTGCACCTCAGATGTAATTGCATGCCTTGAGAAAGTACTGTGAATTTCGTAAAGCATTTACATCGTTTCAATTTTTCGTTCAATTTAGACAGAACCATTTATCTCTTTGAAATCAATTCACTAAGAAGGTTTTCTAAGAAGTTTTACTAAGAGGAAATCTTTCCATAGAGCAACAACTAAGCTTATGATATTTTTGTATCTGGTGCGATTTGAAAATGTCGGAAAGCACTATTGGACGTTCTAGACTACGAAAGGTGAATAAGAAAAATAGAAAGCTCTAAATGAGACTTTGAATTAGTTGTCATTGGTAAATCTATTGCGTCATTTGATATGCAGTAGAACAGTATTTTCTATAATTATCACACTTTCTCTAAAAACAGAAATATTCCTGCTGTAAATGAATCCACCCCTTTATAGATTGGAAATCTGATTTCAAGAGAAGGGATGTATTTCTTCAAATTGTTAACAGTAAATTCCATTTTGGTGGTCCGGCACTTTTGCGCGTTTCTATCTTTTCGTGGTAACCATATTTATCAGACATTTCTATCTTAACGTTGAAGTTTGTTTTTCAAGTTCCACTTGCTGCCCAGTTTAATTTAATTTAGTTGTTCACTATCTTTTATCACTCCATTTCTAATCAGCCTTTTGATTAGAGTTTACATTTCTCCAATACCAGTTAAAGTTTACTCTTTTTTAATCTTGTGGTGAATCTATTTGGCCAATAATGCTATCTCTGGATCGTTTTGGTTTTCCAAATTTTTACAAGTAAACTGCTTTATTGAATCAATTATTGATAGAAAATGGATATTACGGTACTTGATTGGTGTATTACATTAAAATTTCCTTTGAAATCCAACTTGTTCTACTTTCTGATAGTGGCTTATTGAGACGTACTTGAGACGTACTTGGACATAAAGACGCCTGGTTTTATAAGGTAGCTCAAGATTTAGGCCCAAGTTCCATAACTTAGGGTATAGTGAACAGTTTTGTAAGCTAAGCTGCCGTGATCCAGTTATCATAAAGCCCAATATAAAATCGTCTGACCGTTTTTCCTCTAAAGGCCACAGCGTTTATTACAAAATCCGAATTTTTGATGCGTTTAAAAAGAGGGCAGCGTTAATCAGAGGGCGACGTTCATTAGAGGAAATACGGTATATATGTCAATTAGCTTGGTAGTGTATAGGGGCTCTGATTGTGCTCACGAGAACCATTGAAGAAAGCATATTGAAACCGTTTCAGTTTGGTTTGCGCTGGCACAGCGTTTTATAGTGAGATTTTTTAGGAGAAACGATGCACATACCAGAAATAACTTGAAAGTTGAATTAGGAAATTTTAAATTTGCCATGTCCGTAATGCAAATAAAGTCTTTGAGTTTCTTTCTTTTCGGGAAGATAAATAGTGTTGTTAAAAGACCACTTTCTTTGCCTAAAATGGCTTAAGGTCTAGAGACTTCGTTGTTGTAAACTGAGATCTTGTTATAATATGTGATGGAAAACACAGCGACCCGTGCTAATTTCTTTTAAACATTGTAAGTACTATTTACAATGAGAAATCATACTGGTGTTGTCTTATAGAAGTTTCTTATCCTGTTTTTCATAGCAACGGTGATCAATGCAGATGCTCTTTTTGCTGATTGTTTCTTTGAATCCCCTGTTTAGTTTAACTCGTTATTCTTATGAAGTGTAGAATAGACCGAATGAAATTGTAAATATTCACGGAGTCGTCTGGAGTCGCTGCATGCTGTTCACGCTGTTAAGTGCTGTTAGAAGTTGCAGAGTGGTGTTAAGAGTCAACTAAAACACTACACACCCACGACAATCAAATCTTTTTACACCAACCTGCTCAGCCATTTTAGCATAAGTACTAAGAGTCTCTTGAGCTCTATTTTGCTTGTTTGAGGCTAAAGATAAACTTTTATTTTGACTTTATTCTAATCTCTTTTCACCAACAGTTTCTTAAAACCCCGTTTTTTTGTATGAAACGAAGCTGCGAGAACAAAGCTTTCATGAATAGATAGATTTTGCCTGTCACACCCTTTACGGCCCATATCTCCACATATTTGTTGAGTAGCATGTTTGAATCATCTTCTCTTTGAAGTACATTTGTTGATATTCCTCTTTGTGCGTAGTCCATTTTTCTAAGTGCCAATTCAGGAATGACATCATAATCTGTTGTTACTGCCCATTTTTATTGTGTAACTTGCTTTTTCTAAGTTCACTATCCTTTTTTGGTTGACGATTTGTTGCTGAAACTAAATAAGTAAAAACTGAAAACTGAAAAACTGAAAAGAAAATAATTGTTTGTTCAAATTGGTTTGTTGAAACGGCCCTAAATTTCAATTTCTGTTTCTCTATCTTATTTCAATTTTGGAAATTCAATGAATCTTTAAGATTGTAAGTTCTCTATAACTTCAGTTGTAGCACTTCACATGAGCTTTTGAACAAAATACCCTTTTTATCATAGTGGACAAAATAACCTTTTGATTTGCCTCTATCTTCCTCTCTTCCATTTTTCCAACCTGATACAATTTGTGACCATTGCTTGAGAGACAATAAGGACGCTGCTTCTTCATCTTGCGCTTTTTTATTTCCTATGGGATTTCTCTTATCCTGTTTAACTGATCGAAGTTCAGTATTCCTTATGAAAAAGCAATCTTCATTTTAAAACGCTTCCAATTTTCTCCGTTTCTTTTCGTCGTGCAACGGAAAACACAATATGCAACTTTTCAATGAAATATTCGTAACTTTATTAGTTGGTTTTAGTTTGTTGTGTCCGTTTGTGGTGAATTATTTTCGACTGTTACTGGATTCACGTAGACTGTTCGGGAATCGTTTCCACCTTATTTATGCAATCTTTTGAGACAATATTCGGTGTGATAATCATATGCATGTTAGAATCAGTTAGAACACTACAACTATCATTATTTGAAAAAATAAACTTCAGCCTTAGACAGTATAGTGTATACGAAGGGTTAAGATTTTCTGTGCATAACTAAACATCAATGTGATATGATAAAAATATCAAGGAGTCAACTTTTACTAAACGTATGCTTTTCATAATCATTTTTTATAACAATTAAGATGTCCTGGAATTATTTGATAACCTATCATTGCACAAGTACAAACAACATCAGCCCTCGGAGGATTTTCTTATTCCTTCAGTATTTTGCGAAACCTTTAGTATTGAAACCCTGTTTTCAAGCGTGTTTTCATCTTCTTGATATAACTGCTCTTTTTGACGCGCAAATAAATCTTTCTTTAAATCGTCTATTTGTAGTATGTGCGTTTTCTTTTTCAATGCAATAGAGGATATTTAGAGTTTAATCTGCACATTTAATTCTAGCCTATCATTTTGAGGTCATTTTTAGTACAATCTTTTCTATTTCAGACGCAGAAATCCTTGAAGAGGGCGAATCACGCGTGGATTTGATCAACTCTTTTGTCGGAAGGCATCCTTTTGCGTCAGTGGCAGCTGATAACGATCAGATCAGGCGCGCAAAGTTGCATGGGAGAACACCAGAAGAAATGGAAGTGCTTGAGCAGCAACGGAGGTCAGGATTTTTAGCAACGCTTTGCCACGGCCGTCATCCGCATTAAGAAGCTTGCGGTCCTTTTATTTAGGAAAATCAAAGCTTCGCCATAGCGGAAAATTAAGTAATTAAAAGGCCGGACAATTTTCGAGCAGTAGGTAACAGGCTGAACATATTAATTAGAATCATCACACGTGGCCGTGGTTTTCACTTTCTAGTATGTAAACAAATGTCCGATACCATAGCAGTTTGTGAAATGCCCATTCTAAAAGAATTCAAAATTTGCTCATTTCCACGTTGCTAAAAATTCATGCCTTTCTCTTTTATGCCAGTATGGAATAGTTTGCCAGACGATGTAGTTGACCAAAAAACTCGGTTATGTTCTGTGGCTTATGCACGACCCAATCTTAGCTAATTCACGTTAAGTTTTCTGGCTGAACATATCGTGTTGTAAAATGAAGTTTCGATGATGGTTACGTTTTCCTGGCTGGAGAAAGCTATCGTGTCGTAAAATTAATTTTGGATGATGATGATGATCATGATGATAATGTGCACACTGGAAGCTTGCACTTCGCAGAGTGCAATAGTTAATACAGCTAGAAGGGTCCTCATACAACCTTAATAACCTGTGCTTCATTTCCTACTTGGCAGTGTTACCTCATTTACCAGCTAGCTTCTGATTTTTGAATTGAAAGGTAATCTACAGTAGATGATTACCAGTAAATATACAAACGTAGCTGATTTGAGCACAGAGATCGGAAAATGGGAATGGAAACATGAGTGCCTGAAGCACACCAATGGTGTCACACTACTACAGCAACATTTTTTACAGATTATTTGACAGTTTGAAGAAAATTCCTTCGAAAGATGTAAAAAATAATCTTTGTTGTCACTGGGATATGCCTACAGATATTTCCATTAGACAATGGCTCGTTAGTGTTTACGCTCACTTTTCTATGAACCAGATATTTTATACAGAGGCTCAATGCTCTAATTTTTTGATGATTTGAGATTCAAGTTGTGACGGTTACGAGTTATCGTGGGTTAAGTAACCATAGGCAAATAAAACGCATACTCCTCGAGAAAACATCAAATCAACAACTAACTGTATACATCCTTACGAGGCTACTAACAAGTATTAAAAATAGACAATAACGTCACACCTCCCCCCTAGATTTTATTTCCTACAAAAGAAATAACAATCTATAGGTTGAGTGCGCTACGAAATGTTAAACGTTCACGAATGTTTTTTTTTTGTGTTCATCAAGATCTTCAATCTTCATTCCCTTGTGGTATGCAACTGCATCCAATAAAATAACAAGTAAAGAAAATTCAAACTTTGAACCAGCAAAGAGTCAAATACACGCGTAAAATAACGAAAAATCAAATTCTATGGACGTTGAACAGTGCGAAGAAACAGGTCACGAACTTAGACTTTTTCAAGACTTTTAACTCTGCTCGCTCTGAAAATTCCCTCGATTGTTCATTGTCACAGATAGACACAGGAATGTTTATACAAAATCGACGCTTTACTGATGCCGTGACGCGAAACAGGATAAAATCCATAAAAGAGTATAATAAGGAGTCCTGGCTCAACATAACAATCGTGATAACTAACTGAACAATAGATAGTGATAAAGCGAAAAATTCTCAGCGTTTGAAGTCTTCCAACAAATGCGACGAAACGTGATCATCCGCGATCCACATTGTTTCTCCATTCGCAAGTTCTACGAAATACTTAGTTTCTAGTCGTCCCTTTTCATTACGAGTACGCATTTTATCGAGTATTTTTCGAATTGATTTACTCATTTCAACAGGGTCGTCTGCTTTGTCCCTTTTAAGCCGATTTACGTTCACAACTGGGTGTCTGTTAGAGTCTGGCATATCTAGCTTGACGTTTTCTTTTGAAACAACTTCTGTCACACGATAAGGCCCCAACCAATGATTCCTGTCTAGACCTGTCTTGCGTTCGCCGGCCTTTAGATAGACTGAATCACCGATTTTGAATTCAGCTTGCTCAACGTTGTATTTCTTATCGTATGCAGTTTTATGCCTTTCCCTCTCTTTCCTGTTTAGGTTGCGAACAATGGCGTATGCTTGGCGCAAACTATTGTTTCTTTCGTTTAAAAAATCGTCAGTATATAAACGGGTGGGCGCCTGAAACTCAATGCTTGGTGAAACTCTGAATTGTCGACCGAACATCAAGAAACAGGGAGCTTCCTTTGTCACACTATGTGGTGTGGTACGATAAGCAGCAACCATGTCTGGTACGAAAGAATCCCAGTTGTTTTTGCCCTTGTCGATGACTAATGACAGCGAGGTTTTCAAAGTATCGTGAAATCGTTCGCACAACCCGTTGGCCTGAGGATGGTAGGCTGAAGTTTTATCATGACCGATCTTTAGCTGTTTGCACGCTCTTTTTACGATATCAGATAGGAATGCCGATCCTCTATCTGACAAAATTCTGCTTGGATATCCGAAATCTCTAGAAAACCAGCGAATGCATTCAACCACTTCAATTTCCGTAGCATTTTTCAACGGAAAGGCGGCAGGCCATCGAGTGAAGTGGTCCTGAAACGTCATGACATACTTGTTCCCATTTTGTGTTACAGGTAAAGGACCGACAAAGTCGATTCCCACTATTTCAAGGGGTGCATTACTTTCGATTGGGTTTAGAGGTACCCTTTTTCTGTTTTTAGGAGATTTCCGCTTTGCACACCCTTTACAATTTTTGCAGTGTCTTGCAATGTCCTTTTTCATGGTGATCCAAAAATAGTTCTCCTTGATTTTTGAATACGTTCGCATAAATCCAGGGTGGCCTTGTTCATTATGACAATGCATCAAGATTTTTCCTCTTTCTTTCGAGGGTACAACCAATTGCTTCCTTGTTCTACACACATTACCATAAATTTTTGGCGTCCATCGGTGATAGAGGACATCGTCTTCTAGAAAGTAATTCGCACTAAACGAATCGATTTTTTTCCTACGATCGTCGTCAATTCCATTTGGTAACCTTCCATTTGACAAGTAATCTTTCATCTCCTTCATCTCTTGTTCCTCATCCTGCAGGCCACTTACGTCCACCGCATCTAACACTGCTACGTCCCAGCTTTTGATACAAGACTCTGTGTCCTCTAGAGAAGACGTGATGGGGCATCTAGACAATGCATCAGCATTTCCGTTCGATTTACCCGACCTATGAAGCACATTAAAAGAGTACCCCTGTAACTCACAAATCCAACGCTGGATCATTTGATTTTTGGCTTGCATTCGTTTGATCCACTGTAAAGGACAATGGTCGGTTATAACAGAAAAGCTTGGCTGGCCGTAAAGATAGTAATGAAAATGTTTGATTCCCCAAACGATAGCAAGGCATTCCTTTTGAATTGTTGCATATTTCAATTCACTTGGCCTCAACTGGCGACTTGCATACGCGATAACCACCTCTTTGTTATTCTGTTTTTGTGCGAGCACGACGCCTATTCCGCTGTTACTTGCGTCTGTTTGCAAAATGAAATGGCTTTGATAATCCGGGCATCCTAGAATGGGTGCCGAAGTTAGGAGATCTTTTAGTTGATCAAACGCTTCTTCTGCTTTCCTGGTCCATTCAAAGCCTAAATTTCCTTTAGTTTTTGTTAACTCTGTTAAAGGTTTAGCAATACTTGCAAAATTTTCGATAAATCTTCTATAATATGAGGCTAACCCCAGAAAAGCGCGAACTTCAGTTTTGTTTTTAGGTTTAGGAAATTTTGCAACAGCAGCTATTTTCCCTGGATCAGGCTTTATTCCATCACCACTGATAAGATGACCCAAGTACCTAACCTCCAATTTGGCCCACTGACATTTTGATGGCTTTAAGGTTAAACCCGCCTGATTTAATCTGTTTAGTACCACTTGCAAGCGCTCTAGATGTTCATCAAATGTCTTTCCGAAAATGATGACGTCATCTAAGTAAACTAGACAATGGCTCCAATGTAATCCTGTCAATACAAAGTCCATCAATCGTTGAAAAGTTGCCGGGGCATTCGTTAAGCCAAAGGGCATGACGTTAAATTCCCAATGCCCCTTAGTGGTTGAAAACGCAGAAATTTCCTTAGATGCATTATCTAGCGCCACCTGCCAATAACCACTTTGTAGATCTAAAGTTGTAAAATATTTAGCCCCACCTAGTGCATTCAACGTGTCATCTATACGGGGTAAGGGATAAGCGTCCTTTTTTGTGACAGAGTTCACCTTTCTGTAATCAATGCAAAAGCGAGTGGAACCATCAGGCTTTGAAACCAGTACGATTGGAGACGACCAGGGGCTACAAGACGGCCTAATTATTTCCTTTACGAGTAGTTTCTCCACTTCCTCATCAATCAGACGCTGTTTTGCCAACGGAACTCTGTACGGTGGCTGCTTAATTGGTGTTGCGTCACCAACGTTGATTTTATGCTTTATTATTTCAACCTGTCCCAAATCAGGACATTTAACGATTTTAAGTTCTCTAAGGAGTGCAAGCAAGCGATCTTTTTCTTCTTGTTTTAAATGATTAATTTTAAGGTCTTCTTCTGACAAAATATTCTTAGAAACGTTCGGATCAGTGTTCACCACCTCTGTTTGAGCATCGTCAATGCGAGGCTCTTTTTCTTCGATAAATGGGACAACTTCCGCAATTTCTGTGCTTTTTGGTAAAAACACAGGATAGTCCGCTAAGTTTGTTACTTGCAGCGTTACTTTGTCATTATGTGGCCTAACTTTAGTTAAAACTCGCGCAATAAACAGTTTATTGTCCTCGGCAAACCCACCTTCAACGAATAAGTCACTATTTTCAATATTATCAAATAGTTTAGTTTGAATGGCTACAGTTGCCTTCGCTGAAATTTGAACGTCAGATACAGTAGAAACGATAAACTTTCGTTTGGGCAAAGAAAACTCAACAACAAGATCTGGTAGAATTAATGACGATATTCCAAAATCAATGGCAGCTTTGTTAGCAACAAGAAAGTCTTTGCCGAGAATAAAATCATACGAGAAATTTTCAATAACAACGACACTGTGTTTGAAAACGCGATCCTTGAATTGAATAGAAAATTCTGCTTTACCCAAACTCGATAAAGGCGTCCCATTAGCAGCAAACAAATCAACATTATCATAAATCAAAATAGGCTTTTCTGCAATTTCATCGTATATTGATTTTGACATCAATGAAATATCTGCTCCAGTGTCAATCAACAAAAGTGTACTAATTTTATTTACAAAGCCAGCAACGTAACCTTGCTGCTTGATTGAGCGTCTATCGGAATTAATGTTTATTACTTTCGCTTCTGTTTGTTTTAAATTGGCTCCCGTATCTAGTCAATCGTGACTAGCCTCTGAATTCTTAGGTACCCGGGGCTGACTGCATTTGTTTTGAAAATGTCCCCATTTTCCACAGTTCCAGCACTGAATGTTATTCTTACGAGATTTTGAGGGCTGAGAATTTTCTTCCCCAGTACCAGTAATTTTGGGCCCGGATTCTGGGGAGGCTTGCAGGTTTCTGAGCTGAAGAGCAATTATGCGTTTTTGGTCTTGCATTATTGTTTTCATGCCTTCTAGCAGCTCTGAAAATTCGTTGCTAGTGGAGCGGGGTTCCTCAGCATTTTTTGAATCGATGGCACGAACTTCACCTTTTCCCTTTTTTGAAATTATGTAAAGTTCTCGCGTGCGAGCTTTCTGATATGCCGTATCAATATCTTCAACCTCCTCTCCCCAAAATATTTTTTTGATGGTTGGCTTTAAACCTTTGACAAAATATTCGAGGGACTTTTCTCTTAAGAATTCGGGAGATTTTGTGCTCCAGCCCCTTTGAACTAATTTAGAGATATCTTCATAAAAATCCGCCACAGATTCGTTAGGTTTTTGGTATCTTTCACCCACCAGATTTCTGTATTGTAGCCTTTGCGAAGGTGAATTAAAATGACCCTCAATTTCCCTCTTCAAAAGATTAGCATCATTCTTTATTTGAAGCGACAAATTGCGATAAAACTGACTTGCTCGACCCAAAAGATAAAGCGGAAGCATTACCTGTTCCTCATCAGGGGTCCAGCCATTTGCAGCGGTAGCTCGATTCCAGCTGTCAAGCCACTCGATAATACTTTCACGGTCTTCACCAGCAAATTTCTCTATTTCAACGACTGATCGTCTTGGTGCAACACGCGGTCTATATCTTACTTGTTGAGGCATTGGATTTCCTTCGAAGTTTCCTCCAAATAACTGGGGTACTAGGCCCTGCTGTTGTTGCCCTCCTGCTGCAACGTCTTCAAACATTCGACCCGCCTCCAGATCTGGCCTTTCGTAAAAAGCCATTACATCAAATATTCTCTATTTGAGACCAACACTGGCCACCATTTGTGACGGTTACGAGTTATCGTGGGTTAAGTAACCATAGGCAAATAAAACGCATACTCCTCGAGAAAACATCAAATCAACAACTAACTGTATACATCCTTACGAGGCTACTAACAAGTATTAAAAATAGACAATAACGTCACAAAGTGTTTGGCCCTTTTGTTGTTCTTATTTCAAAACTGATATTTCTACAACTACATACAATAATTTATTTCTGACACTACTTAGTAACAGTTTCGCAAGACGTTTTATTGTCTCTCTTTACAGTGGTAAAAGCTGCTGTTTTGATAAAAATTGAAGTGAAAATTTGCTAATGTTTTGCTTTTTTCTTCTATTTTTCTTCTGGGGCATGTTCTTGCGTTGTTCTTGTTTTCTTTGGAAATCAAGCCTATATGTTCTTGTGAAGCGTGTTTTCCTAAAATATGGGGAGTAGTGTAATTAGCACACAGAACCCTGCCCTCCCGGCCTTCCCCCTTCCCTGGAAAATGTTGCTGCGTTGTATACTTGATATGAAGTTATCCGTGCTCTGCGGTGTCCGATATTATCGATATTGTTTTTGGTAAAACTCCTTGATATTGCCTTGATAGGAATAGCAGGAAGATTATTGAAAGAATTTGAAAGACCCATTATCCAAACGAATCAGCCGTATCTTCACCCACCCATAGATATTGTTAATTATATTATCAAGTAGTGCATTCTTCCATGACGTTTTGGGCTAATCAATAATTAACTTTTCTCTCGATAAGATAATTTTATATTGTCTCAATATCTAAATGTGCAGGTCTGGCCCTTGATACGTCAACCAGGTAAACCCTTCCGTTTTCAAGATTAGTTGGAAGCCCGAGGTTAACTTCTGTGACGTAATATCCTTTTTGTAGGTACGCTAAATGGGTGAAGCGCTCGAGGACAGAGGATTTTTCGGATATGATCAAACTCCAGTTTTTGTATCAGTCAGGTAACTAAATCATTCGTACCATAAATTGCGAAACGGAGCTTTATAATTTCCTTACATGGAAAAGGCTAGCTCTGTCAAGAGAGCCAGCCCTGGTACCCGAGATGGACATTGTAAGTTAATATACTGAATTACACTGGGAAAGTGTATCACTCCTCCCTGCGCAGCAAGTTGCGCAATAGGTTATAAGGCTGCGGGCAAGTATTTTCCTATTAGTACCAAGGTCTGTACAAAAATCATCCGTGTCAAGTAGGAGGTCCAGCCCGTCTCCTGTAATCAGGCCCCAGTATCTAAAGTCTTTTACATCTAGATCTGATGTCTCTCATACATGTCTAGATGACACTTGTCATTGACAGCTAGCAGATAAATAACTGTTGGATCTGAAGCTTGATATTCTTGATTCACGGAGACTCATTATAGTATCAAACGTATCTTCTGTTTCTTGCAAAAAGCCGTGCTTTGCTTTATAGGCCTTATCGTTAAGCCATATCCCCTTCTACCAATGTTGCTTGTACTTATTGCCTTTCTTCTAGGGGTTGATTTTATGGGCCGTCCCATCGTCGTTTTCGTCGCAAGGAACTTTCCTGCTCAAAGTATAGACATGAACAAGGTAGACAGTGCGCATGCTCTTTTCAGTGCAATGATTCTATTTCGAATGTTTTCCTACTTTTTTTTTTCTCGCCATTAAACCTAAAATGATATAAGACTCAACATGGGCAAGGGGCAGCTATAGAAACTGTATTAGCAAATAAAGAATATTTTTGTTAGAATTTGTTTATATTTCGAATATTACTCGACCCTTTTCATTGTACCAATAGAGTTCTAAAGTGTGACGTCATCAAAAACCTTCTTGTAGAATTTTTAAATTTTAACCACATAGCGTAAAAGATCACCATGAAATACTTTCAAATACGCAAAATTGGCCAAATATGTCTAAGATCGGTTGAGATATGGCTAATGAAAGATTTGAAGTTTGCTAACGAATCACTGTTATTTTGGCTCTGTTCATAAAGTTTTGAACAGAGATCAAAACACAGAGGTTTCAAGGGGAGAGAACCAATAAACATGTGGCCATATCTCTGCCATTTCGGAATACACTTGCCTGATTTTGCAAATTTAGGGGTATTTCATGATGCTCTTTCAGGTTATGGGATCCAAATAAAAAAATTCTAAAAAAAAAATTTTTGTGACTTCATCACTTTAGAACTCTATTGAAACTTGTGGTGTCGGATTATGTAATAGTATAAACAAGAGGTAAATTAGGACTCCTGGAACATCTTCCATACCAGAGCCCAATAAACCCTTTCTTCGTAGCATTTTTGGCGCTAGCTAAGCAAAGAGCCTCCTTGTATAGGTATACCCTTATTGGTGATGTCTTCGTTGTCGACGTGTCTCCTCTGACGCCCTATCATAATGACCTGATGGCATAGTCATTTCACTTTTTTGCAGGCTGTTTCCTACTTTGTTCATATTATGGATGCAATCGCCAGTAGGGAGTACGTTGTTGTGTATTTTCACACATTGGCGACAGAGGACAACGCTTTGTCAATGTCATTTCTTCGAGACATGTATGAAATGCTGGACATCAAGTTAGTACCTCTATGTCAGCCAAGTTTTCTTTCTTCGTTACTGATGTTTTTATTACATACATTCTCATTTTTTTACAAAACAGACAGATGATAGACTGAGCAAGATGTTGCACATTTATTGTCAATTAAACCTTTAGAGAATTTTCCAGGCAGTTCAGGATACAGTTACTGGGTGACTACTGCAGCTCCATTTTATGTTCTTTAATATATATTAAGTGATATTTGAAAGAGAAACTCAAGTCAGATCAAGACCAGCTGTATAGTTTAGCTTTGGCAGGCAAAGGGGTTTGAACCATTTAGGCCATGCGACATTTCTAAAACGCCTCCCTTACATTATCTTCTTGCAGATTGCACATCGAATCGAATTGCTATTTCATTTTTATTTGGAGAATAGTGGTTGTTTCTATTGAAATCGTCTTGACATCTTTCTTATTTTAACGTTAGCCATCAATTATGTCACGATACAAAAAAAGGAAGTGTCTGTAGTTTGTAAAAAGTCTAGGGATGAAGTCCATGCTGGTGTCATATTCTACAAGGAACTAACTTTACACCTGTTGATGAGACAAGCAGATACATGTTATCATTTTGCCTTTAGTTGTTTAACAATGCAAGTAATAGCTTATTACACGCCCATTTGTATGTAAGATGAATCAGTTTCCTGATATTTTGCTAAAGGCTTTCCTATATGGTGTCTAGGGAAACACACATTCATCAAATTATAACATTTGGAACCTTGTGGCTTTAGTAACAAACTCACATAACAGTTGTATTGTTTAACGCCAAGCAACAGCCATGAAATTGTCTAGTTATCCATGGCCTAGTCGATTTTCTTTGTACTAAGCCACAAATACTATATACACTATCTAATTATCGTGTCATTTCTAGGAATCTTTGAAATAACATAAACGTTTCCAATCATGAGTCAGTGAGAGACGTCGAGTCTTATTAATAGGAAACATGGATAGAATCAATACAGAGTATTAACATCATACATTTTTCTGCATTTCTCATTTAGACGGGATCTCAAGCAAATAATTGCTTTCGCTCGCATTCTCGCCCAAAGTGACCTGATGCATGTTTGATTGTCCGTTTAGTTGAGCCTGTAAAACGTCTTTTCAAAGGAAAAAAGGGATCTTCCGAAAGGGGTTTTTTGCACCAGAGGAAGTGCAGGGTGTTTAAAAAAATCAGGAAGACATTTTAAAGCTTATTACAATAGAGGCCTTTTAAGTACCCACCACCGTTGTACAATAGCTTTCCCATACTAAGTTTGTTTTTTTCTATTTCGCTTCAGGTTTCGTCTTAATTTACGAAGTATTTTCGTTGTTCATGGATCACTGTGGGACAGAATCATTACCTGGTTTTTCACCGTATTTTCTGCAGCTACAATAAAGGACCAAATTAAATTTCTAAGTGGTGTTCAATACCTTTATGACTACATCAACCCTGAGCAACTTCAAATACCACCTTTTGTATTAGAGTACGATGTACAGGTACGTGAAAGCTCGCATTATCCTGCATAGTCGTAGTTTTCTACGAAATCTCTTTCCAGCAAACAAAGCTGTTGTTATTAGCTTTAAAATCAATGGTGAAGCTTCCAAACAGATGGTAGAGTTTTAAGATCAATTACAAAGCGACCTTTTATAACGAATATTTATTATCAGAAGATGAACATTAGACGAGTTCATCCTAGACCACGGAGAACAAATAAGTATTTTTTTCTTTATTGGTATTATATTCTTGGGAAAGATTACAAAATTGTTTTCTTTCTATTGGCATTATGTTCTTGATAAAGAGAACATAGCCCGTTTTTCTTGCCTCCAGTTTACGAATTAGCAAAACACAAACTAGCCTGAAAAACGATTAAAATTTTAAAGGCCTAACCAAATATTTAGGTAGAAACGCAAAAGGTTTTAAGTCACGGTTGTCTGCCTAAAAGTCACGTGATCAAGCCATGTTTTTAATTTCGCCGCGTAGATGTCTGGTGCTCTTTATCGCATATTAAAAATGTGCTTACGTATTCTTGTATCAAAAAGTGATTTGTCTTCACTGATCCAGATATTTTCCTGAGAAGCCATTAAATTGTCTTCCTTCAGGCTGAGATTAAAGGAAATTGTTTTTCAAGTGGCCCTGCCATAGGCACTGGTTCAGGTTAAATGAATTCATTATATTGCCAATCTTTGGATTAGGAAACTAACCAGCTTTGTAATTGGCAGAGTGTTATTTTCCCCTTGACTTTATGATCATTGGTCACAAAAAAATAGTTATAACATTTTTCTCACAGTTAAGTTTCAACCATGGATAAATTATTTAACAGTTTTATACACTTCACAAGAAGTTAGACAGTTTGGAAGGAATCAAAATGCTCGCAGGAAAATAATTCATTACGCTGAAAAGGATCAAAACTATGTTTAGCACAGTGATATTGTGCTAGGGGAGCTCAAGGGGATCAGTTTACCTTGTTAAAAGTGACAGTGTACTACTTACTCCTATGAGTGTTTGTGATATTTAAATGCAGGCTACACAGAAAGTGCTATACAGAAAGAGCCGACCTCACATACCAAATGTATTTCTGAAAGAATTTCCTTCTTGCTCCTCGCTCACAACACTACAGATTAATCTCTTATGTACATAATTTTAGTTTTTGGTATCAGTCTTTCATAAAATCACTTTATTTATCAAGATGCAGGAATTGCCATTTTTATGTTCACTCATTTACGCACCAATTCCAATATTTCCCATTTGCTTGCCTACCCTTTTGTTTTCATTTCTTTCATTTAATTTCAGAAAGAAAGAAATATATCTTTTCTTTCATTTAAATGACTAACTTCATGTCTTCAACAACATAATTTCCAAACTATTTTCGCAAGAAATTCTCTTCAGAATGTTTACGGTCACAAGAGGTCTTTAGTAATAACACTTTAGTGATTGGCTGGTGTGCTATGTAGATTGTCAGTCAGATTGCAGTAGCTATACAAATCCATCATTTTGGTGGATTGAATATACTGATGCCATTAATCAGACTCAGTGTCTTTAATCTTTCGGTGTATGTAGTATTTGCATTATTAGCTTCGTTTGTGAAAATCCCTTTTTTTGTTTCATTCTCTTTTGCTTTTTGGTTTAATCTGCATAGGTGAACAATTTGAAGATCTTAGTCGCTTATAGGCCCTTTGTATGGCTACATTTGGCCAAATATTATTCGAAATCTTTAGAGTTAGCCATAAACTAACCTAAATCCTGACTTGACGAGACCTTCAAGCAAGGCCTGTGTTCTGGGTTTATCTTTCGTCGTTATCTTTTCACAAAAGAAAGACTTTGTTTGGAAAATGATTCCAATTGGTTTGGAACAGCAGCTAAAGCTAATTTGTGTTGATTTGAATGCGATATTAGTTATGCATTTAAAATCCACTGTAAAAAGGTAAAGATTTGTTCTTATTTGTAAGTAGAGGAACGGATGCAATGACATGTCACAAGTTCTCAGTTTTCAAGTTCCCCTTCATCTCTTGAACAGGAATACAAAATCAATGGAAGCTTTCTAGAATCAATATGGTACATCAACACCTAACCTTTAGAGTAAATTCCGTAACACAAATGTTAGTTGTAGGTGCAGTTTTCTTTTTAATCAGAAGTTACAAAAATAAGTCCCCCTTTCTCTATTAAGTCCACTCAATAATCAATACTACAGTATTTCAATTATTTGATATTTTGTTCGCGGACTCTACTAAACTTCCATTAGCTTCATATGCTTCTGTTCGTCGGCCGTTCTTAAAACATCTGCCAATACCTTTTCATTTTGCATCACTTTGAAGAGTCAAGAGACCACAAGCACGTCTCCTTGATACATTGAACCAGTGGGTGTTAACTCCAAGCAGCATTTATTAGATATCAAGTCCCCTCCCTATTAAGTCATCCTCTCTTTTAACCCCCCCCCCCCAGCCAATTACTTGCTAGAAAATATACTGTACTTCAAAGCAACTTAAAATACATCCAAGAGTGTTTTCGGAAATGACATTTGGCCAAAAAGCACTTTAATGCTAGATAAGATCGGATAAGATTAGATAAGATAATATTTTTTAGTAATGACAAATCGCTACCTGACTTTCAGACGGGAGAAATTTCCAGATATTTTTAAAATTTTATAATATTTTTCTGCATCATCAAGAAAATTTGGATAGAGACACCAAGTAGGCTGTATGTCAGTTACATTTAAACCTCCTTATTGCCTTGATGATACATAAGGAAAAGTCACAAATGGAAAAGCCGTTAGTGATCTTATTATAAGTCAGCAAAGGGGTCAGAAAAATGAAGTAACATTGGGTAGAACATTTGCATTTCACCTATGCTTGATTTGCCAATGGAAAGTTGACATAGTTTATGGAAGAATGGAATAGGGGAAGGGACTGGTCCCGCCAAGCTAGTTGGTCTCTTAACATGGAGGTATTCGCAATTGCTTAAATTGTTAGAAATTTATTTTGATTAGCAACAGAAATTTTTATAAGAATCCCTCACTTCAAGGAAATGTTTGCACGACATCCCGCAAGTAGTAAAAAGTATTTTCGTGCAATTTTCAGTCTCGAGGTGCTGTATCATAGAGAAAGCAAGCAAGAAACAGAATGCAGAGTAATGGGTATCCCTTGAAGGTTATTCCAAGCCATTGGTAGCGGTAATAAACACCTTCTTGTGGCTTGTGTTTATCAAAGTTAATTTACCACATCATCTTATCTGGCTTCTATAAGGGCAAGGCAAATAGAATGTTTACGAAGGATGGATTTTTCTGAATGTTACAGGCTAGAAAGCAATATGTAAGAAAAATCTTTTTCGAGTGACAACCTATGTTCAAAGACTGCGGAGCAAATTACGTAGTTAGGGCTTAAAGGGAGGCTTAGAGGGCTAAGCCTGCTATAAGCCAAAAGCAAATTGATTTTTCTTTGGTTTTAAGTATTTTAAAGAACCATTGGAAAAGATTAAGCCCCCTTTGCCCACCTCCATTTTCTTTTACGCGGTTCCTCCCTGTGTGCGTGAAAATTCACGAGCCTTGGAGAGAACGAAGGAAGTATAAAAAGCTTGACGTGTTGTCAAATAAGCAGGGACTGCGATACGGATTCGAAGCAAGTAAGGTGGAAGGAAACAGGTTTGGTAGAATATATCAAATCGTTTCGAATTGCAAGAAAAATCAAAAACGTAGTGGCCAAAAAAGAGTGTCAGATCCATGTTGATGTAATTGAAATAGCAAAGCTCTTATACTTTTAAATCTTCTAATTGGTATCAACCCTGCTCCTTTTAAAAAGTTTTTAGGTTTATACTTTTCTAATGCTTTTCTAAAACTTTGATTGCCAACAAAATAAAGAATCAAGTTGTTGTCTCTTAAGTGTTGCGTAATTAAACTTAGCTCATGTTAGAAAGTTTCAACATTTCCCTTCAGTTAGCACACACTACTAATTTAGAGTTGGCCACAAGACATATTTAAAAAGCCAGTTAGTTTTTTGTCAAGCATATACCAAATACAAGCAAATTATAGTTTTCTGTAACTTATACGACCAAAAACGAGCAAATTGTTGTTTGTGTTGTCTGGAGTTTCCCACTTTTTCAAAGTTCTCATAAATGATGCAGATCGAGGTACTGGCAAAGCCTTTGGTACACAGTTTTTGCAATGAAAGAGACCTACCCACCGCCAAGAAGTCTGCCTGGCTATGCTTTTTTGGGTGTATTCTCGTTTCGTCAGCTTTGTACTGAGACATTCTTTTCTATAATTAAGCAACTAAGATGTATCACAGACTGTATTGTTACCATATTTTTGATTGGAAGAATTTTTTGAAAATATGTAAACGTTAACGTGACATGACTATCGAGGAATAGCAGAAGTGGCAAGTGGTGCCCCAATTTGTTACCCTCAAGTCGCCTTTAGTATGTTGTAGAGGTTCTCTTCAAGAAACGGACTCTTTCTAGATGGGATAATGAAGTCGAACACGTCTTATTTGCCAGGCCATGTTTTCAACCTATAATCTAAGTCTTTTATTAAGCAACTGTCGTTATTATCTTTTATCATCTTCTTAGGTCTTCCTATTTTGCCATGAGTTAATTGAAGTATGCTCATCAAGATGTAGCCCGTTTTGAATTTTCGTATTGACATCATGTATCATCGTCTGCGCACCTTTTCCGACAATTGTTGCTTGTATTCGAGTTTTGTGAGATTTCCTGTTTAAAATTGTATACGTCATCCTTGACAAATTTTTATGAGTTTCGAAAGGCTTCTTTCTGCGTTTATTACCCTTGGTTCCAAAGCCTCAAGAACCGTATAATGCGATGCGATGTGGTGTCAAAGAATAAATAAAAAATATATACTCAGATAATTCATGTAAAGTATATTTCAGAGATATAATTGTGGTGACTTTGATACCCTGTGTTCTCATATGTATTCCCTGCTTTTGATTTTTAGGAAAATGGGCCTAATTACTACGCACCAGGAAACCCCTATCGTGTTGGAGCTTACTGATGCATCTGCAAACTGAACATCACTGCAATTTGGATCATGAACAAGAGGGCATTGGATTTATTTCTGTACGTACTGAAATTGACACATGCATACGCATTTTTGTTCTGTTCTCTGCCAGTTGGGTTCAAATTGACTGCACCAGTACTAGTCGGCCATTATTAAGGGATAATGTTTCCCAACCACAGTCAGCAATAAGTTCCACCCAAGCTCGGTTGTGTGAGTCATTCCTTTTTGCTTTTTCATTTGAGACTTCTTGACAACTTTGATGTCCACAAATTTCCGTTGAATCCACGACTAAAAAACGGAAGTTGCATGCATTTTATTCAGTCTCTGCTACATTTGGCGTTATGATTCTTGGCTTTTTTTATGTAACACATTTTTTTCGTTGTCGGTACGGTGGGTTATCCGAAAAAAGTAACTTATCGAAATGAGAATCAAGGAGAAGAGGTTTGTAGCGGTAGCTTGTACTGCTAGTGTGCGTGATTGGTTTTTCAACCATACAGGGCCTTCTAGTAGAAAAAGTTCAAAATGTTTGAATGGAGTTACTAAACCGCGAGCCATCAATTTGAAATAACAAGGCACCTCTATTGTTTAATCTGGCAGTAATCTTGATTTAACTGTGACAGCATTTGAACCTGATAATGAAATATGCGAAAAATCCATAAAAACCAAGAAATCTAGCCATATTTTTATTTTCCTACAGACCTAAACATCCCCCAGTGTTACCTCGAGCGTTAATGTTGTTGATTAAATATAATCTAATGCAACGTTATATTTATTTTCAACGTAATACTTGCTGAGCTTCACGGTTTCTGTTGTTGTTGCTTTTAAGGGTAATTATTATAATTGTTGTTGTGTTGTTGTTGTTATGATGTTGTTGCTGTTGTTTTGTTTTTTTTGTTTTTTTTGTTTTGTAACAAGCACGGTGCGGAATAGATGGCTTTGTGTATTTAGGAATCTTTAGGGGGGGGGGAGTTTAAGTTAAATTTAGGAAATAACGCTAAAGCGGTTTCTGAAATCTTTTCTAGATTTATCAGAAGCGCAATATTTTTTTGATAGTCTTCAAGGTTTTCTTAAGATGGTACCAAGAAAATATGATATTAAGTAATTATTAGATCCTGACACAGAGCAATTTCATCATTTATTGATAATCAACTGTCACAATTTCACTAATTGCAATGAAATCCACTACTTCGCATCTCATTTGCGATGGATAATTGGATGTTGGTGAACATTTTTGCATAGTCTTTCTATTTATATAATTGTAAATGTAAAATTGTTTTGGTAAATTTTGTAATTTCGTGGTATTAGTAAATTTAAATATAAATTTATCTCTGTTTGCGGTAATTTTCTCAATGGAAAAATCTTGTTTTTGATTGCCTGTTTGGTATTTTGTTAATGCAGTGTGCTAATTGTCTGATAGGAGAAGGAGTTGGTATGATAGGGAAAAGGGGAGGTGTATGCAAATATCACAATAATTCGTGTTTGCATGTTTAGATGCGGTGCGATGAGGAGATTGAAAGTACTGTTTTCCAAATTGTCTTGTCACAATCCTTGTCACCAGTGGCGCCGCTTGACCTTTCAGACTAGGGGGTGGAGAGTCATCAATGGAAAAAATTTACCGACGAAAACAAAGTTGGAGAAGAATTTAGGTCCATTTGACCTATTGATGGATGATTTTGCCGATAAACTAAAGATTTTGTAAAGAAACTGAAGATTTACCGACAAATACATGAAATATTGGTGGGGGGGGGGGGTGTTACACCCCTACACCCTCCGCTGGCTACACCCCTGCTTGTCGCTAACTAGCCTGCGTGCAGACTCTGACCCTAACGAAGGAATAACTGACTGAATACATACTTCTCGTTCAATCATGGATGACTACTCACAACACCGGACAGTGGCCGACTCTCGTGATATATATCGGACGTTTTGCCTGTATGCCCGTTGTGAAGATGATTAATTCTTCACTGAAAAAAGCCTCAATGAAATTGTCATCAAATTGTCCAAGAATACCTTACTTGCTAGATTTTTGTTGTGATTTTCAATGAAATGGTTCTAAGTCAATTTTCTATGTCCTAAATCAAGTAGACTTTGTCTGTTGTTGACTGCCGTCCGTATCTGGTCACGAAATGTATGCATAACAGCCTCTCAATGTACCTCATAGGACTCTTCAAAAAACACCCTTACTTGCTAGATCTTTTGTTGATGCCAAGGATTTTCAATAAAATGGTTCTAAGTCAATTTTCTATGTCCTAAATCAAGTAGACTTTGTCTGTTGTTGACTGCCGTCCGTATCTGGTCACGAAATGTATGCATAACAGCCTCTCAATGTACCTCATAGGACTCTTCAAAAAACACCCGGTTAACAAAGGTGATTTTATTTCCTCTTGTTGCCTTTAAAAATGTTCTTTGAAGGGAATTCCAGTTATCATGTTGCTCAAGGCTTCTGACGCAGGAAAAATGTTTGGGGAAATAACAAATAGCCCAATTGTTTTGTACTCAAATTTCTTTATGTTTGAACACCATGTTCAAATAAACATAGGTTGCGATGCACATAGCAACTGTCATTGTTATAGGCACTACTTTTTTTGCGCCTTTTAACGTATGTTTCCGTTCCACTTTTCTACAAGCAATTAAGATGGCTTGCTTACAAGTTCCCATTTTAGTACTTGGTAAATCTTCTTTTGGGGTGGGAAAGGTGAATTGAGGGTGGGAAAGGTAAATTGAGGGTGGGAAAGGTGAATTGAGGGTGGGAAAGGTGAATTGAGTGACCCTAGCCATTTGGGGTCAGGCAGCTTTTCTCTGAAATTTTGTTGAACATAGACTTTAAGATGGGGGGAAATGAAACGAAATGGGGTTTACGTTAACCTATCGCTGATTTTCGACTTTTTAGACAGCAGGTTGTTTACAATTTGGGAATGGGGTGGCAGATCCCCTTTGCTTACACCACTCTACGCCAATGACTGCAGGGCTCATGAAATGTTTCGTAAGTTTTTACCGCATTGAACAAAACACAAATGGCTCCGCAGAGACGTAGTGGCTGGGACAGAGGCTAAAACAATCCGAGGCTCCCAATATCACGTAAAATGTACATAAAAAGATTAAGTTATAAGCACTTCCAGTCGCTATAAGCACTCCTCGAGTCAACAGGTAAATAAAATCACAAAATTTATAGCAAAAAACCAAAATATGTTTTGAAAAACTAAAATCCATACTGTAATAAATAATTGTTTCCGTTTCATGCGATAGTTTGTAACAGTTTTGGTTAAATCCGAAGTGGCTTACTTATTCCTGGTCAGAAATCAAAAGGCAGGAAGTCAGATTAAAAACAATACAGCACCAAAACATACAGGTTTTTGATTGATAATTTTAATTTTATTTACGAAACAAACTATAAGCTGCATAAACACAAAATTTTATTATTATTTGCAGTTTCTAATCTTTTTCCTCAAAAATTTTTTACAACAAATTTCTTTAGTGTTTTTTATTTTCAGAGGGTTTCTTTATTATATTTTCCTGATTTCTTTAGAATCGATGATTTTTTTCAAGAAGCGGCTGTAGCCACTTGCGGAAATGCACTTCGTCGATGGATTGACCTATGAGGAGCTGTCTAGTTTCCATACTGCTCAACCTGATGACGTAATTAGTTTACCCTAACCCTTAGCCTAACCCTTAGCCTAACCCTAACCCTTTACTTGAAATAATTAATCATACTAATTTATGACTATTAATCATGCTTATTTATCAGGTCGAGCAGTATGAAAACTAGACGATTCCGACCTATGACTGTTGTTAGCAAATAGCAATCATCCTTTTTGTGTAGAAAGAATAGAGTACACTATGTTTTGTGAAGATAGATGTAATCCTTTCTCATCCTATTCATGCATATTGTACTGCATCCGCATGCTACCTAATTTTGCAGAACTTACGTCATACGCCGACTGAATTTACATCAACGCAGGTAATCCCTTTTGTTTACGTCAGTTGCATCCCGCATTGTTTGCTATTTTTGGAACCATGGCCTAACCGGTTTTTTTATCAGTGATATTCGCAAAAAACAACGTCAAGGTCAACTGAAAACCAGGTTGATAGTTAACAGTTCACAAGCAGCGCCTCCAACGACGCGGGGAGGGGGCGAGGCATTCTGCAAAAAACACTTGCTCAACTTAACAAGCATGGCTGTGACGTCATCTTACAGATAGGATATCCTAGTTCTCAATTTTTGTAAGAATAAAATTCCGTGAAAATAATATGACTGGAAAATTGGTCAAGATTAAAAATTCATTTAGAATAATAGCCAGATTTGAATTTTATTGACATTTCAACTTTTTATCAAAAATGGTTTTCTGAGCAATCAATGAGCGTGTGACGTACTTACACGCTAAAAGTTCGAGGAACATTTGTCAAGCTTGTATTGTGCTAGTATGTTTCATTTCCTGTAATATTTTTTGCGATGACGAAAGGCATAGGCACAGGTTTGAAAATTATGGATTTAGAATCACAATTTTCAAAAATATTGAAGCTGGATGCGTCAACCAGCTCAGCAGGGACGGATTTAGCGGGGAAGGGGGAGGGGGATGCGACAAGGGTGTGGCACCAAAATCCAATTAGTGTCTAACACCCCCCCCCCCTATCATTGTTGCTTAAGTCCATCCCTGCAGCTCAGTGACAACACTATTCTTCATCACAAACCAGGTCGGTTTTGCAAGCAGGAAAATTTCGGTTTCTTGTTATTCGTGTGACTAATGATATTTTATGCAATGGTCCGACTTTTTAGGTTAGGTCATCTATTATTTTTTCAGTATAAAATGTTTACAAAAAGTTGCTTTTAAGCGCAAAAAGTTATTGGTTTGTATTGCAGCTACTGTAATTTTTCTGAAATAAAACATTGTGCATGCAATGATAGTTGGGGGAGGGGGGCACCTTCTAATAGAAGATGGTACCTGAAGATGATTTAACCAGCGATTCATGTGGCCTTGATCAACGCAAATTACCTGTTTCATTTGCATTGTTAGTTCGAAGAAATCGAAATTTTGACGAAAAAACCCGCGACTTTGATTAACTTAGATGGTTGCACAATGCAGGCATTATAATTTTCCTCCGATAGTTGTTGACTCGTGGACATGCCACAGATTTTTCAAAATTGTTTGTCCCCTCCATTATCTGATATCAATGGTTTTCTCTCCAGGGCAACAGTAACATGATCCAACAGGTATCACCCGCAAAAAATCCATATCGACTTAACAAAATAAAAATGAAGAGTAGATTCAAATGTAGATAATTTCGGGGGGTTTCTGGATGATCATTATGAGACGATGAAGGTGGAGCTAGCGTTTTGTTAGGCCATCACTGAAAAAAAATGATTCTACCTTGTGTGCTTAGGCTTTCTATTTCTCCATAACAAATATTATAATTTAAATACTGCAGCCTTTATCTTTAAAAAGCAAAGCATGTATTTTTACGCATGGCTGTATTTTATTGAGCTCTGGATGACAGGAAGTTATAAATTTTAAAACGCTATTTTTCACAGAGATGCTTGTATGAAATCGTGAATCATGCCGTTATCCATAGCACATTAAGAAGACAGCTTCCCCAAGCTTCACACTCATCTAAAACTTTCGGATACAGTATGCTGCTTTCCACAAAATGTATTCCGACATCAAGGTGTCAACAGAAACCTTTGTGAATTCGTTATATTTTTTTAAAGAAGATCTTTGAGTTACCGTAAAACATCAAATCTTAGTGGAGGTACACTTAAAAACTTAACGGGAGTACATTTTACATGAATTTTAGTAAACTGTGACCACGCCCATTTTAAGAGTCAGACTTGTTTCATGCTTTGTAAAATACTTCATACTTTTTCAAAACTTTTTTCATGCTATCATGCTAAGCAGTCATTGCAAAGCCGCTCAATTAAATAAAAAGCTTTGCAAATTTTTAACTGTCTGCAAGTCTAGTCTTCAAAGAGTCAACGAGCTCTTCGCCCTGGGCCCCGCCGTTTCAGACTTCCCTACTTAATCCTTCATCCTTTATTATGAAGTCCGTCTATATTGAAAATCATTAGATATTTCAATTCAACATACTTTACTCAAATATACAAATTGAAGTGAAATCTCTATGTTACATCATAATTTTGGTGCAAAGCTGCTTCAATCGTAAGCATCAAAGGCTTCACAGTTCAAATTTTCGACTTATGCAGCTGCAGTTAATTCACTGAGTTACTTGCCTTATAAACCACTTTATGTTTTCAAAACATAGAAATCAAATTTGATAATTGTTCCTCGAGTTTGAAGTAGTCGACTAAATATTCCTAATTCCTCTCTCGTCTAAATTAATTTCTCGTCTGACGAATTTTGAATTAAATAGCTTATTTCTATATGTTCTAGCCTATATGTGACAAACTAATTATGTCTAAAATTTATTGTGTCGATCTCTAAAGCAATTCCCAAGAAAAATATATATTTACAAACAAGTCAAAAAAGTGAATCGGTGTGACTCTGGTAATAACTTTTAATTCACTTTTAAATTTTGGTTTGAAATTTAAAACCTTAAAATTTGCTTTTTGTATTCCTGCCTATCGTTGAAATTTCAATTTACCTGTTTGGTGTAGCATTGTAGATTGGCTAAACCGGTTTTTCTTGTCCCTAAATGTGCCACACCTCCCGAGCAGAAACACACACCACCCCCTCTCATCCACGAGCGTTCCCTTTCATTTCTCATGAACCGGGTTATTGAAATTCAGTCAGGTTTTAACTACATCTGGCTATTTCGTAAGTATTTTCATTTAAAATTCTTAACACGAAATCTGTGTAAAATTTCACTCTTTTCTGGCATTTTTCGTTTTGCGTGGGAGATTTGTGGGAGTGAGCACAACCACATCGTTTCCACGTGGTGTCCTAAGTTGCTTGTTCGTACACAGATTGTCAGATGATAAGCATTAAAAATTCCCTAAAATAATTATTCCGGCATGAATTATTGATGCAGAGACTAATAATAAAACACAGTCCATTGATTCTGTAGCGCGAATGACGCCCCCCTGATACGTCACTGTATGTAAATTAGATGAGTCAAAAGAGATCTGTTTCTTCTATTGTGTGCTAATACAGATCCCGGGAGCATGTCTTTGTTTTTGCTTGTTTCATGCACAAACGCTATTGGCTAGAAAGTACTAGTGGTTTTGTTGTAAGTTGTCAATATCATTTTTCCTCC
Source organism: Rhopilema esculentum (assembly GCF_013076305.1). The sequence goes on from NW_027019328.1 coordinate 6,208,165, forward strand.
GTTGCGTAGAAACCGTAAGAATTGAACCAATCAGAAGCCTTCTGTCGCAGCCATTTTTATGCTCAATATTGTCAAATAGAATCCAAACTTGATTCAAGTGTTCGACAGGAAGATTTCCTGACAGTACAGACAAGCTCCTGTATACAAGTTAAAACTTACTTGCAGTGCAACTACTAAACGCAATAACCATGGCAAATAGTCAACATATGCTTACTTGCGAAGAAGTTTCAAGATTAGACGAGGTTCTGGGAACCACAATTTTGGTGCATGGACGTGGAAATTTTCCTACACTGGAGGTTAAACCGAAGTCTCTTATTAGGCTGCTGCTGTCTCAGCTTGCAGATCGAGAGATCATCGTACACGACGTTCGCTTAAATGGCAGCACAGCAAGTTACGTTTTGAATGTACAGGAGGACTGCAATTCCAATGATTTGGCCTACAACGACCTTGATTTGATTTTCAATGTTGAACTGAAGAGTCAGTCGCATTTCCATCAAGTGAAATCAGCTGTACTTGAGTCACTGAAAGACTTTCTCCCGGATGGGGTTTGCAAGGACAGGATGGGTAGCTGTACCCTAAAAGAAGCTTACGTTAGAAAAATGGTGAAAGTTACCAATAAACCCGACAACTGGTCTCTGATTGCACTTGCAAACAAAGATGGACGAAATATCGAGCTTAAATTTGTTGACAGCATGAGAAGGCAGTTTGAATTTTCCATTGACTCATTTCAAATCATTCTCGACTCTTTATTGAAATTCTATGATACATCTGATGTTGGAATAACCCCAGATTCGTATCCAACAGTTAGTGCCGAGTCAGTATATGGCGATTTTGAGGAGGCGAAGTACCATTTGGTTGAGAGACTTATTGCAACGAAAAACCCCGAAGAAATTCGTGGAGGTGGGTTGCTCAAATACTGCAGCTTACTTGTTAAGCAGTTTAAGCCTGTAAATCCTGATTTTAAAACGATGGAAAAGTATATGTGCAGTCGATTTTTTATAGATTTTAAGGACATCTATAGTCAGCATCAAAAGCTTGAAAATTATCTGAACAGTCACTTCGTTCACCAAAATGATAAAAAATGCGAATATTTACGAACCCTGTACAAAGTTGTTGAAAAATCAACTGTTTGCCTGATGTTGCACGAGAGGAACCAGACATTGCAACTGATTGCGAACATGGCAAACAGCCTGCGGAGTCCACCGAAGTACCAACAAATAACAGTGTTTTATTCTGTACCAAATTACATGTATGCCCCAGGTTGTGGATCAAACAATACAGCTACATCCAAGGAGTATGTTGTTCTTGGCAAATGGGAGTCGAACCCAAACGAGGAGCCAAAAGCAGTCTCTTGTTACTGAGGAACACCCCTGCAATTTTCGAGTGACAGTCTCTCCTACTGGTGAGGAGGACTCTGGCCAGGGATTTTAGTATACGTAACTTCTTGTGGGTCCAAGATTAACTTCTATTTTTGTTGACATTGCTCTGTACGTAGTATTTGACATTGTAAATATTTCCAGATAAATATCTACCAGAGCATATAAAATTATCAATTATTCGGCCTAAATTTGTAGTTGTCACAGTTGCCTTTTTCTTAATCTAGCTGGCTGACAAAATTTTATCCCGATTTTGAGTATTTAGGCAGTTTACCATGAAATCAAAATTTGATAAGATAGAACGAAGATAACTTGTTACTATGCTTAAGCATTCTAAAACATTTGCAGCGCAGCATAAATACTCAAATTCGCCTATTTCTGTAAGTTGCTTCAACTTATTGTCAAATAATTTTCTGTTGTGTTTTTTGATTAGAATGATGTAAATGCAGGGTTTTCCGCTTTAATACGTGCTTGGTACACACAATTTGATAACAATCTAGTATTTTTACACATGTGTCGTTGTATTTTCATAAATATTGATATTTTTAACTGTTCAGGTTAAGAAAGTTAATTGATGCTTCAGCATGTATTGTGATATAGATTTAACGTTCCTTGGGGGAGTTAACCTTTGTCTTTATTAAAGGACCAAACGATCTTTGCGTTTTTGTCGAGTGCCAAGGGGAATCACCTCTGACCACTCCGTCTTCAGTGTGTAGAATTGGTTTCCAAGAAGAAGAAATTTGGCCGTTCTTTCCTTGCTAATTGTTTTGTTTCTTTACTACTTTGTGGTAGAATTTCAGTAAATGCGTCGAAATAATTTGGAGAGAATGATTTTATTAAGCCTTGGGATTCAATTGTTGTTTATTTAAAGCTTCATCTCCTGTTGTCTGGGTCTAGAGAATCGATTGTGGAAAATTTTCCGTGTACAGTGTTTTCTGTGGTTTTGATAATTTAGCGCTGTGCATTTCAAAGTTACTGGCTTTGACAATATCTGGAGCTTTGAAAACTTCCTGTTGAGGGAAAATACCCAATATTGTGTGGCTTCCAGGGGTTCACCACAATTCCTTTCTTATGATAATGCTGCCCTTGATATCACCAATAAAGTCTGTATGCCAAAATGCGTAAATTCTTAGTTGGGTTTTTAAATTGGCATTCAGGAAAATGAATTTCGGATAATCGGATGTAAACAATTGGTGAATCTTATGTTTTTATCTTATTATATCTTATGAACAAAATAATAGAAATGTTTTTAAGGCCTGTTTTGTCAAGGACACGACACTGTCAAAACTAATTTGACTTGACTAAAAATTTTTCAAGCAGCTATCCGTACACTGTAATTGTCACAAATTGAAGGATAAACCGAACATAATGGCAAATATGACGTATTAACAAATACCATTTTTGGTTTTCAAAAGGTTCTAGATAAAATTGGTTTCATTACAGCCCAGCAAATGACAGTTTTAAATGGGTGTTCTAAACATTCAAGGCTTCATCTTAGCAATAAATCCTTCAGGTAGCTAATGTTCGCCCAAAGTTGGAGATTGAGGTGTAATGATATTCCCCATGGCACCTCCCTTTCTGCTAAACAAAATACCTTTATGCAAAATCTTTTTTGTTGGTATTCTATTTGCGCCACCCGCCCCAAAATCGTGCGGGAGTCTCCGCTTTGTAGACTGTGTTGGAACCGTAGCGTCTGCATGCAGGCCTACAGAAATTATTTTGCAGGGAGTGGGGGCACCGGGCTCTGTGGGGTTTAGTGCGATATACAAGCCGAGTAAGTGCTTTTTCTCTAGGGAAATCGTGAACAATATGGCATGCCCTTACTCACTGAATTTTATTTTTTTTAAGAAAAATAGGTGTGTCATCTTCTGTAATTATTGGGGAGTAAGTAGCAGTAGGGCCTAAAACACTCCTTGTCTCCGCCAGTGGGGAGACAAAGCGAAATGTCAAAGAGCTTGTTTACCAACAGGGAACGCCAATTTTACCAATTGGGAACTTATTAAAGGCAGTTTCAAAATCATAGAACCATACCATTAAGAACAAGTTGCCAAAAGGTTACCCCTCACCCAAAATTTTGTCATCGAATTTAGACCAAATAGAAAATCAATCCTGTCTAGAAATTGGGGGACGCCGGGAACAGACAAATATACTTGTACATCGATGTACCGCGAGACCCTCCCCAGGCCCAGTGATCATTGACTTCGGAAGAATTTGAAAAGTGGAGCACTGCAAAACGAGGATATCTTTAACACATCCGTTCAGTCATATATGTTGTCTGATAATATGTTGAAATTTTGCATCTTTACTTTCATAAAAACTGGAAATTATACCAAATGAATGTTTTGCAAAATTGCCCTAAAAAGCAAAGAATTACGAGCTTGCAACAATTAAGAAGCCCTTATTTGACATAAAATGACACTCTTGCAATTTCCTGGAACCTGTAAGCCTTACATTGCATTTCATTTCCTTTTCCAATTTTTTACCCTTACTCATGCATCGCCTGAGCTTATCCTCTACTTGTTTTTTCATTTGCAGGCCTGATAGAGCTTGCCCGGATGACGCAATACAAGGGAAACTATTTTTAGCAGGTAACACTGATACTTGCTTAACAACGTGAAATGAGACTTCTTGCAATGATCATCCTTGGGGCTTCTAATTGCTAATTCAAAGATATCGTTACATTCATATATTACTGTAATGATATTGCTACAATTGCGAATATGAAATAAAAAAGCAGTTCACGCGCATTTATTTCCTAGGAGATTTGGAAATTTCCCAGTTAAATTTCCTTTGATCTGATGCTTCAGCCATGGGGGAATGAGGACGAAGCTATTGTCGAGAAATTAAAAGCCAAACCATTGTCTAAGCGATCTTTCACCAGGGGCCTCATTGCATTTCTTGAAGAAGAAAAGGGATATTGTTTACCAAGGAATTAAGGAAAGTAGCCCTCCAATGCAGGGTTGCCAGATGCTTGGAATGGTTGGCGGCCAAATACTTTACGTTTGACGGCCAAATTCGGCTAGCTATACAATATATATAAAAAATCCATATTTTTGCTAATTTCGTGGAATAACAGTGTAATCAAAAATGGCTTTGTTTGTTACAAAAGCTCCCACTTTTTGTAAGTCTCAATTTTCTGCTATCTTTTACTTTGTTTCTTGATTCGTTATTCGTAACTTTGAGATTATTTTAACAACATGTTGAATATTTTCTATGCTAAAATAATTTGTCGTTTTCTTTGTATTTTTGTGGCTTTCAACATGCGGCCAAAATTCGACCAACTTTCGCTTTTTCGGCCAAATCATTTTTCGACGGCCAACAATATTGAAAAACGACCAGAATGGAGTCAAAACGGCCAAATGGCAACCCTGCTCCAATGGCAGAGTCACGGGAGGACACGTCCCCCGAGTTCTCAAGGGCTAATATTTTTGCAAAGTAGCATTTGCTATGTAATTCTATGATTATGAAACTACCTTCAGGTTACTAAAAGTTAGTTATAAGTTTTCCCTCTTTGTAAAATCAACGTTTCCCTAAAGTCGAAAGTATTTTTCTCACAATAAAAAAACGTGGCCTGAAATCTTATATTTTGTCCCCTCAACGGCCCAGTGGCTAGTGCAAACGTTGACCCCCCCCCCTCTTAAGAATGTTCAGCTCGTTATGTTTCGTTTCTGGGGTTTTATGTGTATAGGACATCACACATACTTTTCACCAACGCTAAAAACTGAAAAGAAATAGCTCATTTGCGGAAGCTGCATTCCATAAAAAGGGTCACCACTCAGAAATCCTCACACCAAACACGTGCTCACTTTCTAAGGAGACGCTGAGCCCCACCCCCGAAATCTCTTCGAAATCTCTTCGCCGAGCCCATTTTCACAGCTACACTGCTTCGTGCAAAGATATACTTGCTAATTCAAAGAGGACTATCATACATATCCAACCAGTTTGATTTTTGGCACTTGAAGTTTAAAAAACCTAACAATCTTCATATTATTTTTACGAAAGACTATCTTTTTCCTGAAAAAAACAGCGCACAACCTTCGACTCAAAAGCCCTCTTGATATTTCAGAAGTCAGTGGTACCAGACATACCGATAATGGTACCAGATCATTCAGTTTTCAAGGGTCTTAAATCTGGAATTCACTCCCAGAATTAACAAAGACAGCCCAAAATATGGCAAAGTTCAAAAATTTGATCAAAATTTGGTTTCTTGAAAATAAGTGTGCTTGTTCTTCCAACAGTAAATAGTCTGTCTTATGCAATCCTTGAATTTGCTTTATGTGAAAATTGTTATATTGTAATCAGGATAAAACTACAATTTTGACAAAAAATACTAAGGCATTTACTGAAAAATAAGCTATTCAAAAATCATCCACTTCCCTTCCCCTCAAATAAATATAGCGATTGGATTGGTAACTGATGTTGTAATACCCACTGATTCTGTAAATATCTCAGCCAACATTGACCCCGGGGTAGAGAGGTTTAGGTCACCAGTGTGTATAAAACGAAGATATATAATAGCACTCTCAGCAATTTTTGTCCGATTGTAGAAATGATTTTGATTTTCTGCAGACGAGAGGTGTAGTTTTAGAGGAGTATTGTATATCTAGTTGCTTTTGTGGTTACCTATTCTTCGTAGAGATCGCATCTGGGTGATTTTGAAAATATTCATCTCCAGTAGTGATATTATAGTTTTAGAGGAATACTGTATATCTTGTTAATTATGCAAACACAACCCTTCGTGGTGATATTTCAGGTCGGTGGAATATTGCATATCTAGCTGATTCTTTAAGAAATAATTCCTTCGTAGTGATAAATTAAATAGAATATTGCATTTCTAGATGATTTTGAAAACAATCTTCCTTAGTGTCATTATAATTTAGTAGAATATTGCATATCTAGTTTATATTTGCAAACACCTACCTTCGTGGCGAGTTCTAGGTTAGCAGAATTTTGCATATCTATTTGATTCTGTGAATACCCACCTTCGTGGAGATATTCTGAGTTTGGTAGAATATTAAATACCTGGGTGATTTTTAAAATATCCATCTTCTGTAAAGATACTAGTAAAGATACTATAATTGCATATCTAGCTGATTCTTTAAGAAATAATTCCTTCGTAGTGATGAATTTAATAGAATATCGCATTTCTAGGTGATTTTGAAAACAATCTTCCTTAGTGTCATTATAATTTAGTAGAATATTGCATATCTAGTTTATATTTGCAAACACCTACCTTCGTGGCGAGTTCTAGGTTAGCAGAATTTTGCATATCTATTTGATTCTGTGAATACCCACCTTCGTGGAGATATTCTGAGTTTGGTAGAATATTAAATACCTGGGTGATTTTTAAAATATCCATCTTCTGTAAAGATACTAGTAAAGATACTATAATTGCATATCTAGTTGATTTTGAAATATTTACTTCGTTAGTGTTTTCATAGTTTTAGTGGAATATTCCATATCTAGTTGATTTTGGAAACACCCATCCTCCTTAGTGATCTTCTAGATTTAGTGGAATATTTCACACCTAATTTATTTGATAAACAGTTATCCTTGTGCGTGATAATATAAAATTACTTGAATGTTGCATTATCTTGTTAATTTTGTAGAGAATCACTTTCGACTTTCGTGGTGAAAATTCAAGTCAATTGAATATCGCATGTCTAGGTTATTTTGTGATCACAAATTCGCTTTAGTGATCTTTGAAAGAGGTTTTCCCTAGAAAGAATCAGTTCTAGTCGAATTTGTAAAGACATCTCTATGATGAATACATTCTATTCACATTGATTTTATAGATCAACTAGAATATGTCATATATATATACAGTAAATTTTGTGTAATCCGATCTCTGTGTTGGATCGTAAAAATGTTCTTATAACTAAATGTTTGATTTATGCGATGGATTTCGCCAGATACCCCTAAACCTGGTATTATATCCTTTATCCATGTTATCACAACTTGCACAGCAGTTGTAAACAAAGAAAGACAACGTTCTTCAATTATATTGGTTTTTTAATAAAGATGCACTACAAAATCAGGCAATGTCAGTAGTCGTTCCGAGCCCGACAACTAGGGAGGCCAGCATTCATCCAACTTTGTCGGCTCATCTCCCCAACACAATATGACTGAAATGACTTTAAAAAGCAGCCAAAATGACAATACAACATCAATTCAAAGAGAAGTTAATGAAATTAAGTACCACTGAGTTATTTCTTTAAATTCGCAGAAAGTTTGAAGTAGAAAATTCGAATCACGCGAGTTTGAATTAGCCTCCTTTAATGTAGTTTCCAACAACTCTGAATGTTTAACCTCGGAGAAATTGAACAACGCATTCTTTCGAAGCACTCTTTTCCAATAGACATATTACTTTGGTTTTTTTAAAACTCTTTCCAAAATTCAGGGTTTTATTCCTCCATTTAATCTTGTAATTTGTATTTTTAGATAATATTATTTGCTGAAAAAGACATTAAAATACATGCAGGGTGGCTTGGATGTAAAAAATGCTGCGCTGGACCTATTTCCAATTGTTTAATGCAAGGTAAATTTACTTTTGATTAAGAATACATCAACAATTAAATGGAAATGAGGGGAGGGGGTCGTACATAATCTCAACAGTTAAGGTGCATTTAAGTACGTGGAAGTCCCTTTGTTAGGGATTGGATAGGCAACAGCAAGTTGTGACTGTGAGGTCCAACAACTCTCTCAATTGTTTTTTAATCTTTTAATTTCAGTTGCGTAAGGCTGCTAATTCTAATCATATATTATTCAATATTTCGCATCCAGATAGAAGGTTTTGATAAATCCAAACTAGGCTTGCCTTGTTATTAGCCCTGGGCAGAACATTTTTCCATCAAGGATCCTTTCAAGCACCTTGTCATATCTACTGGCAATAAAATATCTTGGAAGATTGTTAGCGTTGGTCCTTGGATTCAATACCAGTATTAATCGCACAGTTCTCTTTCCTTTGGTCTAGCCCATTATAATATGTCCACAATAATTATCTCTGTATTTAGGGCGAGTACTCTAGATACCTTGATGAGCCCTACGTCAGAAGGACGAGAGAGAGGCAAAGGACTGTTCGATAGTTCTAAAAATTCGACCAGTTTAATAAAGACTGGCAATATCTTCTTAGCTTATTCTCAGTCTCAAAATCCGGTTTCTTGTATGATCAGGCAAGTAAACGAGCATTAGATTGAATGGGCACGGAACAGCTACTTAAACACCTCCAATAAAAATCTGACACTTCATTGATTTTTTTGAATTCATCCCAATCATTTGTGCAAAATAGAGTTTTCCCAATTACTGGCAAAGTAAACATAACTTATACTTTCAATTATGAAGAAAGCTCTTTTTACGCCTGTGACTTTCTGTCTCCTCATGTAAAATTATCCTGGCTTATGTGTCACTTGTCACTTAGAGCTATAGCCTTTTGGAAGCATCATCAATGCTTGCCAAAAGCTCTTGGAACACACGAGCTGTTTCTAAGATGCTCTGTTTATTTTCAATTCACGACTAACGAAATAGCTAGGTTGTCCTCTTTTCCTCAAAATAATGTTGCAATAGAGTACCAAAGTGTAATACCATCAAAAATTTATTTTTAGAATTTTTTAAATTTGACCACAAAGTCTCAAAGAATTGCATGGAAAATCCCTCTGCAAATGCAAAATCAGCTAGTTATGTTCAAAACTGGGCGAGATATAGCCAATAAAAGATTTCAAATTGCTAGCAGATTACTGTCACTCTGATCTGGTTCAAGACCAGATTATAGAGGTTTGATGGGGAAAAGCCTGTGCTTAATGAGCCATGTCTTAGCCAATTTGTAACATTAAAGGCTCTTGCGCAACCAGCATGTCTAGCGACAGCTGTCTTGAGAAATTGATTGTGTTTTGCATTTTCATGCAGTACGAAATTAGGCCAGTTTTGAAAATATTGTCCCAAAGCATGCCGGTTGCGCAACAGCCTTTAAAATGAGTTTGCACATTTCGAAGTATTTTATAATGTTTTCTTAGGTTATATGGTTAAAGTTGAAACATTCTACAAATATGTATTTTGAGACACCATCACTCCGGTAGTCTAGGTTCCAATTGTATATTGCTAAGGAATGGGGAAACTGAAAAAAGTCAATGACAAAAATACTGTTGGTGTTCCAAGAGTTTTGGGAGACATGGTAAATTTTTATAGAAATAAATAAGTTACTTTATCGTGGAAACTGCTCCTTTGATAGCTCGTACAATGCCCATTCGGAGTATTGCTGCATTTTTACTTTTTCTGTGCTTCGAGGATCAGCCTCATTTTTTGTGTTCTGGTCTCCAGAGAGTTCCGTGGTTTTCACAATTGAGAGGCTGAAGGATGAAGCAGTTCGAGCAGAGAAGGTTTTTCTAACGTCGTTTACGAAAGATATAGGTATCAAGTTGAAAAAGAAGACAAATAAGAAGATCAAACATGGACAAAAACTTGCTGTGAACAAGGACAAACAGTTTGTAAGCATTAGTTTAGAAGTTCTTTGATTTTGTTTTTTTGTTGCATCCTTAATTTTGTGTTTGAATAGGCCATGCCTCGTGTTGCTTGAAGTTACCATAATTTTCGCTTAGTTGCCATATCGCTAATTAATTTTATAATCTGTATTATTCATTGTAGCAAGCCGTATAAGATAATCTTCCGACAAGGCCAGTATTCATTTATGTTGTGATTTCTGAAGTTACAGGCTTTGCACGCGTTGAAACGACCCCTTGTAGCTGAGGGCTACAACAGTTATTTTTAATCATGGTTAATAAGAAACTTTATAGCCTAAAAGATTACACAAAATTTCTTATATGTGGGTCTAAAATATAATATTCTTAACAAGGCATTTTTAATTTCTAAGAATACTTATAAACTTCTAAGAATAAGTAGAAAAAACAATTCGTATTTGCGGGGCCTAACTGTAATTTGCCAAGGGGCGAGATTGCTTATAGAATACGAAGAGGCCATATAGAATTTGCAACAGGGGTGTCGTGGAGAGAGGGCTGGGGGAGTGCAGCCCTCAAAGCCAGCGAGTGCATATTTTGTTGGAAAAATTCTGTGTTGGCAACGCTTGGGTTCTTAAAGATTGTTTTATCAAATAGAGTATAGATTTTCTGTGAGTTGGCAATTTTTGGTTGATTAGTTTGAATGATTTCAAATATACAACAGAGGATATATAAGACAAACGCAAATATATTGGTCGTCTTCATGGGTGTGGCTCCTACAATTTGCCTATAAAACAGCGCCCTTTCCAACGTTTCAAGATAGTACGTTTTAAAACGTTTGAGCATATGTGTCAAAAGCAAGCAAAATAAAAAATAAATGAGATGAAAAACTCATTATTCAAGCTTTGGATTTGGGTTTTATTTTCCCATCACCTGACATAGAATCTCGTGTTTTGTATAGTTGTAACACGTTCTCAGCATATTTTAATCCAGATAATTCCATGATCTAACATATACTGATTAACCTCTTTATATTTCTTAAAATTACGCTTTGAGTTTGTTTGCTGCAGTTTCAAAATATTTTGGTTTGGTGTAATGGATATAGAACAACCTCTTTTGCAAGATAGATTAGAATTTCAATAGTTGCATGACATAAACGAAAGTTAGAAACCCTGCTTGTGTAAGTTTTCTTTCTCAGGTTTGCTGGTTTGTATTTGCCAAAATTTTGCTCATTGTTATTTATTTTCCTCTTATTATATCAACCACAATGCAATCAATGTTTCCCTTGCTGGTGCCCTGGGTATCAGAGCAACATAGATTGGATCGCGGAGATAGAAGATAGGAGTGGCGAAACTTGGCTTTCTGTTAACACTCTTTTTTTATAAGAACACACTTTATCAGAACACTGAGGCTCGATTTGCCCAAAAAATAAGAACAAGGCTAGAGCATGCTCAGCTTCAAATAATAAATTCAAAAAAACAATTCGCATTTTGAAATTTATATTATGTCATGTCAACAGAACAAAACTATGCAAGTTTGTTCATAAACACTAGCAGTCGTTGCTTTATTTTTAAACTTTACCCAGTAAAGCGTCTTAAAAACTATATACAGTATGTAACTTCTCAAATATTTGCAAAAAAATCACTCTCAAAATAAGAACAATTTTAAGAACATTTGAGCCTAAAATTATCAAAAAGTTAAGAACATCGAGGCTCGGCAAAACCAATCTGGTTCTTTTAAAACAATGGCCTACGCGCTGAAAATTTTGTGGCTCTGGCACCCAGGGGACCTTGTTGGCAGACGGGTGGAAATTAGGTGTCTCACAACCAGTTAAACTAAACCACCTGGTCTCTTACTCCCTTTGCTTCTTCTGATGAGATATAATCTTTTGAATTTGTATGATTCAGGAAGCAAAATTGTTAATAAATGCTGCTAGCCTCCTTTCCTCTTGCTATGACCCCTTTCAAAAATGTAGATATGTTGGTATAAGATTTCGAGTGATTTTATTTCTCTTTCCTGAATGTGAGTTCTCCTTTTTTACACTATGTTGGTTTACCTACCACCACCAGCTCATGTTCACAGTATCTTGAGACATTAAAAATAAGGTAAATAATATTTTGCGTCCTACAACGAAGAAAAGCACTGAAACTTCTCAAAAAAGGTCACAGTTGAAGTCAAACAAAACCTACAATGAAACAACTGTTCAGTTGTTTATTTACCACTAGTGTCTCAGCGCTCCCACCAAGTGGCGTTCCAGCTCCACCCTTTATCAATTACAAAACTTCCCTTCCTGGATTTCGATGCCTTTGCTCAAGCTTGTCTTGTCTTTACATAGGATTTACTTGGTAACGCTAAGATGTTGATTAAGTCAATACTGGCTTGTTGTCACAAAAGGTTTGCGTTCGTCCCTCCAAATTCAGTTGAAATTATTATCTTCCTTCAAATCTAATTTTCAATTAAGGGCAGGCGTCAATTTTTCTCCTTTCGTTAGTTTAGTATTTCATACTTACCCCTGTCATCCGAATTGTGGAAAACAACTTTATGAATTTATGGCCTATAAATAATACCTAGTGATTGTCTGCTCTGCTCTACCATTTGATGTTGAATGGAAGCAAGGGGCCCAAGCCTTTAGCCTTGCGACTGTTGTTTTGAGATTCTATCGACTTGTTCACTGCGAAACGTGCAACTGACTAAACTCTACGTGACGCGTGCTAAAAAGTTCTACCTCAGCGATCATTAGAACTTTCTAGAAGCTTCTAATTAGCTGACAATAGAGCAGCAAGCAATCTACTCTAACACGTGTCCTACACTAGCTACTAATTACGAAGGTCATTAGTTTACTTACAAACGCAGCAATTACGTAACTGTTGAGTGCACGTTCCCAACACTCCCACTCAATCAACAGTTTCTTTTCAGGTTTTATTGCATTCCGAGCTTGCAGCGTAGGTACTCAAATTGACCTCTGTTCAGTGATTTAGTAAGTAAGTCAGCCAGCATTTCTTTCGTGTTGCAATATTTTAGTAGCAGAGTCCCTTTTTCTACTTGTTCTCGAACAAAATGATACCTTATGTCGATGTGTTTCGTCCGTTTATGTCCGACTGGATTTTTGTCATCGAAATTGCTCCTTGGTTGTCTTCCATGATGGTTATAGGTTGCACATTGTCTCCTATTTCTCTAAACAGTTGCTTCAGCCATATGACCTCTTGGGCAGCTTTACTCAAGGCAATGTACTCTGCCTCAGCGGTTGAAAGAGCCACTGTTGATTGTTTTTGACTAAGCCAGCTAATCGCACCTCCGGCCATCATGAAGACATTTCCAGTGCTTGAGTGGCGATTCTGCATATCGTCAGCCCAACTAGCATCACTAAATCCCGTAACTTCTTTGCTTTCTGATTTCTTGTAAACCAGCGAAAGATTGATTGTTCCTTTCAGATAACGAAATACCCTTTTTACTGCAGTAAGATGCGCTTCTGTTGGTGCTGAATTGAATTGAGAAAGAGCTCCCACTGCTTGAGCGATATCAGGCCTTGTTGCGATGGCAGCATAGAGTAAACTCCCTATCATAGACTGATATTGAACGTTATCAACAGGTTTACTGTTTCCATCATCTGCTACAAGTTTGACATTTGGATCAAGAGGTGTACACACTGGATTAGCATCTTGAAGTCCATAGCGCTTCAGTAATTTTTCAATGTACTGCTTCTGTGATAGACTGACTCCTTCTTCGCTTTGCTCAACGCTGACTCCAAGGCAGAAATGAAGGCTGCCCAAATCTTTCATCTTGAAATTCTTTCTCAGGTTTACTTTCATTTGTTTCATTTCATCTTGAGTAGTGGATATGATGATTAAATCATCTACGTAAACAGCAATAATTGTCAAATTGTTTCTTTCAAGAGATCCTTTCACGAAGATACACGGATCTGCTTGGCCTTGTCTGAAATTTAGTGATTCGAGCGCGTTTCTAAATTTTCGATTCCAGCAACGTGGTGATTGCTTGAGTCCATAGAGGGATTTTTTGAGCCTGCAAACCAGATTCTCTTTTCCACGTATCACGTAACCCTCTGGTTGCTCCATATAGATTTCTTCCGTTAAATCTCCGTTCAGAAATGCCGTAGTTACATCCATTTGATGAATCAGCATTCGGTTTTGAACTGCAAAAGCCAGTAAGGCTCGAATAGAACTGAACCGCACGACAGGAGAAAAAGTTTCATCAAAATCGACGCCGTACTTCTGAGAATACCCTTTTGCTACTAAACGACTTTTGAAACGTTCCACTTGTCCATTTTCGTCATACTTTACTTTGAAGACCCACTTGCACCCGATAGCCTTTCGGTCTTTTGGTGGCTTCACTAACTCCCACGTTTGGTTCTCTATGAGTGACTGATACTCTGAATCCGTTGCTTCTTTCCACTGTGCGGAATATTCACTATTGAAGGCTTCTTGGATGGTAGCTGGTTCTTCGATGATTGCTGAGAATACAACATGTCTTGCTTCTGTGACGTCAGCATACTCATCCAAGCCAAATCGAGGTGGTGGTACCCCTTTTGTGGATCTTTGAGATCGTCGAGGATGGCTTTCTTCTGCATCCGTGTTCCTTTCCGTAGGCTCTGTTTGTCGTTTATCTTCCTTTGCTGGTTCTGGACCCATCTTCAAATACTGTTTTTGAGATCCAAAATCATTTTCATTGAAGTTAACGTCTCTTCTGATCACTATTCTCTTGCTCTGCATATCAAAGAGTCGGTATCCTTTCTGGTTTGCACTGTAGCCCAAGAATCGAAGTCTGTTGGCTTTCTTGTCCAACTTTCTTCGCTCAGCCTCTGGAATATGAGCATAAGCTATGCAGCCGAACACACGAAAGTGGGAGACATCAGGGGGTTTTCCATACCATTTTTCATACGGTGTTTGACCTGATGCGCTGGTTATAACACGATTTCTTATGTAGGCTGCAGTGTTGACTGCTTCTGCCCAGAAGGTCTTGCTGAGTCCGGCATGGTTCATCATTGCTTTTGCGGATTCAACGAGAGTCCGGTTCATGCGCTCAGCCACTCCATTCTGTTGTGGAGAGTGAGAAACAGAAGTTTCGTGTTTGATACCTTTCCTTTTCAGAAGATTTTCAAAGTCATTTGATACATACTCTCCGCCATTATCTGTACGCAAGGTTCCAATTTTACATGCAGCTTCATTGGTTGCAGAGGCTTCAAATTCTTTAAACCTCTTTAAGCCTGGTTTCCATATAGCCGTAAGGCTGCCTGCGGCTGCCTGCGACTGCTTTCTGCCATCTTCCATCTTCCATCCCTACGGTATCGCCGGCAGACAATTCTTTATGGAAACGCTTTCTAACGGTACCGCAGGCAGCTGTTTGAAGTGCCGTAAGACTGCCGGGAGAGCCGGGAGAAAGTTGAACGAGTTCAACTTTTCCCGGCTCTTACGGCAGCCTCCCGGTACCGCCGGCAGACAAATTACAAATGGAAACGCCTTGCCTGCGGCTGCCTGCGGCTGCCTGCGGCATTCTTTTGTTCAAACGGATCATGTGATGTGCAAGAACCAATTGAAACAGGGCTTTGTTGTTGAATTTTGCCCGCCAGTTTTTCCCGCTCAAACTTTACCTAGTTACTGGCATAGTTACCGATACCGCAGGCAATTGAAAACAGAACGTTTCCATTTGCCGGCGCTACTGTAAGGGTGGAAGATGGAAGATGGCAGAAAGCAGTCGCAGGCAGTCGCAGGCAGCCTTACGGCTATATGGAAACCAGGCTTTAGTATCTCAGACTTCCTTTTAATGAAGTAGACTTTGACACATCTCGAGTAGTCATCAATGAATGTGACAAAATAACGCTTTCCCGAAAAGCTCTGTATTGACATTGGTCCACATACGTCGCTGTGAACTATCTGTAATTTTCTAGAAGTCTTGATCCCCTCTGTTGACTTGAAAGGTTTTCTGCTCATCTTACTTTCCGCACACCCTGTACAAAAGTTCAGTTCGTCATTTCCTTGGATGGCAACTCCTTTGATGAGCTTCTTCTTGACTGATTCCAATAGCTGTTTTCTATTTATATGTCCTAGCCGTTGATGCCAAATATCCATCGTGCTAGGGTTGCTATTTTCCATCCTTTCAGATTGGTGATAAGCTGCTGTTATATCTGTTTCGCAGCTCAGAACGTACACTCGCTTAACGAGTCTTCCTTTGCCTACAGCCTTACCGTCCGAGTCCTTTATCCAGCAACAAGTATGTCCAAACTGAACAATAAGTCCCTTCTGTGTCACAGCTCGCACACTGAACAGGTTGCAAGCTAGTTTCGGAACATAGAGTACATTATCCATTTCAATTGTCAGCTGCTTGTTATGGCTTGTTTCCATGGTTATTTGAGCTCGTCCTGATCCACGGGCTTCCACTGTATGTCCGTCACCCAGTTTGACTAATTCAGGCTGGTTGAACTCTATGTAGTTAATCAGAAGCAGTTTGTTTGAGGTCATATGCTGCGAGGCACCCGAATCCAGAATCCATTGTCTGTTTGTCTCATTTTCTGTTTGTTCATTTTCAGCTAGAAAGAGTTGAGAGTCTGAGTCATCATCTTCCTCCTTTCCTGCAGTCTTTGCATTATGTGTTTCATTTTTAAATGAATTGCTGGGCCTCACTTGCTTCCTTTTGTGACATTCAAAGCTTTTATGACACTCCTTGCCACAGTTGTAACATTTGCCTTTGAAAGGCCTGCTGATGCCCTTTTCCAAGTGTAATGTTGAGTCTCGATTTATTTTAGTCGTTGCGGTTGCTTTGAAGGCCTGTTTTTTTTGCTCTTCATTGATAAGGGCTTGCTGGACGAAGGCCAGTGATAGTTCATCTCCTTTAGCTTCCAGAGCTGTAACGAGTGTTGTATAGCTTGGTGGAAGGCTTATGAGCAATGCCACGACTTGCTCTTCTTCAGCTTCTGTAGACCCGAGTGCATGGAGTTTATCAGCAATTTCCTTCATACGTTTCAAATGATCTTGGACCGATTGCCCTTCAAGCATTTTTGAAGTAAAATATTGTCTCTTGAGAAACAGCTTGTTGGCTATCGTATCCCTCTCGAAATAGGCTTTGAGAGTATCCCACAGGTCCTTCGGTGTTTCGCATGATGTCACCAAGTAGATAAGATTCGACTGAATTCCCATTACCAACGTCGCCATTGCCTTTTGCTTGGCCTTTTCGTATGTAGCTCTAGATGCTGTATTATCGTCAGGTAACGAAATCGTTCCATCTACGTGATCCCACACATCTTTCGCCATCAACAAATGTTTCATTTGAAACTTCCATGTAGGCCAGTTCGACCTATCTAATTTTTCGATTTCGAATTTATCTCCAATTCCAGCCATGTGCAGTGGTTTGGTTCTGGGCCCATAACCTGTTGTTTTGAGATTCTATCGACTTGTTCACTGCGAAACGTGCAACTGACTAAACTCTACGTGACGCGTGCTAAAAAGTTCTACCTCAGCGATCATTAGAACTTTCTAGAAGCTTCTAATTAGCTGACAATAGAGCAGCAAGCAATCTACTCTAACACGTGTCCTACACTAGCTACTAATTACGAAGGTCATTAGTTTACTTACAAACGCAGCAATTACGTAACTGTTGAGTGCACGTTCCCAACAGCGACGCCCTTTTCTTCTTCTGTGCGATTCTAGGAAATATTCATATGTTTGTGTCTACGTATATTTGGTGATATGAGGTGATCAAACTTAGCAATTCATAGTTCAAACCTCAGTGCTATATGAAAAACCATGGTCGGTGAAACCGGGGGGTCGGGGGACCATGCAGTTTTTAGGCAAAGAAGAAAAAACTTTAATCGATCATTCTGGAAGTTGCTATGCTTAATAATCACCCCTAAAATACTCTAAGCTTAAGCTCCATTGCCATTGATTTATTATTTAAATATCTAAAAGACCAAAACATGAGAATTTGAAACTTAATTATTGTAAAAGTCGTGCGTCACACGTGGCACTATGCAAGTAACAGTTTGTTAAATATTGATCGTTTGTGCGACCTTGGAAATGCGTGCTTGGCTTAGGATACAGAAGGAGAAGGCTGACCCAAAACAACTAGGTACCAAAGCAAAATGACCAAGCTTTATTTTTCTATGTCCTGAACCTCACTTGTAATGTCTATTACCCCGGATACCAGACTCACACTTATTTTATACAGAGTGAGTCTGGTACCAAGAGTAAATGTCTTTTTGTTGAAGAACAAATTCGTTACGGAAAGAAAGAATATCAACTATTTTGTGCAAGGAAACCGCTAGGAAGGAATTTTTTTGAGAACATAAGGATTACCCCCTCCCCACTTTTATCAAAACATGATCCATTTGCTTCTTCTAGAAATTGATTAAAAAGTGCTAGGTATCGGTAAATCATATTTTATAAGAAAAATTAACCTGTCACAAAGCACTGAAGCGAGTCAAAAATTGGACTCCTCAACTTTCAAACACGTTGCGCCGGCCAATGCCGATAGTGGGTGACGTAGTTGCGGCTATTTCCATGCACATATGATATGATATCTCACCCACATTTCCGCAAATTTGGCCAGCTAAATTTGCTACATATTTGGTTTGTTATCGCCGTACTCTTTTCAGGCGATCATTCTGCTGGCTTAGATTATGCATAGTATGGATTATGGGCTGTTTATCAACTCACTCAATGTATTTGAAAGCAGGATACATTCCTTAAACCCGGGGTTACTTGGCGAGTTGCCTGCTGTTCAAAATAGAAAAATGGCGAATTTTGTGGAAATCTTGTGAAGTTTTTTAGAACGAAGATTTGGAGTGGTATATACTGTAGCATGGCAAACTTTTTAACATTGCTGGACTTTTGTCAGTGACCAGGCATTTTTCTTGTAAAACAAAAACAAGTATTTTACTAGGTCTACAGAAGCTATAGCATTTGTGTTTGTACGTGAAAATTGCCTTTAGAATTGTATATGCAAACTCTATCGCGATTAAACATTTTTGCAATGATTCCTAAACTTGCTATCAATCAAAAACTCAAATCTGATCACCAGAATCTTAATGTGTTTTGTAAGTTATCGAATGTGGAGGAAAAAACTGATGGGCTTTATAATTAAATACAAAGTTATAAGAATGCAAAAATTTATGGTAATATTCAAACTTCTACACAAATCTATGGCTGGGTTTTGCAAGAAACTGCAAACTTCATTGATGACGTCACAATCATCTATTTTTAGAATTTTCGAATTTGGATTCTTTAACTTAAAAGAGCATCATGAAATACCTCTACACATGCCAAATCAGGTAAATATGTTACGAGTTTGCTGAGATATGGCACATGAGCACAAGCTCTGATTGGATTC
This sequence comes from Rhopilema esculentum, assembly GCF_013076305.1. The sequence goes on from NW_027019328.1 coordinate 6,227,324, forward strand.
TCGCTACATTGGATTATCGTCGTTGTATTGCTTTGTTCTTGACTATCCTTTGTACTTTAGTCGTGGTTCATCACTTTATGAACGAGCCAAAATGACAGTAATCCGTTAGCAAACTTCGCAAATCTTTCATTGGCCATATCTCATCCGATTTTAGACATATGTTGCTGACTTTGCATATTTTTTTAAACTCAATCTAGAATAACTTTGAATAAGCCATGTTTTTATTTTTTTGTACAATCTTTCGTATTTTCTCTGCATGTACCTTGGGCTTTATGACAATAAAAAGTTTGACGTCATATTGAGCCTATGTCACTAATCACAGTCAAACCTTATATACAATTTCTTGCTTTAATTCGTCAAAAAACCAATGGCACTACCACTAGCTTCTTGAATCTACACTCATTTTTTTATAAGAAACAAAGGTCGATGTTGAGTACTCCAGTTTCTTAATGTTCTGGAAATTTCAATACTCATTGTTTCTTAAGAGTTTCATGATGTCATGAATGATGTTATGAAATGTTCGTGACCCTTTTTATCACGTCAAGAGATTCACTTCCGTTCCGATACTGTATTTAGATGTGGGAAGTATATTTTTATCCCTTGTGTCTTAAGTTCTAGGCCAACAGGGCAATCTTGTTCTTAGATTTTACAAAATTTCGTTGTTCTCAGTTTTATCACGATTTAATAGTTTCTTAATTTTGTTTTGCTTTGAGTATTGAAGTTTCTTAATTTTTTCTAACTGTCCAGTACTCGTTTCTTATAGCCAGTTTCGTATAAAAAAACGAGTTTATTTCAAAATTCTGATTGTCAATCCGAATCAGAAGTCAATAATTTGATTCAGAGAAGAGACACTCGAAGTATTTTTTAAACTAGACCGTTAATTTTATTGGTTTTGTTGGATAAGCCACTTGTATTTAGAGATGGCAAAAGTACAATAAATACTTAGAGTTGATTATTTGTGAAATATCAAGCGAAAAACAATCTTGAAACCATACAAGAAAGAACGATTGATGGGAGAGGCCTTTCATTTCATGGGAATTTTCATGAGGATTTTATAAGGAGATAGTAGCAAACTCAAAAAGGCTAAAATCATAGTAAGTTTACTGAAAATAAGCTGCAGAATCTCTCCATAATATAACATTCAAGAACACAGCTTCATGCCCTGTAAGACAACTCAAGAATGCTTGCATTTTCAACAATTGATTTTATTATTTTAAGAGCTATTCGAATGTCAAAGGCAGGCCAATTCAAAGTTTGAAGACATTTTTTGTAACTTTTCAAGGCCTACAAATGTATTTCGATCGAAGAAAAGAATATCCCAAGACAAGAATTTTAGACACAGTGACTGTTCTCAAAATATCGTTAGTTATAGTTACCAACAATCCAAACGGTGTTTTGAAACTATGGAAAGTAGCATGAATTTAAAATTATCTTATGAAAAGTTATTTAATAATCAGGAGGACCCACTTCACTCTCTCTAGGTGCGCCATGGCATAAGTAGGTAAATCTGCAAACATTTCCTTTAAAATAGTTTTATTTTATCTCTAGGCAGATTTGTGTCCCTACTGCTTCGCTTAAATATCACCCAAAATCAATACGTTATATCCATTTGAGCGGATTCTTTGTTAATATGGATAAAGATCTCGATTTCATTCTTCAGCTATTTCTTTGTAATAAAGGGTGATTATAATGTTACTGTCTCTCGTGTCATAAAGAGATATGCCATTATTATGTTAGGCTGCGGTTTTTCCAAGGGGTTTTTTTTAAATTCGTTATTAACTGGGATGATTCCATCAAATAATATGATTTATGTAGTATGATTCACTAACCACACTTTTGAGTTGTTTCTAAGCCATTTGTAATGTTGACTAAAATGGCTTCAGAATTATAAACAGGGTGTTTCCAGAATGGTTTCAACAGGGCTTGTATTTACATAGTTGATGCTCTAAACAGGTAGAAAAGATACTGGTAAATTTCTCTGACACTGTGTTAGTTAGATAAACAGTCTTAAATCAAATAATTCTGACCTTGTAGCCTTTGATACCTCACAAGTTGTTTCGCACTTCGAGTTTATACATATTAACAGACAGGGGTGTAGATACAGAGTCGATTGGGGGCAATTTACCCTTTTTTCTATGGCATATTTAATAAGTTTTTTTAAAAATTCGAGTTGTTTGGAGAAAGGTATCACCAGATGCAGGTTCAAAATCGTGACAGCTTTCGTAGCTTCACCCCTGGATCTCACAAAGCCCTCCCTAGCACCCACAAGAGCCCATTATCCACGTAAATGTTGCGCCCTTACATTTAACCCACCTTTAGAACTCCTACCTAGGCTTGATAAAGGAGGAGGGGCTGGGTTTGCCACTCATTTAAAAAGTTGCAGAGATGTGATAAGATTTTAGAGTGCAAAAAGAGGGCAACACTTGATGAGGGACCACTGTGTCAATATTAACAGTTTGTTCAAAGTCGTGTAGAGATTTGTTCGACTCTCTATTGTTTGGAATAGTATGTTTTATGCAACATCTACAGCAAATAGAAAGTTTTTTATTCCGAGCCTTAGTGCTTAGTTGTATTTTTAGCTAATATAATGGAATATCTATTTAAATCATAGCTTACATAATCGTGTGATAGGTGCCAATAATCTTAAGGTGCCAATAATCTTTAGGTGCCAATAATCTTTAGCCGAGCTTCTAAATTTTGCATCAAAATGCACATTTGCTGACATCGACACAATTCAGCGATAATGTTATCACCCTCGGACATTTAGGCTTTTTACATATAACCAAAGCATTAATGCATTGCCATAGAAAAATGGCCTTAAAAAGAAAATTCACATATCATTGGAGGCCATTATGGATATTTCAAACTGGTTTGAATGAATGTATGAATACTGCGTTTTCACGCATTCAAGGATCAGGCGCTGTGACAGGAAGTTTCTCAAGAAATTTAGGGTAAAAAAAGGGTACAGGCAACTCAGGAATAGGTTTTTAAAGAAGGGACAACACTGGAAAAACACTGGACGCACAGAGAAATGATGAACATATATGTGGGATAGTGTAATGTTACCAGGGGAATGGGTAGCGACCTTTAGAATGTCAACGGAAGACTTCGCAAACCTTGCACAAATCTTCAGACCGTATAATTTTGATTTTGCAAGTTCAGATCTCCCCAGTTTGAAAATATCGTGTTCAAATGAATATTTCACGCCAGCTTGAAAATTCAAACCGGTTTGAAAAACCGAATTGAATCTCAGGGCGGTGCGATTTTCAATTCGACCTACTCTTGTGAACACTCAAAGGGATTTGACCAAACATCGAATTAAACTCAAGGCCGGCTTGAAAGCCTCAGGCCGTTTTCTAGTTTATCTGCTGCATAATGACAATAACAGAAGATTTTGTTTTGAACAGTTTATGTCTGAATCAACATGCTGTTTTATTCTACCTCCCGTTCTTTCCAATCTTTAAAATAAGCGTTTTAAGAACAAAATTGTCATTTATTTGTTATCTGATTCACTCTAGACTGTTGTAAGTTCGTGAACTGTCAAACTAATTTACAAAACGATTTCAATTACAGAAGCAAGGCTGATTTCATTCTCCTAAAAGACCTCGGAACGTGAACAAGATGCAAAGCACAGAAAAGGCACAAACGGTGAAAAAATGCCATAAATGAAGCATTTTTCATGTGACACTTCTCGGACTAAAAAAGGCGGATAACGCTTAGAAAGGTAAGTGAAGATTTTTATCCAGAAGCGGATTAAAGCAATAGCACGAGAAGAAGAGTTTAGCGTTTGATTGGCTCTTTTTTATGCCAATAGCCAATCATCATCAATTCATACCAAATATGCTGAAAACATATTCTCACATTGATTAAAGATGTTTAGAACTGTTCGGATACCGGTTTGTAAACCCTTTTGAAACGTTTTTGACAATGTTATACTTTAAAGAGAAAGTAAGGCTATAGGCTAAAGAGAAGTTTCAACTTTCCAGAGAAACTTTTTTTTTCGAAAAAATGTAAAAAGATCCCAAAAATGTATATTTAAACTAATCAAAATGTATTTAGAACTGTTTTGATGCCGCTTCACCGCTTTAATAGAAAATTTCTTGCAAAGTGGAATTTGAACATAAAGTAAGGCTTAGGAAATAAGTCGATTTTCTAGGAAAGCTTTTTCCCCCTACTTTCCCTAACTCGGCTTCAAAGGTAAATTTTACACGAACTGAGAGTATTTAAAATGGTTTTGAGGCTAGTTTGCGGCACTGTTAGAAACTTTTGACCATGTAATATTTTGAAGAAAAAGTAGGATTATAGGCGTAAAGAATCGGTTGATTTTTGAGAGAAGATTCCGAAAATTCCTGAAAAATGCCTTAAGTATATAAATACGTTACTGATATATATTTTGATCTGTTTTCAAAAGATTCTGGCAAGGTAAAATATATTGGAAAAACAAAAGCTATGGAAGGAACATATATTTACACCAACCAAAAGGTATTTATTAATGTTCTTATGCCAGTCTGTAGCATTATTAAGAAAGTTATGATTATATGAAAATTTGAAGAAAAAGTAAGGCTATTGGCTTGGGAAATTTGTCGATAATTAAGCAAAGATTTTTGCCACAAAATTCCCCAACCCTGTTTAAAACACGATTTTCCACTAGTCAAAACCATTCACTGTCTCTCTTTTGCCGGTCTATAACACTATTAGGAACTTTTTGATCCTGTCAATTTTCTAAGAAGAAGTAAGGCTATAGGCTTAGAAAATTGTTCGATATTTCAGCAAAGATTCTTCCCCCAAAATTCCCCAACCCTGTTTAAAACACAATTTTCCACTAGTCAATAGTATTCACTTACTCTCTGATGTCGGTTTTTAGTACTATTAAGAACTTTTTGATCCTGTCAATTTTTTAAGAAAAAGTAAGGCTATAGGCTTAGGGAATTGGTCGATATTTCAGCAAAGATTTTTGCCCCAAAATTTTCCCACCCTATTTGAAACACAATTTTCCACCAGTTAATAGCATTCACTCTCTCTCTGATGTCGGTTTTTAGCACTATTAAGAACTTTATGATCCTGTCAATTTTTAAAGAAAAAGTAAGGCTATAGGCTTAGAAAATTGATCGATATTTCAGCAAAGATTCTTGCCCCAAAATTTTCCAACCCTGTTTGAAACACAATTTTCCACTAGTCAATAGTTTTCATTATCTCTTTTATGTCGGTCTATTACACTATTAAGAACTTTTTGATCCTGTCAATTTTTTAGGAAAAAGTAAGGCTATAGGCTTAGGAAATTGGTCGATATTTCAGCAAAAATTCTTGCCCTAAAATTTACCAACACTGCTCTAATTACATTTTTGTACTAGTAAATAGCATTCACTCTCTCTCTGAATTTCGGTTTTTAGCACTATTAAGAACTTTATGATCCTTTCAATTTTTTGGAAAAAGTAAGGCTATAGGCTTAAAAAATTGGTCGATATTTCAGCAAAGATTTTTGTCCAAAAATTCCCCAACCCTGTTTAAAACACAATTTTCCACTAGTCAATAGTCTTCATTATCTCTCTGATGTCGATTTTTAGTACCAATAAGAACTTTATGGTCCTGTCAATTTTTGAAGAAAAAGTAAGGCTATAGGCTTAGGAAATTGGTCGATATTTCAGCAAAAATTCTTGCCCTAAAATTTACCAACACTGCTCTAATTACATTTTTGTACTAGTAAATAGCATTCACTCTTGCTCTGATGTCGGTTTTTAGCACTATTAAGAACTTTATGATCCTGTCAATTTTTGAAGAAAAAGTAAGGCTATAGGCTTAGGAAATTGGTCGATATTTCAGCAAAAATTCTTGCCTACAAATTTACCACATCCTGCTCTAATTCATTTTTTGTACTCAGTAAATAGCATTCACTCCTTGCTCTGATGTCGGTTTTTAGCACTAATTGAAGAACTTTATTGACCTTCAATTTTTTGAAGAAAAAGTAAGGCTATAGGTTAGGAAATTGATTCCGATATTTAGCAAAAGATTCTTGCCCAAATTTTTCTCCAACCTGTTTTAAAACACTTTTCCACTAGTCAATACTATTTGACTATCTCTCTGTGTCCGGTTTTTAGCACTATTTAAGAACTTTATGATCCTGTCAATTTCTTAACAGAAAAAGTAAGGCTACAGGCTTAGTAAATTGATCGTATTTCAGCAAGATTCTTGCCCCAATTTTTCCAACCCTGTTTAAAACACAATTTTCCAACTAGTGCAAATACTATTGACTATCTCTCTGATGTCGGTTTTTAGCACTATTAAGACTTTGTCCCTGCATTTTTGAAAAAAAGTAAAGGCTATAAGGCTTTAGCGAAATTGGTCGATATTTCAGCAAAAATTCCTTGCCCTAAAAATTATAACCACCACTGCTCTAATTACATTTTTGTACTAGTAAATAGCATTCACTCTTGCTCTGATGTCGGTTTTTAGCACTATTAAGAGCTTTATGATCCTGTCAATTTTTGAAGAAAAAGTAAGGCTATAGGCTTAGGAAATTGGTCGATATTTCAGCAAAAATTCTTGCCCTAAAATTTACCAACACTGCTCTAATTACATTTTTGTACTAGTAAATAGCATTCACTCTTGCTCTGATGTCGGTTTTTAGCACTATTAAGAACTTTATGATCCTGTCAATTTTTGAAGAAAAAGTAAGGCTATAGGCTTAGGAAATTGATCGATATTTCAGCAAAGATTCTTGCCCCAAATTTTTCCAACCCTGTTTAAAACACAATTTTCCACTAGTCAATACTATTGACTATCTCTCTGGTGTCGGTTTTTAGCACTATTAAGAACTTTATGATCCTGTCAATTTTTAAAGAAAAAGTAAGGCTACAGGCTTAGTAAATTGATCGATATTTCAGCAAAGATTCTTGCCCCAAATTTTTCCAACCCTGTTTAAAACACAATTTTCCACTAGTCAATACTATTGACTATCTCTCTGATGTCGGTTTTTAGCACTATTAAGAACTTTATGATCCTGTCAATTTTTGAAGAAAAAGTAAGGCTATAGGCTTAGGAAATTGGTCGATATTTCAGCAAAAATTCTTGCCCTAAAATTTACCAACACTGCTCTAATTACATTTTTGTACTAGTAAATAGCATTCACTCTTGCTCTGATGTCGGTTTTTAGCACTATTAAGAGCTTTATGATCCTGTCAATTTTTGAAGAAAAAGTAAGGCTATAGGCTTAGGAAATTGGTGGATATTTCAGCAAAGATTCTTGCCCTAAAATTTACCAACACTGCTCTAATTACATTTTTGTACTAGTAAATAGCATTCACTCTTGCTCTGATGTCGGTTTTTAGCACTATTAAGAGCTTTATGATCCTGTCAATTTGTAAAGAAAAAGTAAGGCTATAGGCTTAGGAAATTGGTCGATATTTCAGCAAAAATTCTTGCCCTAAAATTTACCAACACTGCTCTAATTACATTTTTGTACTAGTAAATAGCATTCACTCTTGCTCTGATGTCGGTTTTTAGCACTATTAAGAGCTTTATGATCCTGTCAATTTTTGAAGAAAAAGTAAGGCTATAGGCTTAGGAAATTGGTGGATATTTCAGCAAAGATTCTTGCCCTAAAATTTACCAACACTGCTCTAATTACATTTTTGTACTAGTAAATAGCATTCACTCTTGCTCTGATGTCGGTTTTTAGCACTATTAAGAGCTTTATGATCCTGTCAATTTGTAAAGAAAAAGTAAGGCTATAGGCTTAGGAAATTGGTCGATATTTCAGCAAAAATTCTTGCCCTAAAATTTACCAACACTGCTCTAATTACATTTTTGTACTAGTAAATAGCATTCACTCTTGCTCTGATGTCGGTTTTTAGCACTATTAAGAACTTTATGATCCTGTCAATTTGTAAAGAAAAAGTAAGGCTATAGGCTTAGTAAATTGATCGATAATTCAGCAAAGATTATTGCCCTAAAATTCACCAACACTGCTCCAAACACATTTTTGTACTAGTAAATAGCATTCACTCTTGCTCTGATGTCGGTTTTTAGCACTATTAAGAGCTTTATGATCCTGTCAATTTGTAAAGAAAAAGTAAGGCTATAGGCTTAGGAAATTGGTCGATATTTCAGCAAAGATTTTTGCCCTATAATTCACCAACACTGCTCCAAACACATTTTTGTACTAGTAAATAGCATTCACTCTCTCTCTGATGTCGGTTTTCAGCACTATTAAGAACTTTATGATCCTGTCAATTTGTAAAGAAAAAGTAAGGCTATAGGCTTAGGAAATTGGTCGATATTTCAGCAAAGATTTTTGCCCTATAATTCACCAACACTGCTCCAAACACATTTTTGTACTAGTAAATAGCATTCACTCTCTCTCTGATGTCGGTTTTCAGCACTATTAAGAACTTTATGATCCTGTCAATTTGTAAAGAAAAAGTAAGGCTATAGGCTTAGGAAATTGGTCGATATTTCAGCAAAGATTTTTGCCCTATAATTCACCAACACTGCTCCAAACACATTTTTGTACTAGTAAATAGCATTCACTCTCTCTCTGATGTCGGTTTTCAGCACTATTAAGAACTTTATGATCCTGTCAATTTTTAAAGAAAAAGTAAGGCTATAGGCTTAGGAAATTGGTGGATATTTCAGCAAAGATTTTTGCCCCAAAATTCCCCAACCCTGTTTGAAACACAATTTTCCACTAGTCAATAGTCTTCATTATCTCTTTTATGTCGGTTTACTACACTATTAAGAACTTTTTGATCCTGTCAATTTTTTAGGAGAAAGTAAGGCTATAGGCTTAGGAAATTGGTCGATATTTCAGCAAAAATTCTTGCCCTAAAATTTACCAACACTGCTCTAATTACATTTTTGTACTAGTAAATAGCATTCACTATCTCTCTGATTTCGGTTTTTAGCACTATTAAAAACTTTATGATCCTGTCAATTTTTTGGAAAAAGTAAGGTCATAGGCTTAAAAAATTGGTCGATATTTCAGCAAAGGTTCCAAAATTCCCCAACCCTGTTTAAAACACAATTTTCCACTGTCAATAATCTTCATTATCTCTCTGATGTTGATTTTTAGTACTAATAAGAACTTTATGGTCCTGTCAATTTTTTAAGAAAAAGTAAGGCTATAGGCTTAGAAAAATGGTCGGTATTTCAGCAAAAATTCTTGCCCTAATATTCACCAACACTGCTCCAAACACATTTTTGTACTAGTTAATAGCATTCACTCTCTCTCTGATGTCGGTTTTTAGCACTATTAAGAGCTTTATGATCCTGTCAATTTTCAAAGAAAAAGTAAGACTATAGGCTTAGGAAATTAGTGGATATTTCAGCAAAGATTTTTGCCCCAAAATTCCCCATCCCTGGTTAAAACACAATTTTCCACTAGTCAATAGTATTGAGTATCTCTTTTATGTCGGTCTATTACAGTATTAGGAACTTTTTGATCCTGTCAACTTTTAAAGAAAAAGTAAGGCTATAGGCTTAGTAAATTGATCGATATTTCAGCAAAGATTATTGCCCTAAAATTCACCAACACTGCTCCAAACACATTTTTGTACTAGTTAATAGCATTCACTCTCTCTCTGATGTCGGTTTTTAGCACTATTAAGAACTTTATGACCCTGTCAATTTTTAAAGAAAAAGTAAGGCTACAGGCTTAGTAAATTGATCGATAATTCAGCAAAGATTTTTGCCCTAAAATTCACCAACACTGCTCCAAACACATTTTTGTACTAGTTAATAGCATTCACTCTCTCTCTGATGTCGGTTTTTAGCACTATTAAGAACTTTTGATCCTGTCAATTTTTTAAGAAAAAGTAAGGCTATAGGCTTAGGAAATTGGTCGATATTTCAGCAAAGATTTTGCCCCAAAATTCCCCAACCCTGTTTAAAATACAGTTTCCCACTAGTCAATAATATTCACTATCTTTTTTATGTCGGTCTATCACACTATTAAGAACTTTTTGATCCTGTCAATTTTTTAAGAAAAAGTAGGGCTATAGGCTTAGGAAATTGGTCGATATTTCAGCAAAGTTTTTTGGCCAAAAATTCCCCGACCCTGTTTATAACAGAATTTTCCACTTGTCAATAGTCTTCATTATCTCTCTGATGCCGGTTTTAGCACTATTAAGAACTTTTTGATCCTGTCAATTTTTTAGGAAAAAGTAAGGCTATAGGCTTAGGAAATTGGTCGATATTTCAGCAAAGATTTTGCCCCAAAATTCCCCAACCCTGTTTAAAACACAATTTTCCACTAGTTAATTGTCTTCATTATCTCTCTGATGTCGGTTTTTAGTACTATTAAGAACTTTATGATCCTGTCAAGTTTTTAAGAAAAAGTAAGGTTATAGGCTTAGGAAATTGGTCGATATTTCAGCAAAGATTCCTGCCCCAAAATTCCCCAAACCTGTTTAAAATACAGTTTCCCACTAGTCAATAATATTCACTATCTCTTTTATGTCGGTCTATTACAATATTAAGAACTTTTTGATCCTGTCAATTTTTCAAGAAAAAGTAAGGCTATAGGCTTAGAAAATTGGTCAAAATTTCAGCAAAGATTTTTGCCCCAAAACTCCCCAACCCTGTTTAAAACACAATTTTCCACTAGTCAATAGTCTTCATTATCTCTCTGATGGCGGTTTTTAACACTAGTAAGAACCTTTTGATCCTGTCAATTTTTTAAGAAAAAGTAAGGCTATAGGCTTAGTAAATTGGTTCAGCAAAGATTTTTGCCCCAAAAATCTCCTACCCTGTTTAAAACACAATTTTCCACTAGTAAATACTATTGACTATCTCTTTTATGTCGGTCTATCACACTATTAGAACTTTATGATCCTGTCAATTTTTTAAGAAAAAGTAAGGCTATAGGCTTAGTAAATTGGTCGATATTTCAGCAAAGATTTTTGCCCCGAAATTCCCCAACCCTGTTTAAAACACAATTTCCCACTAGTCAATAGTATTCACTATCTCTTTTATGTCAGTTTTTAGAACTATTGAGAACTTTATGATCTTGTCAATTTTTGAAGAAAAAGTAAGGTTATAGGCTTAGAAAGTTTGTCGATATTTCAGCAAAGATTTTTGCCCCAAAATTCCCCAACCCTGTTTAAAATACAGTTTCCCATTAGTCAATAGTCTTCATTATCTCTTTTATGTCGGTCTATTACACTATTAGAACTTTATGATCCTGTCAATTTTTTAAGAAAAAGTAAGGCTATAGGCTTAGTAAATTGGTCGATATTTCAGCAAAGATTTTTGCCCCAAAATTCCCCAACCCTGTTTAAAATACAATTTCTCACTAGTCGATAGTATTCACTATCTCTTTTATTTCGGTCTATTACACTATTAAGAACTTTTTGATCCTGTTAATTTTTGAAGAAAAAGTAAGGTTATAGGCTTAGAAAGTTTGTCGATATTTCAGCAAAGATTTTTGCCCCAAAATTCCCCAACCCTGTTTAAAATACAGTTTCCCATTAGTCAATAGTCTTCATTATCTCTCTGATGCCGGTTTTTAGCACTATTAAGAACTTTTTGATCCTGTCAATTTTTTAAGAAAAAGTAAGGTTATAGGCTTAGAAAGTTTGTGGATATTTCAGCAAAGATTTTTGCCCCAAAATTCCCCAACCCTGTTTAAAATACAGTTTCCCATTAGTCAATAGTCTTCATTATCTCTCTGATGCCGGTTTTTAGCACTATTAAGAACTTTTTGATCCTGTCAATTTTTTAAGAAAAAGTAAGGCTATAGGCTTAGGAAATTGGTCGATATTTCAGCAAAGATTTTTGCACCAAAATTCCCCAACCCTGTTTAAAATACAGTTTCCCATTAGTCAATAGTCTTCATTATCTCTCTGATGCCGGTTTTTAGCTGTATTAAGAACTTTTTGATCCTGTCAATTTTTAAGAAAAGTAAGGCTATAGGATTAGGAAATTGGTCGATATTTCAGCAAAGATTCTTGCCCCAAAAATCTCCTACCCTGTTTAAAACACAATTTTCCACTAGTCAATAGTCTTCATTATCTCTCTGATGCCGGTTTTTAGCACAATTAATAACTTTTTGATCCTGTCAATTTTTAAGAAAAAGTAAGGCTATAGTCTTAGGAAAATGGTCGATATTTCAGGAAAGTTTTTTGCCCCAAAATTCCCCAACCCTGTTTAAACTACAGTTTCCCACTAGTCAATAATATTCACTATCTCTTTTATGTCGGTCTATCACACTATTAAGAACTTTTTGATCCTGTCAATTTTTTAAGAAAAAGTAAGGCTATAGGCTTAGGAAATTGGTCGATATTTCAGCAAAGATTTTTGCCCCAAAAATCTCCTACCCTGTTTAAAACACAATTTTCCACTAGTCAATAGTCTTCATTATCTCTCTGATGCCGGTTTTTAGCACTATTAATAACTTTTTGATCCTGTCAATTTTTAAGAAAAAGTAAGGCTATAGTCTTAGGAAAATGGTCGATATTTCAGGAAAGTTTTTTGCCCCAAAATTCCCCAACCCTGTTTAAAATACAGTTTCCCATTAGTCAATAATCTTCATTATCTCTCTGATGCCGGATTTTAGCACTATTAAGAACTTTTTGATCCTGTCAATTTTTTAAAAAAAAGTAAGGCTATAGGCTTAGGAAATTGGTCGATATTTCAGCAAAGATTCTTGCCCCAAAATTCCCCAACCCTGTTTAAAATACAGTTTCCCATTAGTCAATAATATTCACTATCTCTTTTATGTCGGTCTATCACACTATTAAGAACTTTTTGATCCTGTCAATTTTTTAAGAAAAAGTAAGGCTATAGGTTTAGGAAATTGGTCGATATTTCAGCAAAGATTTTTGCCCCAAAAATCTCCTACCCTGTTTAAAACACAATTTTCCACTAGTCAATAGTCTTCATTATCTCTCTGATGCCGGTTTTTAGCACTATTAATAACTTTTTGATCCTGTCAATTTTTAAGAAAAAGTAAGGCTATAGTCTTAGGAAAATGGTCGATATTTCAGGAAAGTTTTTTGCCCCAAAATTCCCCAACCCTGTTTAAAATACAGTTTCCCATTAGTCAATAATCTTCATTATCTCTCTGATGCCGGTTTTTAGCACTATTAAGAACTTTTTGATCCTGTCAATTTTTTAAGAAAAAGTAAGGCTATAGGCTTAGGAAATTGGTCGATATTTCAGCAAAGATTCTTGCCCCAAAATTCCCCAACCCTGTTTAAAATACAGTTTCCCACTAGTCAAAAATATTCACTATCTCTTTTATGTCGGTCTATCACACTTTTAAGACCTTTTTGATCCTGTCAATTTTTTAAGAAAAAGTAAGGCTATAGGCTTAGGAAATTGGTCGATATTTCAGCAAAGATTTTTGCCCCAAAATTCCCCAACCCTGTTTAAAACACAATTTTCCACTAGTCAATAGTATTCACTATCTGTTTTATGTCGGTTTTTAGTACTATTGAGAACTTTATGATTCTGTCAATTTTTGAAGAAAAAGTAAGGTTATAGGCTTTGAAAGTTTGTCGATATTTCAGCAAAGTTTTTTGCCCCAAAATTCCCCAACCCTGTTTAAAATACAGTTTCCCATTAGTCAATAGTCTTCATTATCTCTCTGATGCCGGTTTTTAGCACTATTAAGAACTTTTTGATCCTGTCAATTTTTTAAGAAAAAGTAAGGCTATAGGCTTAGGAAATTGGTCGATATTTCAGCAAAGATTTTTGCCCAAAAATTCCCCAACCCTGTTTAAAATACAGTTTCCCATTAGTCAATAGTCTTCATTATCTCTCTGATGCCGGTTTTTAGCTGTATTAAGAACTTTTTGATCCTGTCAATTTTTTAAGAAAAAGTAAGGCTATAGACTTAGGAAATTGGTCGATATTTCAGCAAAGATTCTTGCCCAAAAATTCCCCAACCCTGTTTAAAACACAATTTTCCACTAGTCAATAGTCTTCATTATCTCTCTGATGCCGGTTTTTAGCACTATTAAGAACTTTTTGATCCTGTCAATTTTTTAAGAAAAAGTAAGGCTATAGACTTAGGAAATTGGTCGATATTTCAGCAAAGATTCTTGCCCCAAAATTCCCCAACCCTGTTTAAAATACAGTTTCCCACTAGTCAATAATATTCACTATTTCTTTTATGTCGGTCTATCACACTATTAAGAACTTTTTGATCCTGTTAATTTTTTAAGAAAAACTAAGGCAATAGGGTTATGAATTTTGTCGATATTTCAGCAAAGATTTTGCCCCAAAAATCTCCTACCCTGTTAGAAACACAATTTTCCACTAGTCAATAGTCTTCATTATCTCTCTGATGCCGGTTTTTAGCACTATTAATAACTTTTTGATCCTGTCAATTTTTTAAGAAAAAGTAAGGCTATAGTCTTAGGAAATTGGTCGATATTTCAGCAAAGTTTTTTGCCCCAAAATTCCCCAACCCTGTTTAAAATACAGTTTCCCACTAGTCAATAATATTCACTATCTCTTTTATGTCGGTCTATCACACTATTAAGAACTTTTTGATCCTGTTAATTTTTTAAGAAAAACTAAGGCAATAGGGTTATGAATTTTGTCGATATTTCAGCAAAGATTTTGCCCCAAAAATCTCCTACCCTGTTAGAAACACAATTTTCCACTAGTCAATAGTCTTCATTATCTCTCTGATGCCGGTTTTTAGCACTATTAATAACTTTTTGATCCTGTCAATTTTTTAAGAAAAAGTAAGGCTATAGTCTTAGGAAATTGGTCGATATTTCAGCAAAGTTTTTTGCCCCAAAATTCCCCAACCCTGTTTAAAATACAGTTTCCCACTAGTCAATAATATTCACTATCTCTTTTATGTCGGTCTATCACTTTTTGATCCTGTCAATTTTTTAAGAAAAAGTAAGGCTAGAGGCTTAGGAAATTGGTCGATATTTCAGCAAAGATTTTTGCCCCAAAATTCCCCAACCCTGTTTAAAACACAATTTTCCACTAGTCAATAGTCTTCATTATCTCTCTGATGCCGGTTTTTAGCACTATTAATAACTTTTTGATCCTGTCAATTTTTTAAAAAAAAGTAAGGCTATAGTCTTAGGAAATTGGTCGATATTTCAGCAAAGTTTTTTGCCCCAAAATTCCCCAACCCTGTTTAAAATACAGTTTCCCATTAGTCAATAGTCTTCATTATCTCTCTGATGCCGGTTTTTAGCACTATTAAGAACTTTTTGATCCTGTCAATTTTTTAAGAAAAAGTAAGGCTATAGGCTTAGGAAATTGGTCGATATTTCAGCAAAGATTTTTGCCCCAAAATTCCCCAACCCTGTTTAAAATACAGTTTCCCATTAGTCAATAGTCTTCATTATCTCTCTGATGCCGGTTTTTAGCTGTATTAAGAACTTTTTGATCCTTTCAATTTTTAAGAAAAAGTAAGGCTATAGGCTTAGGAAAATGGTCGATATTTCAGCAAAGATTTTTGCCCCAAAATTCCCCAACCCTGTTTAAAATACAGTTTCCCATTAGTCAATAGTCTTCATTATCTCTCTGATGTCTGTTTTTATCACTATTGAGAACTTTTTGATCCTGTCAATTTTGTTAGAAAACGTAAGGCTATAGGCTTAGGAAATTGGTCGATATTTCAGCAAAGATTTTTGCCCCAAAATTCCCCAACCCTGTTTAAAATACAGTTTCCCACTAGTCAATAATATTCATTATCTCTCTGATGCCGGTTTTTAGCTCTATTAAGAACTTTTTGATCCTGTCAATTTTTTAAGAAAACGTAAGGCTATAGGCTTAGAAAATTGGGCGATATTTCAGCAAAGATTTTTGCCCCGAAATTCCCCAACCCTGTTTTAAATACAGTTTCCCATTAGTCAATAGTCTTC